>OY759275.1:27878647-28180642 GCA_963662155.1 Lamellibrachia columna | reverse complement strand
GTTTGTCTGAAATACACCCGGACAGTGAAGAAATCACTCTATGTTACGTTGACGGCGATCTGCAGGCCGCCCAGCGCACTGGCACGAACAAGTTAACGGGAAGGGTGATGTTGCATATTCTTCGATAACCGACTGAAGCCTGGAGCGAAAGGGGAGATCACAAGTCGCAGAAGCTCATCTAATCGCACCGAAGTGAGTTCTTTATATGGTTCATCGCGGAGAATCCAGATTCGTATGACCACGTGACCACGTGCTACCGAAAAGTACCAGGAATGTTTACGTATACTCGTGTAACGCTAGAAACCGGACCGGCACGTTCGTCGCCCAGAAAAGCACAAGGTCGTCTTTTGCAGCGAGAAACTGTTCTTTCAAGCCGGGCACAATTTTGAAATCGATGAAATCCTCCTGCAACACAGCTTCGTCGACTCCAAACGTCTGCGACAACTTGTGACACACGTCAGGCTGGGAGGTAAACGGACTGGCAAAAAGCAACAAACGTCATCGATAGATGCGAAGTCTACGAATCGCTTGTTGAAGGCTGTCTGCAGACGGTACAACACACCGACAAGCACCTGCTTGGCGTCTTCCGTGCGCGCCTCGTCTTCGCCGCAGATTTATCTCATAAACCGGAAATGCAGAAAATTGCCGCTCTCTGCAAGAACTTTGAAAAGAGAAAGCTTGCCGTCAAACCCCTTTACTGCTACGTACAGGTTACACGGCAGCTTCTGCCGTCCCTGGACCAACATGGCCAGCTTGTTCAGGTGTCCAAAAATGTCCGCCAGGATGCAGAGCCGAATCTGAAACTGAGTTTCCAGCTTAGCGACAGGACGATCGATTTCTTCAAGAAAACTGTTGATTTGAGAAAGCAGTGCAACAAATCTTTCCAGAACTGCTCCAACCACCGAACTCTGTTGTAAAACAGAACATCGCGATATTCTGCGTCAAATGTGACCATGTGATTCTGAAATCTTCGGCGGTTCAGACCACGGGCGCGAATGAGATTCACTATTTCAACAACAGTTTGCATAGTTTCTTGCAGGCCGTAGCCTCATTTTGCACACAGAGCTTGGTGATGAAAAATGCAGTGATAAGAAAGCAGGTTCGGCATTCCGATTCGAAACTTAGCAACGAGTCCAGTTCGACGACCATTTGCACCATCCGTGCAAATTGAAACAGGGTTGTCCCATGTGGATTCGTTCTCTTGACCGCATTACAGTAATGCATTGCAACTGTCCGCAGCTGTCGTTGTGCCTTTCAGTGGAATAAGGCACAGGATGTCTTCCGAAACGCCGTTGTCGAAGTATCGCACAGATACCAGCTGAGCAATATCATTTCTGTCTGTGCTCTCGACAAGTGCAATCGACCAAGCAGGGCAGGTTCGCAGCGTACTCAACAGTTGCTTGAAGACGTCGCCACTCTGATCCTTCTTTGAGGTGACTCGCATTTTGAGCAAAAACCGACACTCTCTTCGCCTAGCCCAAGTATGCATCAAAGCGTTTCTTGAACTCCTTCAGCCGCTCACCTTTCCCCGGATAAGCACTGTCAAAATCCTTCTTATGTTTCGAGTCGTAGCGTCGTTTCAAATTGTACCTCTTCATCTCAGTGACGCTCTCGCGGCAAAAAAGGCACATGCCTTTTTGATCGTATTCGCGATAGCAGCAAAAATAACTCATGCTCCCAGTTGTCATCGAACAATCGTTTGCCAGAAGTATTGATTCGATTTTTCTTTTCAGCAGATGCCATTGTTTTCGGGATCGCAGCAAAACACGATTCACAGTGTAATTATTGTAATACAACAATATAGTCAACGTTGATGTTACAGGGGCTAGAAGGGCTAATTATTGTAATACAACAATATAGTCAACGTTGATGTTACAAGGGCTAGAAGGGCTAATTATTGTAATACAACAATATAGTCAACGTTGACGTTACAAGGACTAGAACAGTTGAAACAGCCACGCCTCTACGGTCTTCGGAGTCGAAACGCGTGCAGTAGTGACGATTTTGATGTTACATAAACTGATCTGCACAATCGACTGGTGGCGCTCTACAATTAAATGATTATTACTAATGTCATGGTTGATATCACTGTTTGACAAGCAAACTTATTCTAATTTCAACAAATTAATGATTAGATAATCCATGCATGCTCCTGAAAGAAACGTTGGGTAATATACCAATGCCATCAGCAATTTATAAATCGAATAATGCATGCCTTCTATACAAAATAAAAGTCAAGGTAACTAATATAAAAATGCATAACGATCAACCATCTAAGCAGCGCGGTCGGACAATTGAGCAGAATTAATTAAACGCGCACAACATAACTATCAATACGCGTTTCCTACGATAGTAACTGCCCCAGCATGAAAATGGGTAACTCCACATTAATTAAAAAAATTATCATAATTTATATACCCAATTTGTTTTTTCAATATTTCCTACTTTTGGCGACGGTCTGGCGGACCAACTGAAAACCGTCCGCGGGCCAAATTTGGCCCGCGGACCAGTGTTGCTGAACGCTGCCTTAGACAATCCGGTTTGGGAGACCCTACCTTGACTACAAGACTCGCATAGGCATAGTTTGCGCGGTTACTGAGGCAGGCAAGCTATGACGTACATTAATGGCAATCTCAATTCTGTTTGCCCATTCACAATATGTAAAATAATATTATATTCATCGTAATATGTTGCTCTGCTTTGTTCGAAACGTGCGCCAAATGATAATACAGCCATTCGTGCAGGTCACGGCACCCTTCTTGGTCCACTGAACACGAAGTTGTTGTTGTGCTTTGACAACGAGTACACTGCTACTCAAATAGCGTTATTTAGCTGTAGTATCAACACTTGACTTTTTATGTATACGCTACTTATTTTATGTATACGCACTAGTTCCTTGTAGGAAGTAGTGCACCTTCCTTGTAGGAAGTAGTGCAACTGTTTATATGTATGCGAAGTCCTAATTTCAGCATAAATGTCCACCGACACCATCGAGTATTCGTGCATCAAGATAAGAACGGGAGTTACTTAAAGAAAACTATCCAAAAATGGCTACGCATACATATACGTTCAGATTACAAACGATATGATTCGGGTACCTTGGCCGCTACCTGGTTGTGCCAGTAACCTACATATATCGCAGAAAACTTCTTCCCCATATACTATTCATGCCATATAGTAACGCGGTTGATTCATTACAATATGATTTACCAAGATTTAACAAGATTGTATCACGAAGTACACTTACCCTATGCCCCAGGTAAGCCAGCAACGGCAGGTGTCGCTGAATCAGTGGGCGACGTCTTCGCCACACCTCTGTACCAAATAAAGCTAGGTTCCTCAGGTGCATATATCGTGACGCTAGGCGAAGCTAAGCGCACGACCAGAATACCGCTCAACCGTGAACGTCTTACAGTCGGTGCGTTCAGCCGTGACGAATACAATCTGCCGAGCGGCTGAATGTTTGATGCCCATTCAAGTTACAGCAAGTAGGACACACGACACGATTCTATTTATAAGTGTGCGTGAACCGACTTGGTGAGTGTTGTTGTTGTTGTGGTGGTGGTGGTGGTTATGGTGGTGGGGTGGTGATGATGGTGGTGGTGGTGGTGGGGGGGGAGCTCAAGCAGTAGTAATATGACACAGCGCCCATCACACTAGACAGTGCAAGATTAACAAAGTAGGGACCTGGCACAAACTTATTGTGGGCGGAAGCTTACCGAGTGCGTGAAAGACAGAGATCGAATCTCGTGATATTGACTATGTATATACCCACATACGTTAAAGTGAAACCAAAGGCAATGTGTTGGGCATCTGCACCTATAAGAGTGCCTAAAAACTAACCATTTGCAACTATAATCAATAATATCACGCAAGTGGTTTACTGGGAATCTGTTCTAAAAGTGCGAAATTCTGGTATAGCGTCATTTTTTTGGAGGCTGACATATTCGTCAGTGTTTGCAATTTTGACCAATCAGCGGCGAGCAGCCCTTTAACCCCCAACTCCGCTGTGATGTAGGCTGTGCACATCGCGTGTTGAGATGTGCAGTTACATTTTTATTTGCTTTTATATTGGATTCACACACTACAAAAACTTTTACAATGCTGTACTGCGCAGCTTTCGGATGTAAACATGATTCAGCGAGATATAGAGAGTTGTCTTTTTTCGATTTCCTCTGGAAAAACAGACAGTAGTGAAGCAATGCATTCACAACTGCGGTCAGGCTGGTTGGAAGCCCATGCGATACGTTATACTTCGTTCGGCCCAATTTGAAGAGTCGTGTTTTGATATTTTCATCAGCTAATGGGTCAAGATCCATCAAAACGTCGACGATGGAGAACGTTAAAGCCTGAAGCGGTACCGACAATCTTCCAACATGTACCTCAGCCGAAGGCTTCGATAACACGCAAACACTCGATCAAGAGAACTGTCAAATCGGAAAGCGAGGCGGTTAGTAAACAATGAATGAATGGAATATCTTGCCAAATAAGTTGATTTTAGACGCAACCAGCATGTCCAAACTTATTGGCAAGTATGTGACTAAAATCGTCTACGTCTACGGTCAGGCGCGGCACACAGAAACACATAAAAGAAACTCCAGCGGTTGATGACAAAAAAAGTACAACGTACAATGACAAGCAAGAACTATGGCTTACAATAATAGACCAGAATATAAAACAAGAGGCTACAGCTAGAGAAAGTGCGAGTTCTCCTGAGCAACCAAAGAGTGATATTCAAATACTGTCCACCAAATTACTTACCAAAGGCAGTAGGTATGTGATCGGGTGAATAGCCAGGTTTTATTGTACATCTGAACTTTTTGAAACAGTAATGAACTGTTTGCGCGTTTCTGGCAGTACTGAATCCGACAATTTTTTTTCAAGATTAATCGAATTTTTGTGCGGGCTTTTACGAGTGTTCCACTTGTATCATGGTTAATCCGGGACTGACCTCAGAACCCTCGCGTCAATGTTCCTCCCAAAGAAATTGCTTTTATAACTGCCACTCATACCAGAAGCGCCCAGGTGAAGTATATGGCTGTCACTGTAGCAACGAGCCACCCATTTGGGGTTGGACGTACGACTGGAATGAGTGCATCTAATCGTCAAGGTCATAAGGGACCTGTGGATGTGGATGGTGAAAGGACCATGGTGAAAGGACCATGATGAAAGGACCATGATGAAAGGACCATGATTCCATTTGAAATGTTACGCAAAGGCTTACTGAATACGGAAGACAATTATATCCTCCCAAAACACGTATCTTTATGTGGCGTTCGCTGTTTCATGAGGAATGTCAGTTACTGGCCAGACTGTGCCAATGACCCCAAAGCTTGATGATGCAGCTACCTATAGGAGATATTTCACCTCTTGGTCACAAGGGTAAAATAACCAGGCAGGAGAAAAAACAGTTGTCAATGCATTTCTAAGAATACTCGACGCAAATGCGTCACAAATTACTCGAGCTGAATAATGTATGTGTTGGTACATACTCTCCAATTTTTTATTACAACAAGGCAATCAAACTGAGATTAAGCAATGTGGCATAGGCGTAGAGAAAACAATGTTGAAACTGTTAAATATGCATGTCTATGTCGTGGACTACATGTGTAGTGATACATGTTCAGTGGCGAACTACGTGAGTAGTAATACATGCGTTTGCAAATAAAGATCAGTTATGTGCCACCCCTAAGAACCACGTGTATGTTATATGTGTAGTGTCTGTGAATATACAACAGATAATTGGCGATGAGACGGAAGGGATGGTACTAACTCATCGATGTGTGGAAACTAGATGTTTCCCAGATGTACTGTGAGTGAAACAGTTACTGAAACTTGACGTTGAGCTGTGAATGAAACAGCCGAAGAAGACGCGTAAGCATGGCAGACCTCACTGGGCTGATGCCGCCTAAACTCTGCCTGGCTGGGTCGAACGCGAAGGAACGTTGGAAAACTTTCAAGCAGCAATTCAATATGTATTTGCTGGCTACAGCTAAGAGTGAAGCTGAGAAGATTGCGTTGGTGATTACGCTTGGTGGTGCAGAGTTAATGACGATATTCAGTTCGATTACGACAACGAAAACGAACACGTACCGACGGTGAAAGTAGTTCTCGAGCGCTTTGACAACTACTTCGCCCCGAGGACGAACGAATTGATTGATCGGTACAAATTCCGCTCGTGCAAGCAGTTGTACGACGAGACGAGTGCGTCGTACATAGCGCGATTGTGCAATTTGGCGAAGACGTGCAATTTCGGCAACGAAAAGGAGAACAATTTGCGCGATCAACTGGTGTATGGATGTCACGACGACAGTCTGCGAGGAAAACTATTTCGCGAGGAAACGGTGACATTGCAGACAGCGAGACAAATTGTCACTGCCCACGAGGCAGCGCGTCAGAACATGAACCTGTTCCGAGGACAGCAGCAGACGCACGATTCGGCGACAAGGTGATGAAGGTCAAGGCCGACAAAAGGGTTTCGCCGCGGCAGGGCAGCACGGAAGTTCGATGAATCGTCCCGGGCCAGGCCAAGTGCTAGTTCTGTGGCCGGGAACACGCCTTTGATCGGAAACAATGTCCAGCCTTTGGCAAGAAATGCCGCACTTGTGGACGAGAGAACCACTTTGCCAAAATGTGTCGAATGCACGGCAAACGCGAGAGACACAAAAACATTGAGCCGGCTGAACGTGAGCGACAGCGACCGGTGTATACGGTGACAGTTGATGACTTTTCAAATCGAGCTGAGTACGATGTACTAGATGTGCATTGTCAAACCAATTATGTGTTGAATGTAGACAAATCTGCTATCATTGTGCGTCATATTGTACATAGCGTTGTATTGTCAATGGAGCTTGACACAAGGTCTGCTATTTCGATGATCCCTGTTGATGTGTATCAGTCAAAGTTTGCAAACTGTCAACTTCAGCCTAGTAACAAGGTGTTACGCAGTTTCACGTGTGAATCAGTGCCATGTAAAGGTATGTTTAAGGTGAATGTGCAGTATAACTCGCATAATGTAGACTTGGTGCTGTATGTTGTCCCCGACAGTAGACACATACTGTTTGGCAGAGACTGGTTAGAAGCTATCAAACTTGACTGGACCGAGATAAAGTTTATATCAGGGTCCGTGTGTCTGTCACATGACTGTCAGTTGAATGGGTTAGTCAGTAAGCATCAGGATTTGTTTGATGGACAACTTGGGTTGCTTAAAGGGATTAAGGCACATGTTGAACTAGTAGAGGGAGCAAAACCAGTGTACACTAAACCGTATCGGGTCCCATATGCTCTACGCCCGAAAGTCGAGCTGGAGTTAGGCAAACTTGAGAAAGCTGGGGTCATTACACCAGTTACAAGCAGTGACTGGGCAACGGGTGTTGTAGTAGTGCCAAAGAAGAATGGTGTGATTAGACTATGTGGCAATTACAAGACAACTGTTAACCCTCAGTTGAAAACAGTGTCCCCGCCGAATATCAACATTGATGATATTCTGGCTGACTTGGCTGGTGGAGTTAAATTCTCCAAACTTGACCTAGCGAATGCGTACAATCAAATGGACGTTTCCGAGGAATCTAGGGAATACCTCACAATAGCAACGCATAATGGTCTATTCCGAAAGAACAGGCTAGTATTTGACATAACCGCGGCACCTGCTATCTGGCAGAACGCTATAGAGAAAGTGTTGCAGGGTCTGCCAGGTGTCCAGGTATATCTCGATGATATCCTTGTGTCAGGGAGAACAGCATCAGAGCATTTGAGCAATTTGGGTAAGGTGCTTGAAAGACTGAAAGAATTCGGTTTAAAGCTGAATCGAGATAAATGCGAATTCTCCAGAGATTCTCTCGAGTATCTGGGTCACGTGATTGATGCCCAAGGTATTCACAAATCGGCGGACAGGATAGCGTCATACTAGATGCACCTAGATCCACTGATATGAGTTCATTGAGGTCGTTCATCGGCATGGCAAACTATTATCTAAAGTTTATGCCAGACTTTGCTTCCACACTCCATCCTCTCACTACCTTGCTTGAGAAGGATAGGAAGTTTGAGTGGACATACATGATGGATGAGGCGTTTCTAGCAGTGAAATGTACTCTAGGCAAGTCCGGGTTTCTGGTGTATTTTAACAGTAGTCTCCCCGTGACAGTTGCATGTGATGAATCGCCAGTTGGTTTAGGAGTGGTGCTTTCTCACATTATGCCTGACGGAGAGGAGTGACCGATTCAGTTTGCATCTCGCTCGTTGACGAGAGCAGAGCTGAAGTATTCACAGATCGAGAGAGAAGGACTAGGAATAATTTTTGGCGTGAAGCGATTCTATCCATTTCTGTTTGGCAGGAAGTTTACTCTTGTCACTGATAACACACCTCTAGCAGCAATCATCAGTCCTAGAAAGGACATACCAGCAGTAGCGGCAGAACGCAATCAGCGATGGGCAATGTATCTGTCTGGTTTAATTATGATGTGCGTTACCGGAGCAGTGCTCAGAATGCCAATGCTGACTGGCTTTCACGGTTACCTACACAAAATGATGATCCAGGTACATCGACAGACGAAGATGTGGCTCTCGTTCTGGGTGTTGGTGTCTTACCTGTCTGTAGCGAACAGATCAAGACCGCAGTTCGGAAAGATCCATTGTTATTGCAAGTGATGAGGTACACACGGGATGGTTGGCCTGATAAGTTGCCAGTGGATCGGTTAGATTTACAACCGTTCTTCTGTCGTCGTAACGAACTATCTCTGGAGGGTGTTGTTCTGTTATGGGGAATGAGAGCGATCATTCCAAAGCAATTTCGAGCTGAAATTCTAGACGAGCTACACACAGGGCATATCGGAGTAGTGAAAATGAAGGGTGTCGCACGTTCATATGTCTGGTGGCCGGGTATGGATGCAGATATTTAATCATGCACGAAAGCTTGTGAATCGTGTCAATTGGTACAGAGAAATCCTACTAACGCACCGGTACATCCATAGATACCTTCTTCGCGACCAGGTGAACGCGTACACATCGACAATGCAGGTCCTGTGGAGGGGGAAATGCTTCTCATTGTTGTAGGCTCCTATTCCAAATGGCCAGAAGTTGTCAGTCAAAACAGTACGACCAGTGAAGCTACAGTGAATGCATTGAAGACGATATTCAGTAGAGGGGGAATTCCTCACACTTTGGTCTCGGACAATGGTCCACAGTTTAAGTCTCAGGAGTTCAAGGATTCTTGGACTGGTTGGGAGTGTTGGTTCTCAAAATCTGAGATCATCCAGGGAAGGAGACATGATATGGGTTCGAGATTACCATGGGAAAGATAAGTGGGTCCCAGGAACTATAAACAAGAAGTGTGGTCCGTTGACGTATCAAGTCACTGTTTCTAAGGGATTGTGGAAACGCCACATAGACCAACTGAGTTCAAGGGTAAACTCAAGTAACATGCCTCTGACACAGTTAGAATTGACTGCAGCGACTGATGGTCATGACTGTTTGGTTGACACTATTCCATCACTGAATCAGACAAACGACAGTGCCCGTGGTTGACGTATGAAGCCCCTCAACAGCAATCAGTTAAGGATAAGTCTAGGTCTATTGCAGAATTGGTAACTCCTACACAAGTGGAGAAGGAAACACATCTGCGATGGTCTTCTCGTGTGAGTAAGGCACTCTAGGACTCTAGTTACATTAGTTTAGTTAGCAGGACATGGTTGAATACTAGTGTAGTGTTGAGTTACATTGCTAGTGCATAACTATGGTATTATAATAATCAGGTAGATTATTTCACTCTAGGCATTAATATTTCGTGGTTCTTCAACATTTAGCTTACGACCTAAACTCGGTGTAAAATATTTCAAAACGTGACGCACATAATAATTATTTATTTTAAATTGGATATTGCCAGACCATAATGCATCATAGTAAATTGTCTTTATTTCTGATGACTATTCAACTGGAAATAATAAACGAACGAGAGATATTAGCAATACAGTATTATATATCAAAAGCCATAAAGTACGCCATCACCCACACCCCCACCCCTTGTCACACTTCGTAGCGCTAGCGTGTATACCCCCATAAAACTACGTTGGTTTTGAGAAAGACTCCCCTCCTCCCTTCCTCCCCTCTTCCCCTCCTCCCCACACCCCCCTCCCCTCCCAGACACCAATGCTGATCGGGGAGTGCAACGAATGTCTACATCCTCCTTGCCAAGCAACTCCAATTCAACATCACCCAAGTATGCACACGAGTCTTTGGTGACGCTTTTCGTGGGATTGGGATGCAACAGGCTGGTTATTGGTAAAGATTTGGCCGGCACGCCAACCTTACCCGCGCGACACTGCAGACTTTATTGATGCATGGCAGTGTCCTCACTCCTTTCCGTTGGAATTCAGTTGAAATATACCCAAGACAGGCATAGCAATCAATGCTATCAGTCTGATGTCGTCAGCTAGAAGGACAAATAATTTTGTTTATAACATCGCCAAAACATCTCCGCCCCTATGCAATGCTTCGAAATGTTTACCCGGACATCCCCATCACCCTGAGCGTGACGTACCTAATGGACGACCCGTAATAAACGGCTATATTTAATAACAAGTAATTAAGCTAGGCGTACATGGCTAAACTTGTGTTGCGAGTAGCGAGCTTTTATATGACTAACTAACAACGATTTCCCGTACCGTGGTTACGCTAGCAGGATTCCAATGTGACGTACGTTACAGTCGGGTGATGTCCACATCATCTACATGGTGGGAGGGAGGCATGCTGCCGGCAAAGTGTTTGTATTTATTGAGTGCATGAATCGTAAGCGTCGATGGTGGTTGTCCATTCATGACATGCCACATCATTTTCGTTTTTGGTGGCGAAGATGCGTAGAACAGGACCTTGTGTTACACACAGGTGTTTGATATAACTCGGGGCCAGCTTGAAGAGTGCAGAATCGGTGCTGCTATTTCACTGAACGACTGAACGAACGACTGTTTATGTGGTGGGATACTACAACCGCACATGTCTGAAATATGACCCGACCTCGTACAGTTAGACAAGGCTCAGTCAGCCACAGCAAGAGCTATGGCCAAGCAGTCGTGTTACATGGCTGAATATTGGTGGCTGAACAAGGAGTAACCAAGCCAGAATCTTCGATCATTGAACAATGCAACCCTCTCATAGACACTTGGTCTGACTGGTCAGCAATACTAGATGTGGAAAAGACATGATATAGCATTTTTAATATTGACCTCCATGGCGTGTGGCAGTGCAATCCGTTTACACGTCTGGGTATATGCATATATGTCATTATTAAAGTATCGGCAAATGTTTCCAATAACAAAACAATTGTTGAATTTAAAAAGCACGTGTATTGCATTAATAGATGTGATGATAAATGTTCGTGGGGAAAAAATCAATATAGTAGGGACGTATAGTGTGTGACATAAATATCACCGAAAAAGTATGACCTACGCTGGTATACTACACTAGGTGGCGGCACTGCTCGCTAGAATCACCGCAAGGTAAGTCATACTTACTCATGGAGCGACTTCGACTACGCGGGTAACACATGTAGTGTGTTTATGATCCGAGTAAACCAAAAACTCCAAACCTACTCACGTAAAATTCGTGGACGTGGACGGATCATTATTTTACTCCTTATTTCATGACTATGAGGTGAATTAGGATGTAATTGTGGAGTGATAAATTGCATAATTTTACGTGTTTTAAGCAGGCTAATGAAAGGATTTATATCATCAAAATACAAGTACCTCAATAATAATAATAATAACAACAAATAGTAACACTTGTATCTATACACCATCAAATTCCATGGCTAACACCCCCATCACGAACGTTTACATTTTGTTGGTTGTCATAGTTGCGGACGTCACTTACAAGAAGTAATCGACACCTAACCGTACTTACCTAAGTTTGGGTCTGGGTTAGCAGCTTTGAATATTAACCATACAAAACCAGCTCAAGAATAGTCACATGAACAGATGATTGAGCCTGTCCGAGCGTTGAAATCACTACCTGCGTTACAGGTGTAACTCGCTCGAAGTCAGTCATGATGGTGGGTTTGAATGTAGGTCACCTGCGACGTTAACAAGCGTGGGCAGATTGCAAGTTGCAATCCTTGCGGCGGAAGTTATTATGCAGTGCCTGACATTGCCTGTTCACTTCGCTCCATTGAATGGCACCCCTGCACGCTTGAGTAGGCGCAAGGGACATAATAGTTGTCATGACCACTGGGACTCCAGCACGCGTTCCTTTCACCAAAATGGTAGTATTATTGTAATGCTATACCCCTTTACAATCATTGGTAGATGTGTGTTTGTGTGTGTTTGTGTGTGTGTGTGTGTGTGTGTGCGTGCGTGCGTGCGTGCGTGCGTGCGTGCGTGCGTGCGTGCGTGCGTGCGTGCGTGCGTGCGTGCGTGCGTGCGTGCGTGCGTGCGTGCGTGCGTGCGACTGAGTGGGTCACCTATGGTCACCTTGGTTTGTTTTACAACGTGTAGTCGCTATGGAGTATACAACATTCTTATTCAACATACATGTATTTGGGCCAAAGTCACCCCAACCTATGGGGTGATTTTTGGGAATGTCGATCAGTTCGCCAAAATCCATCGTTATGCCATGGTCTCAGTCAATGCAATGATGGCTTCATGAAACATTGACAACTCTCCAATTTATTTCGGCGACTGATGCTTTATTAGCAATAGTGACCTCGCTCAGGAAATTTACAAAATACATTTGAATGTGGAACTACTATAGTAGTTGTGCAACATCAATTCAACAAACAATCACAACATTAGTGTATTAATAGTACATCCTTTATTTCGTATGTCGATATACATGGTTATTTCTAATTTGGTATGTAAGTATACTGTCTAGTACTAATGTCTAGGTGCGTTCCACTCTTGTGAAAATAACGAAGTGTTTTTTTCTAGCACCTGTGATTTCAATTGACAAAAGTGTTCTCTATCATTATTCCGCTCCAATAGGACAACACATCTTGTTCAACAAGTGTCGTAGCAACTGCTGAATCTGAATCTACTGCATATCCACTTGGATTATACATCAGTGCGCACCACGCTACAACGTAGGCAACAAAATAACCAAATTAAATGCTGCGTGCCGAACACAATTATGTGCCTTGTCTTCTGATTAAATACGTGGAACAGCGCTCGCCGAATAACATAATTTCCAATGACACATCATACAACATGTGCAGTACTGTTCTGATGTTCGCAAACGTGGTCCAACACAGATGTTCCATGTTTTGTCACGCGCTACGGATGCTAGAATATACTCCTACGCAGAAAGTCCTCGAATTCGCTGCAATCTGTGCAAATTAATGTAGAGCCACGGAAAGGACTCCACTGCACAAATGTCACGTGCGCCCCTGAGTTACCTCAAAGTTACTTCAAAGAAGAATGACTAGGTGCAAGTAGATCAAGAAAAAACAAGAGGGAGATAAGGACTCTGACTGAGAATAAGAGTGGTCAAAGGTGAAGAAGGACTGATTGCAGTTGTAGAATCTATTCGCACTACTACACCCACAGCATACAGTCGAATAATGAGACAGAAAAACAGCGCTAAGGCAGACCGATTAGCATATAGTCGTTTACGTGTGTTTTTGTATGTCACGGATGATGGACACTACGAGACTGTAGGATCCGTCAGCAAACATGTCGTAGCTAGAACGATAGGAAATGATGCGTCTTTTCCGGATTAAGTTTTCTTAATCAAATTGCGTATACTATATTTTGAAAACTAATAACTGTGTGTACATTATTCAACATGCCAATCATTGTGTGTACATTATTCGACGTGTCAATCACTGTGTGCACATTATTTGACATGTTGTCAATCACCGGGTCCACATTATTTGACATGTCAATCACTGTGTGCACATTATTCGACATGTCAATCGCTGTGTGTACATTATTCGATATGTCAATCACTGTGTGTACATTATTCGACATGTCAATCACTGTATATATATTATTCGACATGTCAATCACTGTCTGTACATTATTCGACATGTCAATCACTGTCTGTCCATTATTTGACATATCAATCGCTGTGTGCACATTATTTGACATGTCAATCGCTGTGTGTACATTATTCGATATGTCAATCACGGTGTACATTATTCGACATGTCAATCACTGTGTATAATTATAGTATTCGACATGTCAATCACTGTGTGCACATTATTCGAGACGTTCACTGTTGTTGCTCCTACAATGCATCACCTTTCCTTGTTTCTGCGGTATAGTTTTAACATACGAACATGATCACTTCCCAGTTCTGCTCGGTTGAGTTCATTCGCAAGCGGATGTGACATAGCGCTCACTTTAGCTCGTATACCATAAACAGTGTCCTGTTTTGATTAAACTTATAATACAACTAACTAACCGATTTGATCGACCTGGACTAATTCAAGTTGTCGTGCATGTGCATGGATCATCACGTGTTTATTTGCGAGGTGCACTTTGCTACTTACATACGAATATATATAAACAGTACGGCCATGGTCACACCTTCCATGATCACACCTTTGTCAACTTAAACGCAATTCGTGCTATGTTATCGGCAGTGCAATGTTATTTGCTTTGACAGTGCCTAGGCCAAGGGAATACACAATGCTTGGCAACCAGTGAGCAGATCGCTCAGTAGCGAAGCGTGTCGACTACGAACTTGTATCATCTCATATTTGCTCGTGTCCTCTACGTAGCCAGTCGACTGATCAAATCCTGAACTTTATTCAACACCGTTTTGCTAAGGGCGTCCACACCTGCTAGCTGAGTGTTCGGTACAGTCACGGTAGCTGAAAGTAGAAAGGTAATGTTACGTTCTTATATAGCGGAGTAGGTTCATTTCAGCACCAACTAGACTTATCTGGGAAACATTCAGCCTCGCTGCAATTACTGCGCGACGAATATTCGTTCACACATCCACCACTGTCTATTGCCAGCTGGTCATTAATACAACTGAGTGAACTGGAACAACGTGGAGAAAACGAAATAACCCATGTTTCGAAACGGCAGAAGAGGATTCGAAACCGGGTTGTGTCGATTGAGAGAAATGTGGATTTACGGCTTAAGACGACAATCAAATTAGTTCGCTAATGAGGATGCAAAGAAAAATAGCTAATTATATTCTAGTACAAAGCAACATTTATGCATCAATTGGAATATTTCGTTTTCGCATGGAGGCATAATTGAGAAGGACATAATCTTGAAAAAACAATTAGAAAAAACACGGAAAAACAAACTAAAGGTATTTCAGATTACAAAGACAAGAAACAGCACGTTTTAATATTGAAAAGTTATGTAGGTAATATAAATAATTTCTTCAGAACCCTTAAATTATCTAGCCAAAGTTAATATTTGAAAGACTCGGAAAATGTAAGATCGTATTTCAATTTGGCAAACTTTCATAGCAAGGCATCCATATGGGTCGTGCAATCGGGTAAATTTTGTCCACCCCCCCCCGCCCCGTGCTCGCAGCCGTCAATTTGAACACCTCTCCACACTCAAAAGCAACCGATGCCTGTGCTGCATACTACGATGGTGCATGGCTTAAAGATATCGATTTGTTGTACGACAATCCATGGAGCATACGAACTTTGAAGCAAACGTACTGCAAATAGCCGTTGTGTGCTGCTTGCGAACAATGAGTTTTTGGTATATGCATCTCGGTAGACCAACATTTACAAAATGTCTGTGTACACAGCGCCTCTAACCGCTAGTAACTAAGTATAACCTAGACTGGATCGAACATGTTTAGTGGCATGGTGCTACCGGCAAAAAAATGCAAACAAATGTTTCATAATTATTAATGTTTTGTCTTCATACTTTAACAGAAAGCTCAAACAACATGTAGTGGAGGAAACACAAGTTGTGTTGTGAACAGAAACATCGTGTATTATATATATATATATATATATATATATATATATATATATATATATATATATATATATATATATATATATATATATATATATATATATATATATACAGAGCTGAGCTGAAGCAAAGGAGCTTTGTGAGTCACCGATTACAATTTGTAAACGTACCTATGCTACGACCGGACATCTTAGCTTTGATACTCGCCACCAGCTGTGGTTCACGCTGCCGCTCAACTTTCACCAGAATCACAATAAACTTGATCCCTGCCGCCTTAATCCGGATCGCAAACTCCTTGTAAGGTGGCATCTGAAGCAGTACGTGCTGCGAACTCTACAAACAAAAGGCAACAAACACATAACTGAACTCTACGTACCACACGGAAGCACTTCTGGCATGGAATGTAGATAGTCCTGACTGCAGTGTTGACCACGTAGGCATCAGTATACAAGATAGACATTTCAGCCCACATACATAAAAACCACAACACGCTACGGCACAAAAGAAATCAGTCTAAATGAAAAGAGTTGAGATTGTTCGGAAATGTCAAAGGAAAACTACCAACTGGTTACCAACTTGGTTCTTCACTTGGTTATACCAACCGAAAATTGCAACGCTCAATGTATGTTTTGTATAATTAATAAGTGTCTACGTATGTGGAAAGAAATATAAAGAACGAAGGCTGTGCAAAGATGATTACGTTTACTGTCCTGGTCTCGAAACAACGCGGAAATAAATGTGAACCCTAGGCGGTAATGTGGTCCCTGTCATGCAGTCTGTGTAATTGTGGATGCCAGGCCATCGATGTACCGAAGGAATCTGGTTACGTACCACTTACGTTTATACTCACATTTTTAACAGCTTGCTTGAGGCGATCTGTGCTGAGCACCACGAAGCCACCCAGTGATCGTGGTTCGTAGTGCAACACCTTGCCACTAGTCGCCTCTCCCTGTAGTTCAGCCTCCGAAGACGAAGATGATTCTGAAAACAAACAGCAATATTCTTGAACATCATTGCATTAAAAAAAAAGAAATATCCACACATGTTATTTTATATCCAATTCTCAGTAACTAAAGTGTACCTAAAATAAATGTAATTAAATGGTTTTTTATTATTTTTGAGATATCAAATGAATGGTTTGAGGGATTTTGCAAGCTAAATATTTTCTGTCGCGATAAAATATGGATGCTGGACACTCTGCAACCAAAACAAAAAAATTTACGGAGGGATGCTAGTGTAGCAGGCAGGAAATGAGACATTTGAATATTTCCCCAGGCATTGGCATAGATACGCGATTGTCTGGCGCGCAAGGCAAAATAACGCCGGCTTATTGCAAGACGGACTTCACTTGTGTGTGGGGTGTGTGTGCGTGCGTGCGTGCGTGCGTGCGTGTGTGGTGGTGTTGGTGGTGGTGTGTGCGTGCGTGCGTGCGTGCGTGCGTGCGTGCGTGCGTGCGTGCGTGCGTGCGTGCGTGCGTGCGTGCGTGCGTGCGTGCGTGTGGGTGTATGTATGTATGTATGTATGTATGTATGTATGTATGTATGTATGTATGTATGTATGTATGCACAATTTGGACGGTTTTTTTTTAAGTAGGTTAATGAAAGGAATGATATTATTAAAATACAAGCACTTCAATAATAATAACACATGATAAAACCTGTATTTATACACCATCAAATCCGGAGCTAATATCCCCTTCACGAAAGTGAACGTTTACTTTTACATGTTGTTGGTCGCCATACAGCTGCCTACGTCACCTACATGCTGCTCTTCCTATATGTTTTGCATCTCGGGCGCCTTACTTTCAGGGGTTCACGACCCCAGTTTTGTGGTTTCAAAATTCAACCGGATATTACCTTTTCTAGGAACAATCGAACTACCATTTGTAGTCTTTATATACAATTGTGCGCTGTGCGAACATTTACGTACAATTATCTACAACGTCACGCGTCTTTTCTAAGATTTTCCGAAGAGACTTAATACAAAAGCAGGGCGTCGTTAGACGCTACTATGCCTGGCAGTATTACGTCGCAATATCGAGAGTTACATTCCAAGAAACCATAAGCATAAATGGATATTTCTGTGATAATGTTGTGAATCCTGAGATTTGGTAAACACTTAAGAATTACCAAGTTATCCCGTCGGGTGGATGGGCATTTTTACTAGTGTAATCAACAATGGGAAGTACGTTCGAGGACCAGATTGTTGGGAGCCACCACCTGTATATGGATATTGTATTGCGAATGCGATTTTTCCGGAATGTACCCAGTTTGGGCTCAATTTCTACATGGATTCCTTACTGTAAGTTGAGTTCGTTACAGCGGTATTTTTAGTAAGTAAATTGCAAATGTAAGCGTATGAGAGCGATCAATGAAGTAAATTAAGTACCCATTTCGACGGTTGTAAACATGCGCGGGTTTGTGCTGCCAGACCCTGTAAATAGAAATCCCCTTGTTATTATACAGCATATATATTTATTATGATAGCAATTTGACATAAATTCTTCGGATGGATATATATATATATATATATATATATATATATATATATATATATATATATATATATATATATATATATATATATATATATATACATCATTATATGTATATATATATATATATTTTCCTGCATTAATACAATTTTCTATTTAGACTCTCGATGAATAATTATTGACAATTCAAGCTCTACAACACTTGTTCATAGAAATAGTGCTACAGGTGCTGATACAAACCTCTTTGAAGTGGAAGACACAGATTATGACTGACAGCAGTTATTACAAAAGTAGCTCATTAAATTTTACAAAACAAAATTACCTTAATTGAACATGACATAATAATGTCAAGATTATAGATTTCCAACAAAAACTTGATTAGTCAGTTACGTGGGAAGTCAATGGAGAGGACTTTTTCCGGGGATATATATATATATATATATATATATATATATATATATATATATATATATATATATATATATATATATATATATATATATATATATATATATATATATATATATATATATATATATATATATGAATGCCTACCATTTTGGCAGGGTAGATCGAGCAACTTCTTGTGCAGTGCTTCCTGTATTTCTGTTGGCGCATGTATGACCACAACACACTTGCCGCCTGCAAACAAAAAGATAGATACTCATTATTTTATGCAGTCACATTTTGAAGAAATTAATGCGAATAAAAATAATTAGCTATGGTTCGCGGAAGGCTTTGTATTGTTTTTGGATGATCAACCCTGATATTGTTTTTACTTTCGGACTATATAAATAAGTATGAATTGTATATACATATACACATACACATACATACATACACATGTACACACGTACATACATATATATGTGTGTGTGTGTGTGTGTGTGTGTGTGTGTGTGTGTGTGTGTGTGTGTGTGTGTGTGTGTGTGTGTGTGTGTGTGTGTGTGTGTGTGTGTGTGTGTGTGTGTGTGTGTGTGTGTGTGTGTGTGTGTGTGTGTGTGTGTGTGTGTGTGTGTGTGTGTGTGTGTGTGTGTGTGTGTGTGTGTGTGTGTGTGTGTGTGTGTGTGTGTGTGTGTGTGTGTGTGTGTGTGTGTGTGTGTGTGTGTGTGTGTGTGTGTGTGTGTGTGTGTGTGTGTGTGTGTGTGTGTGTGTGTGTGTGTGTGTGTGTGTGTGTGTGTGTGTGTGTGTGTACAATATATAAATATTATAAAAAAATCAACTATCACAACATAATTAGTTGCAACAGGAAAAGGGGGGTTCTTCTTCTTCCATTAAACGGCCAACATCATTATGTTGATGATTCTGTCGTTCGGCGCCTCTCACGTGCCGGGAATTGGTGGGTTAGAGATAGAGACCACCACTGTGAGGTTGGTCATGTCATGTTATATAGCATTAATGCCGAAATATTATACATACACAGGTTTGATTATGGCGGTCATCTTGAAATGACACAATATTGCAATTATAGGCAAGATCTGTGACGAGGCTAGGTGTTATTTGAAAACACATGTCCAAATAAACCAATCTACTATATTTGGTGTTTTTATTACAATTTGAACAACATGTGGGGTAGTGTCGCTTATTCGCTGGACAATATTATTATGATTATTTATTATGTGCTAGTATTAATTATACGTAGCATTAATTAGTTGGTGCTTTATCTTGATTTTCAAAATTGTCAAAAGGAATGAATAAAATATAACCTATATTCAAAGCAAGGGGTAAACAAATCTGCAGGGAATGGTGCTGCCGTAATATTTCTTTAACCATGGATACACATGAAGTACTGTAATATCGTTATTCATCGATAGCCACACACATTCAAAATATTGATCCTACGTTAATGATTATCTACTGGCTGCTCTTGCACTGTGCATTTCTAGTATAACACCACGGCAGTAGTTGACCAAAGTTGATCAGTAAACCTTAGTTGTTTCGGTAGTAATGAGAACATAAGGTTGCTGCCACTCTACACACCTTTCTCCGACCTTCCAGTTCTTGGTGGGAGAATGGGTGGTGGTGCACCAGTACGTCTGTCCCCGGACACTAAAAGCAAAAAGACATTTTACTGTTCCTGCGACAGGAGTAGTCTGTGGATATAGTAGCTGTCCTCCCATAGTCCGCGCCATCTCGTCAGGTCAGTCGTCATCTCCTTGAGCAAATTTTACTCACAACGAATGACACTGTCCATGGAAGAGATCGCTGATGATGATTATACTGTAGCATTTCTGTTAAAACCCACGACATTAGTAGACCAAACCGTTTCAAAAAGTGAGTTTAATTTAGTTGTTTGTTTCGTTTGTCATATTAATGAGAACATAACGAACTGTCCATCACAGTACGCCAATACACGAGTGTTGGGCAAGTATTTATATATATATATATATATATATATATATATATATATATATATATATATATATATATATATATATATATATATATATATATATATATATATATATATATATATATATATTATGTGTATATATATATATATATATATATATGTGTATATATATATATATATATATATATATATATATATATATATATATATATATATATATATATGTGTATATATATATATATATATATATATATATATATATATATATATATATGCCGCTGAAAAGCAATTAGCTATCGCCACTCTTTGGTAGCTATCAGTTAAATGTGATGAAAACAGCCCAGGACCAGGAAGGCAAAGAAACAGCGTTTACCTTACTTGATTTAATTGCTACTTTTGATACTATTGACCATAGCATACCCACTTGACACTTGTCAATGTGGTGTTACATATCTGGCACAGTTTTGGGCTGGTTTTCATCATATTTAACTGATAGTTACCAAAGAGTGGCGATTATATATTATGTTATTATCATAACGGTTACCGCCACTAGACTTGGGCAAGTACCGATGCCTCCCACATACCTACTTTCTCCATACCGGGAACAGGTGGTACGCCAGATTTGCACCCTAAAAGAAACAAAAATATACACCAATGATCGAAATGTCCGCATACATTCACACTACAATTTCTAACTTTCATTCTACATAAATACTTATCTACTGGATACTCTCGTACTACGCTGTAGCATTTCTAATAAAACATTACGACAGTGGTTGTCCAACCCCGTTCAAAAATCAATTTGAATTCGTTGTTATTTTTGGTTGTCATGGTAATGACAACGTAACGGCTGCTGCCATTGTAGATTGATGAATGTCCGGTAATTTGCGTTAAGGTGTGATTTTAAATATTACAGAAGCACATATTGGAGACATAGATAACCTAATGCTGCAACATATTATTAGTATATATTATTATTCTTGAAGAATAGTGGCTATCCGAAATAGTTTTTTTTTCTCCAGAAGGCATATTGCAAGGCATACATAATTGCAAACGGTAATGAAGGACAACGATACATGAAGACAGATGGTTGGAGCCGGCGGAGTTCAAAACCAGTGGCCCACATAGATAGATACTGAAGGCAACTCGACAAGAAACAAGCAACATATATGCGACATAACTAACTTATCCATCAAAGAAGAAAAGGTGTGCATACTCAATTTGTCGCGGTCAACGTAGAGGTCAACGTAGAGGTCACCGTCATCCGGCACTTGACGTGCACGGTAGTAGGTTCTGTCTGTGGACACAAAAGCGGCATTATTTCACCCACTACCTGACCATTTAGGTTTGAGGGCGAAAAAACTACGTTTTGCCGATATATATATATATATATATATATATTATATATATATATATATATATATATATATATATATATATATATTTGTTAGATTGACCATGGTTGGTCCGTGGCCAGGAACGAGTCCGGATGCGGGTGAGATAAATCGCAACAAAACAGTTCGTTGGTTCATGCAGTAATGTAAATCATGTAATTGTTGTCCGTCAGAATGAAACAGTTGCATTGTCTTCTGGGGGAAATCACCCAGAACAAAATACAGAATAACCACTTCAAAACAGTGAAAAATTAAACAATGCACGTACGAAAGTTGTTACTTTAATGCTGTCAGCTATGACACAAGTGTTCTAAAATACAGAATTTAAATTAATACTATGAGAAAAAAATAAATAGATAAATACTTACAGATTGGTTCTTCGTCAAAGTCTCGCGTCACCTAAAAAGACAATACCGTTTACGTATCACAAACTAGTACAATAATGTCTTGTTTTATTGGAAAATATCTTAGAAGAAACATTCTTAGGCGCTCTGCCATGCCTACCTCCCAAACTTCCTGCCTGCCTGCCTGCCTGCTTGCCTGCCTGCCTGCCTGCCTGCCTGCCTGCCTGCCTGCCTGCCTGCCTGCCTGCCTGCCTGCCTGCCTGCCTGCCTGCCTGCCTGCCTGCCTGCCTGCCTGCCTGCTTAATTACCTCACATTATCTGTATTTAAATTTAAATCGAAGAGCTAAGCGACACTGCTGGAGTAGTCAGAAGATACAGTGGAACGCCACACGTGAACACTACTTTGCTACGGTATAAATGCAAATTGCACATATCATATCTATATGCTCATTGGGCAACAACAACGAAGAGCTGAGCGGCCAGTCTACGTTAACTGGCCACTTTCACGTGAAAAATTGGCCGGCATTTTCTAGTAAAGATATATATCTCAAGGACAATTTCAACCTGCCAAATTATTTGGAGTTTTGTTTATTTATTAAGGACAATCATTCTCCCCCTCCTAATATAACGTGTCGCTCAGCATTACGTTGGCTGAGGAATCATGGAAAACATACAAATACCGTAAATTACAAAGAAAATACCGTAAACAGCAAATCATGCATACTGACATGTTATTGTCACACAAAAATAAAGGCAAAATGCTTCAAACTTATGAACAAAGATATTATTTGTTGAAAGTTTAGAACATCGGGCAATCTTGGAGCTACACGATGTCAATGACGTTTTTGGTCTTATTTACTAAGCAATTCAACGATAGGTATACATTTCTCTTGGATTGTTTCATAGCTTACCTGCCCCATAAGTAGTAGGAACAAATTAACAAAATGTTTTTGTAAGATCACATCCACAAAATTACTCTAAAAATAATGTCGTTCACGTGCACAGCAGTAGGTCAGATCAGTCACGGGAATGTTTTAGAATATTATTATATACAGCATCCTCAATCAGCTTGCATATAAATTTTCAACAATTTCTGAACGTATGATTGTATTTTATTTACATTTAAAGCCGCATAATGCAAATTATTACATGCAAGTAGGCATGTTTTGAGGCTACCCCAAATGGTTGTACACTGACATTTATGGTTGTTTTGATAGCCAAATACATTACGACCTTGGAACAGAAGTCGTTCACGTTATATCTGTGGGGGAAATGTAACACACCTCAATTTTAGACAACCATTTTGGCCATCTTTAGTCGATTTAAAAACGGTTATCCTCCATGACAAAACAGTGAGTAGACACATTCGGTCTTTTGTATTTTCCGATTAGTTGAACAAAAAGTGGAATTGAACTACTTTTTGAAACTCGTCGCTGTTTCAACACGACATATATCATAGAAGCGAGACGTAGTACAATAGTCACAATGCATACAGTTGTTTGGTACATACCTGCTGGAAGGCATCGAGCAACGCGTTGAACTCGTGTGCCAAGTCAGAGGATTTGTTCGTGTAGTAGTTCGACTCTTCTTTACAGGAGTCTACTTTCTTGCGGAGCGTCTCACATTCTTGTTCCTTCTTCGAGTACTCAAGAACCAACTGTCACACATACAGAATATTCGCTAGTGACATGACGCAACTGCCATTATCACATTACGCAATGCATGGTTTGCATATTTTAAATATGTATGTGGGTTCTGGGAAATGCACATTTACTATTTTGTGGAGGCGTGCTGCCAGGGTGTACGTCCGTGCTATCCAGTTGGACAAACTCCCTCTAACCATTTCACCACTGCCACAACTTACATTTGATGTGCAGATTCTGCACATCTTTATTTCATTTGGTAAACACCTAATGCGTCTAGAAACACAATAACGTTCGTTTTTGTTTGAAACTATGTTACGCAGTCAAGTGTACAGTTGCATTGATGTAACATGTCAACCACTTGTTCATACCGCTTCGCAACTGTTCATTTTGAATGTATAATCAAATTGTGGCAGTGATGATACGCTGAGAGGCGCCACTGTTGCGGAGTGTGCTGGGTAGCACAAGTACTATCCGTGGGACGGCGCTGCTGAGCTAGTACCCATCGCTGTGAGGGCCCTGACGAGCCGCCTCTATATAACCTCTATAACAAGCTATTTGCGTCCGCTATACGCACGAGAACTCCAAAGGACTTGCCCATCAAAATTGGGGTACCGTACCACGTGTAGTCATTGTGTTCCGTACATATCCGTGAGTACCATCTTGAACTATGTATTGCACCCTTCGACAATATTTACATACAACATTGATACAAACTGTTGCTACGAAGGATTACCACGAATAAATTATTATGCTAATGTTTATTTTTGATGGTGTCTAATAACAACAAAACGAACAACTTTTTAAATTCGAATTGTCTATAGCTTTACTAAGTGAGACACTGCATTAACAAGATAATCGTGTCCTTACCTTGTTGTACTGCATTAACAAGATAATCGTGTCCTTACCTTGTTGTACTGCATTAACGAGATAATCGTGTCCTTACCTTGTTGTACTGCATTAACAAGATAATCGTGTCCTTACCTTGTTGTACTGCATTAACAAGATAATCGTGTCCTTACCTTGTTGTACTGCATTAACAAGATAATCGTGTCCTTACCTTGTTGTACTGCATTAACAAGATAATCGTGTCCTTACCTTGTTGTACTGCATTAACGATATAATCGTGTCCTTACCTTGTTGTACTGCATTAACAAGATAATCGTGTCCTTACCTTGTTGTACTGCATTAACAAGATAATCGTGTCCTTACCTTGTTGTACTGCATTAACAAGATAATCGTGTCCTTACCTTGTTGTACTGCATTAACGAGATAATCGTGTCCTTACCTTGTTGTACTGCATTAACAAGATAATCGTGTCCTTACCTTGTTGCACTGCATTAACAAGATAATCGTGTCCTTACCTTGTTGTACTGCATTAACAAGATAATCGTGTCCTTACCTTGTTGTACTGCATTAACAAGATAATCGTGTCCTTACCTTGTTGTAGTCTTCCTTTCTCTCTTTCAGCTCTTCGAGCAGCTGTTTCTCCGTCTCTTTGAGTGTTGACAGTTGCGTCTGGAGAAATGTATTATCCTGCAAATACCGTTATATGAGTAAAACATGTTCATTAAAGCAGCAAGTAATATTATAAATACACGCGTGAACTCTACACAAAAATATTCACGTTCTTCTGTTGAAACAGGGCTGACCTCAATGTGTGCTGTTTATTAGCACTTCCGGGCCCTTCGCGTAAACTTGCAAATATGTTATTCTTAAACAAGTGTCTATCACTACGATTTATTGAGCACTACTTTGAAGACTATGAAGTGAAAACGACGAAATACTTTTTAGAGAAAAAACAGACAATGTAATAACATCATTGTGTGTGTGCGTGCGTGCGTGCGTGCGTGCGTGCGTGCGTGCGTGCGTGCGTGCGTGCGTGCGTGCGTGCGTGCGTGCGTGCGTGCGTGCGTGCGTGCGTGCGTGCGTGCATGTGTGTGTTACGAAATTATAATTATCTTCACATTGTCTGTTTTTTTTTCCAATAATGTATTTCGTCGTCTTGCCTTCATACAGTTAAAACAATTGAAATAGGATAAGTGCCGCGGTGTAGATAAGTTGTTGAATAAGTGTCGTGGTTATTTATAATGATGGGTAGTGATTTGTAGTGACCACAACATAGAGTTGTGCACATGGTACTGATATGGTGTGCATCATGTAGTGTAAGACACTGCATAGCATGGAACATGATGGGAAGACTTGCGTACGTTTCCGGTCAACATCGCAGACATATCCAACGAGTGGCTTCGCTCCTGGGAGTTCTCAGCTGAAAGATCGATACAGTATCAACATTACCTCCTCGCATTCAACACATGTCAAATAATAAACTGACTTCTTCCGATTACGATATTCCAAATAGCGGAGTGTAGTATGTTGAGTGTAAACTATTGTAAATGATTACACTCATCACGTTAATTTGTCCAATTCACATTTGTGAACAGTCAGTATGTATTCATGAAAATTTTCCTCAAGTTGGTAGATATATATGAGTAACGATTTTATTCTAAACACAACTATTGATATTACTTTCTCTCAACGATTCGGTTGCTATGTTGACAGTAAGTAATCTCAATAGTTGGGCTTAGAAGAAAATCGTTACTCATCTACCAGATGTCAGTATGTACGTAGACATATATTTTTTCAGTATTATTACATTAGCTAATTAATTATTTCAATTGTTCAGCAGTGTGATGATGAGTGTATTTTCTTATACTAAACCTATACATTGATTGCACAGTTGGTCGAACATAAATTATTTAAACATCAGTATATCAAACATGCAAACGATTTTTACAGTAATGCTGGCATATTTGAATAAATATTTTTTTTTACCTCTGACAATTTGTAGATTATAAGAAAGGTTAATATATCATTCTCAACATGGATTCCTAAAAGCGAGGTCATGCTTAACAAATATGATATGTTTTTTTGAAGTGGATAGACGAGAGATAACCAGTATATATTATCTACTTAAGTTTTCAAAGAGCTTAAGTCCAAGTGCTATATCAAAGATTACTACCTAAATTAAAAACCCATGGTATCGGGGATGGTATAATTGACTGGATAGAAAAGTGGCTGACTGACAGTAGACAGAGTGCTGTAGTAGATGGGGAGGTTTCAAACTGGAAATTAGTCTTAAGTGAGGTACCACAATGATCTGTATCAAGACCTTTATTATTCTTAATATATATATATATATATATATATATATATATATATATATATATATATATATATATATATATATATATATATATATATTAGTTAAATATAAATTAGTTAATGGTCTGAAAATCTGGCAGATGTTATTCAAATTTTGGGAAATGGAAATGCCTACACACAGGACAAGGGAATGTGGCTGTAAACAATAAAATGGGAGATACTGTTCTAGGTACTACCGTAAAAGAAAAGACACAGGAGTAGCAATGAACGCTGATATGAAAGTTTCAGAGCAGTGTGGTATTGCAGCTTCAAAGGGTTATCAAATTCTTGGGTTGATTAGGAGAAATATAACATATAAGGAAAAAGAGCTAATTAAACCTCTTTTTAGAAAAATAATTAGGCCTCATTTAGAATACGGTATGCTTGGAGACCATAGCGTAAGAAAGATATATATAAGCTTGAATGAATGCAGAGGAGAGCAACTCAAATTATTCATGAACTGAAATACCTTAGTTATGAAGAACGCCTAAAATGTGGCTTGATCACCCTAAAGACAAGGAGGTCAAGAGGAGATCAAGTTAAAGTTTTCAAGATATTGAATGGGTATCAAAATATTTATAGAAATATGTTTTCTCACTCAAGAAAGAACTAGAGGACATGAGGTAACATTAGTAAAGGATAAGTGTCGATTGGATATTAAGAAGAACTCGTTCTCATATAGGACAATAAATGAATTGAACATATTATCTATAGATTGTGTAACTGTTAGCAGAGTGAATATGTTTAAACACATGGTTGACACATATCTCAGGAGGGCGGGTAACATAAACATGAAAAATGTTGGACCCTCGATACGACAATGGCTTCCTTGTCCACTTGCCATCTGGGTCTTTGCCTTGGGTGGCAATCTTGTTAGGTCTTGTCATAGTAATCTTTCCAGGAACGTATTAATACAAAGAGTCCGCTCACCCGTGTCCGTTAGGCGACGTGCCTCCAATACACGAATCTCTTGTCTCATCCTTTCGATGGTGTCGCGATTGGTGCAGCTCGTTCGTCTCAACTCGTCCAGCGCAGCCTTGTACCTCGTATTGACCTCCTGTAGGTCCGCTGACAGCAAGCAACATGATCTCCCAATACAACTGTCAGTCAGTTAGTGTGATGGTAACATTGCCGTAACATTGAAAAGCAACTCTTCTCGGTGATATTATTTATTGGTAATTATATTTAAAATACTATAAAGCTATAGTATAAAGTTGTTTGATGCTATGTTTGTCTGTTCCCGCATATCTCTGTCAGTATCGCATATATGGGGCTGACAATTTGTAGGCGTACCCGGAAGCCCATGGGGGATGGTTCGTACGTTAATAAAATTCAAAAGCCCCCGGGGGTTGGGATTTTACGAAGTAACCAATGTGGAAGTTTGCCGTAGATAACTTAACTTAGAACAATAGTATGAGTTCCTAGTTATGTACACTATGCGTGTCTTCTACGATTGTTCCGAGTTACGTAGTCTAAGTTAAGCGTCCACATATGGACGAACGAACGCTTCATGAAACCGGCAGATGTACATGATTTTGGAGGATGAAGTTGTCATTGCCATTGCCCTACCAAAACTCTTGCCATGGCTGCCTCTTCCCCTTGCACCGCCGGGCGACTGGGCTAGTTAAATATGTTATATGATTATTGAAAAATCGCAGACATTTACCTTTCTGGTTAATGATTTCTTCCAGATCTTTTTTCAGTTTCTCTCTTTCTTTTCTATGGTCTTCCTATTGAAAGTGAAAATAGTCAACATTTTAGCATGGCATTAAATAAAACAATATCGTGTCCATTATATCAGAACATACTGAATGAGTTAGGAAGAAATGTTGATAAAGAGAGAAAGGAAAACAGAAGAGGTGGTACGAGAAAATAAAGACCGAAACTAAGATGGAGTGACAGTGACAAGAGATTTGAACTGAGGTGAACAGCCGAGATTGGGAGAAAATGGCAGAAGAACGCGATTGATGGCGACGACTCGACGAGAACAGATTATGTGATGTTGCACCCGCCCCGAAAGGGACCAAAGGAAAAGAAGAAGAAGAATATATCAGAACATACCATGCAAAACTATTGGTCTGCTATTGTATACTGTAAATATGTTCTCAACCGTGACGTGTGGGCTTTTACCTCAATCTCCATGACGTATTGTTCAAGTTTCTCGTTCTTCTCCTTTTTCTCTTCTGAGTGTTGTGTCAAGTCACTTATGAGATCGGCCATCTTTTGCTTGAGCCGCACACTGCCGGCCGACATTGGACTCGTAGGTCTCCATCCTACAGTTAGACCGCTTCGGTCATACAATCTACATCACATCGATCATGCTATATAGGTAATATTGGTCATACTGTAATATTTACCATAGAGGACAGCAAATGTTTAGTAATGTAATACTGTATTCGGCAACATTAAATATCCAGTTCAATTTGAGCTACCGTGTGATTTCTTCTTCATCTATTATCATATTTATTCACAATGCTACCTATTACATATATGTTTAGGAACAAACATGTACTGATCATCTGATCATCGTAGCAAAATATGCATTAATAATAATAGTAAAAATAATATTAAAATATTTCGTCTTTGATTTTTCGGACGTACATATAAAGTCAAGTACAATATTAATACATGAATAAAACACGTGTAGTCTACATTAACTAGACAAATAACTAAACATTGACTAGACATTTATTTTATTAAATTAGAACAAATTGCTGTTAATGTTAGCACAACCAAATAAAGCTGGTTACCGACAGGTCGATCCCGTGGCTTCACATTGGCCACGTGCCAGTACACATGTGGATAGTCATATTCGAGAACTTCAAGGAAGGCATGAAATCCTTTCGGGCCCTTGGTGGCGACGATGTCAAGAAACGTTCCTGCAACCACAGCCTCTTTACAGATGGGATTGCGTCACTGCTGTCATTTAAAACATACCGTACATATTTCGTGTTCTTACAAAAATATGCGTTGAATTGCCGCAGTTGCGTGACATTTTCCTTACAGACGAAAATAGCACGTCATATCGGTACCAGTTCATATTATTTAAACAACAATTATACATATCATACTTGTCAAACAAATTTATTCTAGCAATTGCTTTGAACGCAATTTTGATATTAATGACGACTATTAAAGTGACACTGTAACACATACCAAATAAATGCAGTTTTCAATTATAAAAAAACTGGTTTGACTATTCCTACCTAGTATTACGTGGTTAGTGACTATGCCGAGCTAACATTCTCACCGACTCTGTTAAGGCGAACTGGATGACTCTCTGCTTCGTCTTGCTCTTCCGATCGAAAGACGTTCTTTGAGATCATGTAGGCGTAGAATGTACCAAGTGGATAGAGGCGAGGAGACAAGAAAAACCGGTGGTGAATTAGGAACTGCTGAAATAGTTTATCGTCTGCGGAGATCTCGCTGATCGATTTTCCTTCTAGCGGTGTGTCCTCCATGGCTCAAGGCAACTCTACTTCAATCGGGGCTCTATAATTCAATATACAGGAATCGTTTCACCAGCGGGAATATCGGTATAAAACATTTGATTATACAACACACACTCACTCACACACACAAACTACACTCACTCACGCGCACACTCACTCACTCTGACACACTCACTGACACACACACACTCTCACTCACACACACACGCACGCACGCATGCACGCACGCACGCACGCACGCACGCACGCACACACACACACACACACACACACACACAAACACACACACACACACACACACACACACGGGAGGAGGAACACAGATGGGTGGGTGGTGGGGAGTAAATGAATAAGGGTGGAAGTAAGAAAGGAGGGAGTATAGATGGAATGATTGGGGACAGATTAATGGATGATTAGATGGACGGACTGGTGGTCGGAAAGAAGGAGGGTTGACAGAGGAAGGAATAGTGGGGTATGGAAAAGAAGGAAGGAAGGAATGGAGGGTGGTAGGTAGTGAGGGACATTCGAATGAATGAATGAAATAATAAATGAATAAACGAATGAAGAAATAAACGTTTAAACGAATAAACGAATACATGAATAAATTCCACACCTGTAGGTACTCGTTTATACAGCTGACTGAACTGCGGCAACGTGGGGAAAACGCAATTGACAAATTTTCGAAATGGCAGCAAGAGGATTCGAATCCGGGTTCTCGAGTCAGGCGCTGGGCCCCACATGGCGTCATTCGTCATCTATTTTATGTGGTGACTTGTGTAAATACAATCGACAGTAAAAATGTATTTGAATGCTTCGTCTAAATTGAAAACGTTTACTCTTATGTGTAAATGTAAAAATACATTGAGAGTCAATTTCACTGGTTACCAGGCTCCAGGTAATCAATGCTATCCGACACAATTGAAAGTACAGTTTGATTCCAGGCTCTCATGTGTGTAATGCAAATTCGTGGCTACGACTGCGTCGCTGGAATTGGGGCAAGCTGCAATTCCAGCGACTGTCGCCCGACAGATTATCTGACGCAGTGGATAACCAGCGACCGACGCGACCGGAGCGACCGGCATATGCTTCATTCGTCGAGACATTTCATCAAACCTCTTGACGCGAGTCGAAAGTCGCGCCACGCAGTGTCTAGCACACACAATTTAGTTGTTATAAGACACGGTGAGTGTCGCCCGATCAATCGCTCGTGTGAACCGGCCTAAATATACGGCCAAATAATCGGGCGAGCTGTTGCATTCGGGAAGCTTCGGTGGTAGTCAACGCCGCATGATGTTCGTGACTTGATATGTAGCTTTTATGCTACACGCAATCTCCAAAATGTTCTTGAAGTTAAATGGCCGATTTAGCCGTCAACAGTTGGTGTGAATAGTTCTCTATCTTGCAGCGAAGTTACCATACACAACTGCTGGATTAACCGTGGTACAAGTGGCACACCCGTACCAGGTCCCCATAACCCCCCACAAGCAAAAATCAAGAAAAATCTCAGGAATTGTTTTCCCCAATGTGGAGATATTGTTTCGCATAAGTCTGACTTTGATTATTAGTAACTGTAGCAGAGAAAGGTAAACTGTCGCTATCCAAGCTGAAATTGATCAAGGATGAGAATCGATCCGCAATATGAGCCAGAACAGACTGGTCCATCTGACCAGTCTCATGCTCAGTATGAAATGGGACATTATGCGTTGGATTAGTCTTGCAATTTAGCCGGACTTCAGTGTGCAAACGCGCAAATATCTCAGTGTTTTATTTCAACCGATGTACAGTGCAATCTGACTAATCACACGATCACACAACTAGAACCGTTGGTAACTAACTTGGTGGAAAGTATCTGGGTGTTACTGAAAACTTGTACGGTCCCTATTTCATTGTGTATGTTCTTGTTTTATTTTCCGGTACGCCATTGTATACTGTAATTTTTACTTGTCGTTTTACGCCGTATTTTATTTCGTTTGCCATCATACGCGATATTTTCTTGCAAGTCGGTTCGTGCGCTGTCGTCGATAACAATCTGTCAATGCACATGCTCAAACAGCCGCAGTCAATGACCTCCACTGTCATTACCACGCGTCTAGATCTTCGTCTTTCACGCACTCTGTAAGGGCCACCTGCAAAAAGTTTCCACCATTCTCCTACGTTGTTATTCCGGCACTGCCAGACATCAACGGCACGTCAGAGACGATAAAAAGGTAAGGGAGAATCGTTCACTAAAATCCCGCTTGCGCGTTGATGTGGTGAAGAAAAAACAAATCAGATAATGGGCATCATCAGACACACCATCAAACATTTTGACTGTGCCGTCTTCACGTTGCTCTATTCAGCTTTAATGAGGCTGACTCAACCAGGAACACACTACGCTGACTCCACCAAGAACACACTACGCTGACTCCACCAAGAACACACTAGGCTGACTCAACCAAGAACACACTACGCTGACTCCACCAAGAACACACTAGGCTGACTCCACCAAGAACACACTAGGTTGACTCCACCAAGAACACGCTACACTGACTCCACCAAGAACACACTACGCTGACTCCACCAAAAACACACTACGCTGATTCCACCAAGAACACACTACGCTGACTCCACCAAGAACACACTAGGCTGACTCCACCAAGAACACACTACGCTGAATCCACCAAGAACATGCTACACTGATTCCACCAAGAACACACTACGCTGACTCCACCAAGAACACACTAGGCTGACTCCACCAAGAACACACTAGGCTGACTCCACCAAGAACACGCTACGCTGACTCCACCAAGAACACACTACGCTGACTCCACCAAGAACACACTAGGCTGATTCCACCAAGAACACACTAGGCTGACTCCACAAGAACACGCTACACTGACTCCACCAAGAACACACTACGCTGACTCCACCAAGAACACACTACGCTGATTCCACCAAGAACACACTACGCTGACTCCACCAAGAACACATTAGGCTGAATCCACCAAGAACACACTTCGCTAACTCCACCAGGAACATACTACGTTGATTCCACCAGGAACATACTACGCTGAATCCACCAAGAACATACTACGCTGAATCCACCAAGAACATACTACGCTGAATCCACCAAGAACATACTACGCTGACTCCTCCAAGAACACACTACGCTGACTCCTCCAAGAACATACTACGCTGACTCCTCCAAGAACACACTAAGCTAACTCCACCAAGATCACACTACGCTGACTCCACCAGGAACACTCTTCGTTGATTCCACCAGGAACATGCTACACTGATTCCACCAAGAACACATTACGCTGACTCCACCACGAACACACGACGCTGATTCTACCAGGAACACTCATTGTGCAACAGACAAAAAATGCGCTGGAAAATGCATAGAGAAGAGCCGCCAAGCTGGAAACAGAACTCCTTAATTTAGACTACGAAGACAGGCTAGAAAATATCAACTTACTGAGTCTAGCGTACAGACGGAGAAGATGAAATATGATTCAGGTCTATCGAATTTTACGTGGAATCGATTACACCAGCATAGATGATTTTATGACAACCAGCATTAAAAGTATACAAGGACACAACGAGAAATTCTGGTAGAAACCCAGCAGGCTCGATACCAGGAAATATGTTTTCTCTCAACTGGTCTTCTTGAACTACAGCAACCTTCCACAGTCGATGGTAGAAGCGGAAAGCATCCTCATCTTCAAAAAAGACTTGACGACGGCCTGAATGGTGGACGTATTCAATTAAAGAAAAACAATTGATACACACAAGCCCAGTTACGTTTTCAAAAGAATAAATTATGAAGAATAAAGAATGGTATTACAAGGCTAATAAGCTTTATTTGGAACCCGAATATCCAGACAAGTTATGTCTCTGTGCACAATAAACCGCTTTTCGCTCGCCGAAGGCGCCGCTTCGCTTCCATAAGCACATTGTTGTACCGTGGCGCCCTTGTGCGGGTGGTGATAACAATATTAATGAGCCGTTCGCGAGTATCAATCAACCCGGCGACGGTGGTGTCGTAATGTAGACGTAATCTAGCGTTGGTGATACTACTCACAACATTCATGGACGACAATGCCGGACGGCAAAAAGGGGGCGTGTGACATCACGGTTGGTTGAAGACGGAGGCATCAATCGCATGGAGCAGCCTGTCAAATATCCACTTCTTAATCCCATTGACTCACAGAGCAGCAGTGGGATCAGGTGAAACGAAATATCAAAAGATTAGATCCAGACAGCTCCCATGACGAATTGCTCCAGTACATGCACACGGACCTGGCCGCGATTGAACCAGGTGTATCGCCGGCTTGGTTGACAATACTGGAAGACTTTGCCAGGCGGTGGTTGGTGCCAGTAGAGACCACAGCCATTACTGATTGTTTCCCGGACGACATCTTTGTAAATGATTTTAACTGTTGTGCTTTAAAATTAATTAACACACCGAATGTTACCGAAACTGTTTTTAATAGAAAACTGTGTGCAATATATATTTGAAGTGTCAAGACCGACTTAATCTTACACAATGACAGCAACAACAAAATAGGTAATTTCAAGTTCATAACTTCTGTTTTCCGGAGTTCGTATTCTCAAAAGATTTACGTAAACAATGTCCCCGCATTGTTCACTCAATAAGTATTGCACGATTTGGTAAACAATTAACATGCCTACTGAACTATGACATAATCCAATATTAAATATTAGCCAAGACTGGGACGCTTGAGTTATAATCATAAATTCGCCATGCTAGTTTGGTATTAGCTATTCCTTGAGTGATCCTCGGGGGAGGGGTCTTGCCACCATGTTTACGAAAACCTGAAGTTGGTTTCGTTAAAACCCAGTTTACAAAATGTCGGCATGCGTGGCAGGCTTGGCGAACTGTTCGCTATTCGAGAGGGAAGGCCAGAGCGTACCATTGTAATTGGTGGCCATGCCAACGTTTTGTCTGATTATAAGAAAGCAGGACCATCAAAAATTCTGAGAAAAAACTTGCAGCCGCCGTTATTATGTCATCCACATTCAGAACACGTTTCGTCAAAATTGTTTACCTCCAACTCTTTTAATCATGTCGCAAACACGCCTAACCTAAACAAATTTGTAGTTTTAGCCAAATATTAATACGCCTACCGGTGTTTCGGGAATGTAACCACCAAAATCCGCTTCATACTGCAACATCTCTCTGCCAATGTTCTGTCATTTCATGTCATTTCAAACGTTCCAACTTTGCTGGCTGAATACACTCAATAAAATCACTGAAATCGGCTAAATTGCCGTATTTTAGGAACTACATTCGTAGCCTAACTGTGGTCTGACCCCTTGAGTGCGGTTGATTGTATTCCGGTTGAATGGCCCTATGGGGTCGGTGTGCACAGCCGGTTACGGTCGACGTCACTTGCTGTGACTGTTAACAGTGTGACATTTGACCTACTTTTACCCACGTTGAACGGTAGGCAACCGTTCACCCAGCCGGAAACATACAGGGCGTAGCCCCCACAGCCCTGATATATTAGACTGCAGTGAGCAAGAATTTCACACAGACAAATCTACCAAAAGGTGTTAATTTAATTGTTAATTTAATTAAAGTTAATTGTTAATTTATTTTAATTGAAGCATTTGGGAGGTTAATTTTATTTTATTTTATTGACCTGAGTAATGTATGAGATTAATTTAATTGGAGAATTTCTTAGTTAATTGTAATTTAAAAAATATAAAAAAATATGCAATTTAGCCTTACTTGTGATTTACTAATGATGTTGCACGCACGCGCACGTGCACGCGAACGCGCACGCGCACGCATGTGCACACATTCTAAATTTATTTTGGTTGATATTGTCTGAAATGTGTACTAGTAAAAATCACGTTTGTCGGGCGAACTTCTTGTTAAGAACGCCATTCGATCATAGCAGTGAATGAGTGATATACAACGTTACGATGTCCTAATTATAAATTACTGGAATCCAAAGTTTAATTGGTATTACGTATTTTCAAATGGTAGTACGTAGGATTGCCAGTATGAATAATTGGATCATGTTAAATCTACGTGAAACTGTGAATCTCCAGTGAGACGTAGAACGTGTTTACCTCGACATTTCCCCTCACTCTATAGTCCTATCAAGGTCATTCCAATAAACCTCTCCTTCTAGACCGATCCCTTCGATTAACCCTCTCCCCTGCGACACCACAATTTCCATACAGTCCATGAAAAATACTCATATAACCGCTATACATACCACCGTCACTTCTGAAACTTAGCCCTTACAATGGCTCACCTCTGAACGTATTAGCAGAACCTGCTCTTGAATACAGCTATAGTCGTGAACAAAACAAGCAAATAAAGAAACATAATATGACGACAAATCAAGTTTTAACGAGAGCACAAACGTGTTGACACACGTAACTTTTAAAGCCACAGTCCAAATATAACGTGTACATAAATATAACAAAGAGCCCACAGTGACTCAAGACTCGATACTGTTTGGAATCAATCTCATCGCATGGCCACCTGCTACGCGTCCGTGCATTTTACCAGGGCTTATCACATTTGCAATTTTGCACAGCATGATTTCATAAAGTGACTGTGTTGGCTACAAGGTGATATGCTTAAAATATATACTGTGCGACGACAGCATTTAAGTCAACCGAAAGATCGTATCGTGATATTATCTACATTTCGCTTGCTTAACCCTGTGACACTCGTTGTGCCTCGTATGCATTAACTGATCTTCGCGTGCGACTGACATCCTGTACAGGTTGTTACATAACATTTCAGTTTTTACTTCTTTGTCCAACTGTCAAATCATCCCACGTGCTTTTCACGTGTTCTGTCATGTGTGTTGCACGTCGAGACACTGCTTTTCACGTGTTCTGTCATGTGTGTTGCACGTCGAGACACTGCTTTGGGGCGTTCCCTGCGTGAAAAGAAGGAAACCCTTTCTCAATAATTCGCGTTGTTGCTATATACAGCAGAGAAACGCTCGTGTTGTGCTGTCCGCAGTTATAGCCTTGATTTAGTGTTGCTATTTCCACATACGAAAACGTTCATGGGAATTTAGCCAACGTAAACAACGCGAACATTTCGTCTTAGTAGATAGGATGACGAACATAGGCTGTGTGCGTCTATGTATGCATAGTTTTATGCATACATGCATACCACTCGTGTAAGAGAACACGCAACGACAACAACAACAACATAAATGCATGGCATGGCATGGCATGGCATGGCATGGCACGGCACGGCACGGCACGGCACGGCACGGCACGGCACGGCACGGCACGGCACGGCACGGCACGGCACGGCACGGCACGGCACGGCACGGCATGGCATGGCATGGCATGCTGCTTGTTTTACATGTAGCAAAATATGTGGTAAATTTTCAATGTATTATGAACTTTTCTCGTTGTATTACATATCATGTACCTGCGCTTTTACTTTGCATCATCAAACAAACAATGGAACTCCAAGTGCATTCATTGTACTCGGACTTGTGGGACAGTCATAATTACGCCACCGTGGGTATCAAACACTTTTGTTTGTTCCTGCCCCATTAACAAATACCTTGAATCTGGATGGAGTAATTTGCAATCGTCCCAACATATATCGCGAATGAAAGACAACTTGCAATAGCAAACTGAGGGTTTATAATTATAACGGTGGGAGAAGTGGTCGAAGAAACGCAACAGTATGACAGGTATTTTGAAAAAGAGCATACTAAAGCAGATGTTTGATAGGTACGTCGTATGACACCAACGAACATTTGCATTACATGAGAAAGTAGTTATAACGACGTAACGTTGCTGTGTTGTCGAATGCTAGCAGCACTCACCATGAGTGACATATATCATGACACACGTCCAATCATAACATGATGCGGAGTTTACAGTCAGTACATTACAATTGATAATACCAACTAAGATCACGACTTCATCGGGGGGCTAATTATTGATGTCCCATTCGAGTCCTGTGCAATGAGATTGTGCTAGTTTAGACAAAAGTAATAACCCGAGATCACGAAGCACGTACAGGATTAACGTACGACGCCTGTGGACAGAATGCGCGCTTTGCAGGGATAACAACGTTCCTAAATGTTGAGATAAGTGAATATTCACCACCGTGATAATTGGTTGATCTACCCGTTGAATAGGTAGCTAACTCCATCTTAATAGTATTAAAATGATAGTATTCATAAATCAAATAAAGAAAACTACCAGGATTTTTGTGATGGTGACAATCATGGTGGCGTTTATAATACATACTATCTACTGCCTAATCCCAATGACTAAAACGGTATTTATTTAAATTGTGTGCCCTGTTTTGTTCGAAACAAATATGTCCCAGTTAGTGTATGGTCGCCACTCGCGTAGACCACGCTTCTACGACTTCTGTTTACTGTCACGTTCGACTGAACACGTCTCTCTCTACCTGGGTACGAACACACTGCAAAACACTAGCGTCATATAACTGTGGGCAAGCACGCACGCTCTGTAGCGGGTGCACGCTCTGTAACAGATGCACACTCAATAACGACCGCACACCTAATAACGGGTGCATACGCTGTAACGATTTGTACACTGTGTAGCGACTGAACACTATATAACAAGTGCACACTATGTGAAGGATGGACACTCTGTACCGGGTGCACGCAGTCCGTAACGGTGCACACTCTGTAGCGGGTGCATACTCTGTAACAAGTGCACACCATGTAAAGACTGCACACCTCGTAACGGGAACACACTCAGTAGCGACTACACACTCTATAACGGGTAACGGATACACACTGGCACTATGCACGTAACACATCGGTCAAATCATCTTGACCGGTAGTGTCACACATGTTCCTTGAGTGTATTGTAGGACGATATACACAAGGAAGTAATGCGAATGTATCCCTATTTTAACCACTTCTGTCGTCCACCGAGAGGAACGAGCTTACGTCCATCAAGAATCCCACAAAAACGAGGGATACTTTTTAAATATTCAAACTGCCCAATATGCTCAGATGTAAATCGAAGTTTAAATGGTACATGAACGTGACCCTGGCCGCTATTCGGAACTCTTGAAGCGTGACACCTACGTACGTTGTACGCTTCAACATATGTGTCGAGTGAAGCGGGGGAATGCCTTGCCCACGGATATGCTATGTGACATCGTCACAGCGGTAGAGTTACCCTTAGAGTATACTTACCCTGTGCTCCAGTTATGACAGATCTCTTCGAGTCAATGGGCGACGTCTTCGCCACGCGTCTGTTCCATCAAGTGAACTGACGGTCCTCTGGCATACGCTACATAGAACTACACTAAGCGCTTAACCGCTCAACCGTGAACGCTTTACAGGCGGTGTCTTTCTACCGTGACGAGTTAATTTGCAAGGGTGTCACCCGACGTATCGGTAAATTCCACAAATGAGGTCACATTTTTATTTAGCTAGTATGACGGAAATGCCTCTTACTTCCTGCGTATGACTAAAAACGTGGCAGCCAACACGTCGTCATTTTTATAACGATTAATAACAAATATTGTGGGGCAACAGTGTTAAGAATAACAGGTTTATAGAGAGAGTTGTTGACCTTGACAGATTGAGGCCTGTGAAGAACAAAAGTTGAGAGTCCAGTGACAGATGGAAGGACACACATTCAGAGGTACAAGTTTATCAAACAACTTCACAGGAATTATGGTGTTAAAGGCCGAGCTAAAGTCCAAGAAAAGAATCCTCGCATAAGTACTCGGTTGTTCCAGGTGCTTCATAACATAATGTAAACCTAAGGCAACTGCATCGTCCGCAGATCCGTTAGTTTGATATGCAAATTGGTGAGGATCCAATAGACCGGCCGTGGAAGATTTCAGATAACGGAGCATAATATGTTCAAAAACGTTCATCGCAACTGAGGTAAGTGCCAGTGGACGGTTGTCGTTCGTGGTAGAGACTTTAGCCTTCTTGTGAATAGGTATAATCACAGAAGTTTTAAAATACGTAGGAACTATGCACAGTTGTAAAGATGAATTGTAGATGTCAGCAAATACTGGAGCAGGCTGATGGGCGCAATTCTTGAATATATATGATAAGATGTTGTCAGGACCCGAAGCCTTGCGCGTACTCAGTCGCTTGAATAATGTTCGCACGTCAGCAACGTTAACGGTGAAAGGCGGCGACAGAGGAGTGTCTGTGGGTAGGGGGCGCTGTTCCGGCGATGTGTTTAACTTATCAAATCTGCTGTAGAAGTCGTTTAGTTGGTCGGGGAAGGACGGATCGGCGTTGTAAATGGCTGAAGCGCTTGGTTTATACTGTATAGTTTGACGTAACCCTTGCCATACAGATCTGGTGTTGTTGGAAGCAAATTGGTTTTCAAGTTTGTGTTTGTACTTGGCCGAACTATTCGCCTTGCGCACTGCGTACTTGGCTCTCCGAAACTCTTCCCTGTTGCCGCTAATGAACGCTGAGTTTTTTATGGCTAGTTTCTGTTTAATGTCCCTGGTAAACCATGGTTTGTCGTTGCCATATACTGTAACTAACTTACTCTCGTAGCAGATTTCTTCACACCAGCTGATGTAGGCAGAACTGTGTCAGTGTACGCGTCGAAGTCAGGGCAGGAATCTTTAAACATTTGCCAGTCCGTGCTGTCAATGCAAGCTTTCAAAGCAATCGTCGAGTCAGCAGTCTGCTTTATCACTGTCTTGGTGGTCGGTTTTACTGTTTTTAACTTCTGACGGTATGTAGGAATCAATACGACTGTAGCGTGATCTGACTCACCTAACGGAGCCTGGTGGTAGCCCGGTAAGAGTCCTTGAATATGGTGTAGCAGTGGTCCAGAGTGTTATTGTTACGAGTGGAACAATTAAGATTAGTGTGAATGAAGTCGCCCAGGATGATGATGACACTATCAGGGTAGGTTGTTTCTGCTGCCAACACGCGGGTAGTTAACTTGTTAATTGCACTGGTTACGTTCGCGTCGGGCGGGATGTAAACACCCAATAAAACAACACTGGAGAATTCCCTCGGCGAGTAGAACGGTTTGCAGTTAACTGTGAGTGATTCAAGTTCAGGAGAACAGGAAGAGGACAAAATAGTTGAGTCATTGCACCACCGATGGTTGACAAGGAAGCATATTCCACCACCCCTTTCCTTGCCCGACTGTTCGCTTGATCAGTCGGCTCTAAGCAGAGTGTGGCCCGGTGGGGTAACGGCAGCGTCAGGTGTCAATGGGTCAAGCCATGTCTCAGTAAAGCACAGAATGGAAGAGTCCTTGAATTCACGTTTGAAAGACAATAGGTGGAACAGTTCGTCCATTTTGTTCTTGAGCGAACGCACTTTGGTGTGGTGGTGGTCTAGAGCCGCGCCGACGAAATCTGCACAATGTACCGCCTCGTCTGCCACGATGGCGAGCGCGATGAAGCGTGGCGTGGTGGATTTCAGAAGTAGGTCGAGTAGAATTGATGACGGGAAAAAACATTCTCAGAGGCAAAGTTAGGTCGATAATCCTTATGCATTGAATCAAGAATATTCAGCAAATGTTCACGCTCATACCTGTGCAAGGCAGCTGTACTAGTCGCCAAAACAGCAAGTGAAATCCCACAAACAATCACGCATCGCCACAACGTGTCGCCACACCGGCGCCATCTTGTTGGGAGCTTAGGTGGAGGAGTAGGAGCTTTTATATCTTATATATATATATATATATATATATATATATATACTATTCCATCTCCTCTCTTCCACCTTCTACTCACCAACCTCCTACTCCCCACCTCCTCTCTTCAACCTCCTTCTCCCCCACCTCCTCTACTCCACCTCCTTTCCTACCTCCTACTCGTCCACCTTCTATTCTTCCACCTTCTACTCCTCCAACTCCTCTCGTCTACCTCGTTCTCTTCCACATAATCTCATCCATCTTTACTCCTCCACCTCCTCTCCTCCACCTCTTTTGCTCCATCCCATGTTCCTCCACCTTCTAATCCTCCACGTCCTCTCCTCCACCTACTACTCCTCCACCGCCTACCCTTGCTCCTTCTCTCCTCCACCTCCTACTCTTCTACCTACTAGTCTATTTCTCCTCCACCTCCACTCATCTACCTCCTACTCCTCCACCTCCTACTCCTCCACCTACTACTCCTCCACCGCCTACCCTTTCTCCTTCTCTCCTCCACCTCCTACTCTTCTACATACTAGTCTACTACTCCTCCACCTCATCTCGTCCACCTCCTATTCCTCCGTCTCCTACACCACCACATCCTACTCATCCAGCTGCTCTCCTACATGTCGTACTCCTACTCATCAACATCCTACTCTTCCAATTCATCTCCTCCACCTCCTCTCCTCCATGTCCTACTCCTACTCATCCACATCCTATTCTTCCACTTCCTCTCCTCCACCTCCTGAACTGCATCTCCTATTCCTCCGCCTCCTTCTCCTCCACCTCCTCTCCTCCATCTCCTAACTCCTCGACATTCTACTCCTCCACCTCCTCTCCCCCAACTCCTACTCTATCATCTCCTCTCCTCCACCCACTACGTCATCCACCTCCACTGCTCCACCTCCCATCATCCGTCTCCTACTCCGCCATCTTCTACTCCTTCACCTCCTCTCCTCAATCTCCTCCACCTCCTACTCCTACACCTCCTCTCCTCCACATTCTAATACCTCCACCTCATCTCCTCCACCTCTTTTGCTCCATCCCATGCTCCTCCACTTCTACTCCTCCACGTCCTCTCCTCCACGTCCTCTCCTCCACGTTCTCTCCTCCACGTCCTCTCCTCCACGTCCTCTCCTCCACGTCCTCTCCTCATCTCCTACTTCTCCACCTGCTACTCCCCATCTCCTACTCCTCCATCTACTACTCCTCCACCTCCTCTCCTCCAGCTCCTACTCATCCACAGCCTACTCCTCCACCTCCTCTCCTCCACCACCTACACTTCTACCTACAAGTCTACTACTCCTCCACCTCCTCTCCTCCACCTCCTACTCCTCCACCTCCTACTCCCACACCTCCTCTCCTCCACATTCTAGTACCTCCACATCCTCTCCTCCACCTCCTTCTAATCCACCTCCTACTCCTCTTCCTCCTCTCCTCCACCTCTTTTCCTCCACCTCCTACTCCTCCACCTCCTACTCCTCTACCTCCTCTGCTCCATCTCTAAGTCTAAGTAGACGACACGAGACAGGTAATTTCCTAAAATAACCTTTTTAGTGCTAAGCAAACTTTCGTATCCGCTAAGTAGCTGACATGAAACCGGCCCCAGGGCGTCATGGGTGGATGTCACCGCTTGTTTTATTCAGTAACATTATAGTACATCTTGTAGTATATTTCTATTTCCATAACACCGAAACATTAATTAGAATTCCATTAATTAATAATTCCAAATAATACTCTGTTCTACCGGCCTGCCTCGTTTATGCATATTTTTCCCGCGCTTATCGGCGAGTTTCGAAGTGACGTCACTGATGGCAAGGAAGTGCTACGAGACTGGGATTTTCCATTCATTCACCGTACTGTTGACAGCGATAGCGGTTGTTTAGAAGCGAGCGTCAGGATGGTTTATTGTGCGGCATTTTATTGTAATGCAAACAGGGGTAACAGTAAAGTAACACGTAGTTGGTTTACTTTGTTTAAAAAAAGCAAACGTCAAGCCGACGAAGCACAGCCGGCTTTGCTCGCTTCGAAAAACTTTTTTCGACTGCGACCCGGACCAGAGTAGCCATGGGTTATCCGGGTGCTAAAATCTCTTTGAAATAGGATGACGTGCCCACATTATTCCCACTAGTGAAAGCTATGTTGATACCACCAATCCGTAGAAAGTCGACGACCACGGTCCATCTAGGATCGAAGCGAGCTGTCAGGTGATGTCGGCTCACGGGGAATTCGGCCCGGTGAATTCGGACAGCATTATTTGGAGAGCTCGGCCCGCAACTCTGGTAATTTCGGTCTCAGAACACAACGGGCATAGTGATATCAGCCCAAACGATTCGAGCACATGAAGTTTAATGTGTGTCTTACTGTGAATAAAGCACACTATTTATTCTCTCATTTGTTAATTGATTTCGTTCCACATTATCCCAAAATTGTTACTTTGTAATTGCTTTTATAGCTTTCACTTCCTTTCGCATAAAATACGACGCTATATTTTTTTCTACTTTAACACGCAGTCAACAAGACGATCATTAGAACTTGTGAAATTCGTTGTATCCTTAAAATTCATATCATATAATATAAATAAATTACACCAAAAATAATATAATATTATATAGAGTTGAATAATTAAAATAATTTTTTTAAAAATTCATAATATATTATTTCTATATTTCAGATTTTCAAGCGCTTACCCTCATCAGGTTAAATTCTCCCCAGATTTTTTTTTATTAAATTAAATGCAGAGCAGTTACAGTGATAAGCGATTATTGTATTGTGAATACAACGGAGCCACCTGCATATTGTACTTCAACAGTATCTAGTTAAACTTATCATCCCTTTGGTGACAAGTACACGAATGACAAACCCCTAAAGTGAAGGCTAATCAATTACTAGCAAGAATTGACTAGATCTTGCGTGTCATATCAGTCACCCACCGAAATCATCAAGCCGAAATAACATGGCAGTTGGGCCGAATTCTCATACGGCCGAAATCACCACCACCAGTCGGCGTAGTACATACAATGTCCTGCTATTGCGAAGTTTGCTTTCTGACATAACCACGAAAACGACCACCGCCAAACTTTTCCTCATATATTTACCATACATATACAGATGCCGCGTGGTCAAACATTACTCTTACTTCCATGTAGCGATAACAAAGTACAAAAACAAAAGCTAGCTATATCTTCTATGTCTAGCTCCGCGAAGCTAGGCATAGATGCCGCGTGCTCAAACATTACTCTTACTTCCATGTAGCGATAACAAAGTACACAAACAAAAGCTAGCTATATCTTCTATGTCTAGCTCCGCGAAGCTAGGCATTTTGTTTATTTTGATCTTTATATGGAAGTAAGAGTAATGCTTGACCACGTCGCATGTGTATGCGTATGGTAAGTATATGAGGAGGAGTTTGGCAGCTATATGTGGTCGTTTTCATGGTTCGGTCAGAAAGTAAATAAGTTCGAAATCAAAGGCTATTAGCGTCGTTAAACTGCTCCGAAAGAGCCGAATTCGAAGATGGTTCTGCGGTATCACTTACCGCTAGCGGTTCGAAATAGTTACATTATACTTTTTAATGTGGAAAATTGACATCACCATCACTCCCTATAGTAATGCGAGTGAAACTATGCTGAAGCATTGCATAGAAATCACTTACTGAATGTAAAACCAGACCATTATTGACGTCACAAAACCACGTGATCGCCCATTTTATTATCTTCGAATTTTACGCGCGCATTGCGAGATAGACGCATTAAACATCTAGTTTTACCTATAGATACATTTTCCTGTTTTTTTTTATTACGGCATGTAGTCAAACTTTGTATACACAAAGAAAAACAGTTTAGCTAGAGCCTTGATGTTACTCCTTTTACGAAAGCCTAAGGCAACAACCAGGCAATGCTATATGCACAGAGTTACATCAATATTAATTTTCCTACAAACTAAAGATGTAAGTTAGCTGATTGTTGTGAAGCAGCCATGTCGCTGTTAGGCATAATGTATCAACTGGCACGACACAAAGCGTAATACTGTTAATAACGTGAACATTACATGCAACACATATTAGCCTAGCATATGAACGTTTTTTACTTGAAACTTTGCCGTTGTGCTAGATGAATAACCCACAAGATAATTTATGCAACTATATGAGAGATGTTGACGCTTGAATGACCATTTTAACGGAGTACAGACGCCGCCTTTCTTGCTCATTTTGGGTGACGGTAGTAGTCTATAAAATATATAAATATGGGGGGCAAATATCCCTGCAGTTTTATTTGATTGAGCAATATGAACTGACTGTGAGAATATCTAGTCCATGTATGGTGCACCGCATGGGCAACCGACAATGAAGTATTTAATACTGATGATTTCCATAGCAAATTATTTAATATCCATATTAGTATTTATTTTATGTAGAGGCTTAGTATGCTAACAACAAATGCCCAAAGAGGTGGATTCCGATTGAAAATAGAATGACCTATCTTTTGGGGGGGGGTTTCCTAGGGTTTCATCATTCATTTTTTTTTTATTTACAATGGTAGCATTTACACAAGCGGTGGATGATTATTTTGGTTCCGTTCATTGTGTCGTCTTGTGTGATAATTATTACTTTTGTTCTGTTCATTGTGTCGTCTTGTGTGATAATGATTACTTTTGTTCCGTTCATTGTGTCGTCTTGTGTGATAATGATTACTTTTGTTCCGTTCATTGTGCCGTCTTGTGTGATAATGATTACTTTGTTATATCCAGTATATGCTGTTCCTTCATTAACACTACTTCGTGTCCTCTACTGCTTCTATCCATCTTCTATAAGTGAGAATAACATACTTCTATTAATATTTATGTAGGCATTCAATTAGGCCTTTTTATGAACAAAGTGTCTCAGTTCTGGAATCAATCTGAATTGTTCTCCTATTTATTCTGTCCAGGGAGTATATGCCTTTCTTACGGTATAGCCTCCAATATTGTATACAATATTCTAAATGAGGACTAACACTTGCTTAATGCAGCGGTGTAATTAGTTATTTTTCTCTATATGTTACGCAACCCAAGAATCTGATTATCCTTTGAAACTTCAATGCCACACTGCTTCTTTCATGTCATCACTAATTGTTACTCTTAAATCTTTGTCTTTTATGCCTGTTCATATAACACTCTCCCATTTTATATATTACAAATATGTTCCATATCTAGTGTGCAGGCATTTACATTTCCAAAAACGGAATTCATCTAGGTCGTCCTGTATAATTGGTTTAGCTCCATAATTGTTAACCTTTCTAAACACGTTTGTGGCATCTTCATGTGTCAGTACTTTAATTGTTATATCATGTTCCAAGTGATGTATATATTATATTAAGATTAATATAAGTTACAATACTTTGTGGAACACCGCTCAAAACTGATTTTCAATTTGAACCTTCCCCTTCACTAAGTACTAGTGCCCTGCGCGGGCCTAGAATTTGATCCCAAGTCCGGCCCGCAATTAGCAGTTAGAGTCCAGGCCCGGCCCAAGCCCGCAATAATTTTTCAGGCCCGGCCCGGCCCAGGCCCGCAAACTAGAATTTAGGTCCAGGCCCGGCCCAGGCCCGACCCAGACCGTGAATGTTTGGCCTAGGCCCGGCCCGGCCCGCAAGTTTCAGGCCCAGGCCCGGCCCATACCCGCGAGCCAAAGATGGGTAAGCCCGCGGCCCGCAAGCCCGCGGCCCACTAAGTTTAGAGAAGATAAACCTACAATCTTATAACAAAGACGAGGATGAGTTCTAAAAATCCAGCACCACCAACTTCTTCAAACTTACGAATATCCTGAAGAAAAATAAAGAAAAACTTCTTAGTGTCATTACTATTAAATATGATAACATTTGTTATATTTGGCTTTAATGTATTGGCTTATGGTTAGGGTAGGAGATTTGTTTATCTAACCCTGACTTAACCCACATGCAAGCCATAACCTCAATTTATATTGTTAATTGAATTAGTTCAACTAAGTTAACATAATTTAATATGATATTTCAATTAAATGTCACCCACTGGCACTGACACCCAGTGGCATTTCCAGCAGGCCTGCAGTCACTAGCCTGAGACAGACAGGTTCAGACATGTGTGAATTAGTGCAAGTGTGAATGAATTAGGACTGGGGAGAAATACCAATTACCAACTGGGTTTGGTACTGGGTAGTGGGCTAGTGGGCACTTGGCAGTGGGCAGGTCATTCAGGTGGGCAATGTTTGGAGGGAAGACCTAGACAATAGAATGTCCACTGGTAAAGTCAAAGGGTGATAAGTTGATGGTTAAGTAAACATTTGGGGCTGGCTACTTCCAGCCAAGTGAACTTATGGGGCCATTACATTCCATGCAAGGTCTCAATTTGCAACTATAAATAATTTTAAGCATTCATAACCGGAATTACAATTTATAATCAGTTTTTATTAAAAAATAAAGTAATAATAGGTGTTTTGTATGAATATTTTTATTATGTCCGGGCCCAGGCCCGGCCCGGCCCGGCCCGCTCACAGTAGGCCCAGGCCCGGCCCAAGCCCGATGGGTTTAAATTTTGTCAGCCCAGGCCCGGCCCGCGGGCTGCTGGCCGGGCCGGGCTTGGACCCAAAGCCTGGCCCGCGCAGGGCACTACTAAGTACTACCCGCTGTCGTCTGTCTGTCGGCCATTTTGTTACCTTATTAAATACTTAGTCTACGAGGCGGCGCCACTGACCCGCACTTGCACTGCAGCGACAAGCGGTGAACCAGGATGGAGTTGTGCGGCATTGATAATGTCGAACATGTGTTGGTATAAAACGTTTCTTCCCATCATTCTCGTGTTTATTGGCTGGTGAAACACAGGGCGCAGCATTAAGAGTGGCTGTTTTCTCGTATGCTGCGTCCTGGGAGTGTCGGTTATGCGGAATCACAGTGTGACTGCTAGACTCGGATCTACGTATGTTCCGTTCAAAGTGTTAGCATGCCTTCCAGTGCTAGGGGCCGCACGGAGGGCTACCTCGGTACGACAGCGTCCACCCACAGCAGATAGGGCGCAAATACGGTGCACCCATATACGTCCCTTACCGGATAGTGATGTATACGGATCTAGTGTATGCACGCCGTATTGTCACACTCCCCAACAGTGGCGCCACTCAGCATATCACCACTGCCACAACATGATTATAAATTCAAAACGAACAGTTGTAAAGCGGTATGAAAACGTGGTTGGCTAGCAACGTGATTGCTGTTTACGATTTGGTACGAAAATACAAATACTATCCACAATTCTATGCAATTTAAACTAAGACATTTCTTTGCAAAAAAAAAGAGTTTATCAAATCAAACGCATTGCAGTCGCGTTCAAAATTATTCAAACGTCATATATATATATATATATATATATATATATATATATATATATATATATATATATATATATATATATATATATATACACTATGTATGGTTATATAATTCAACATATTTTGCAAACATTAAAACTACTGATTTACGAGTGCATCCACAGCCCTGTCTTAATTGTGTTTTGTGTATATCTGATGTTTGTGTATATCTCATGATTAATACTTTTGTTGCTACACCAAATCCACGAAATCTGGGGTCAACAAATACAGATATAACAAAGGAAATTACGAAGATATGAGAGAAATGACAACCTCTAGGAATTTAGTTGAAGCTTTCAAAGATAAATCAAAAGAGCAATGCAGGACAATCCTTGAGGAATCCATAAGAAATGATAACCTCTAGGAATTGAGTTGAAGCTTTCAAAGGTAAATCAAAAGAGCAATGCAGGACAATCCTTGAGGAATCCATAAGAAATGATAACCTCTAGGAATTGAGTTGAAGCTTTCAAAGATAAATCAAAAGAGCAATGCAGGACAATCCTTGAGGAATCCATAAGAAATGCATTCAGCAAACATATACCGAAATACACAGTTGGAGGTAAAACAAGAAAACCCATACCACTTTGGACAAGTGCCAAGACCATCAAGTGCCAAGACCATCAAGGCAGTCAAGAGAACGTCTGAGGCATATACGCTATACCCGCGAGACCAGAGATGAAGACTACTAGAGGTGAGAAGGCAGTCCGAGATTTCGAGAGATAGATAGCAAATCGTCATGGTCCTCCACCAAGAGCGGCATACCGCAAGGAAGCGTACTTGGGTCAATGTTATGTGTATGCTACATTAATGACATGCCAGATGTGGTGGACTCACGTATTCACAGTACTCACTGATGATACCAAGATCTACCGTTGAATAACTCAATCTGACCAAGGAGCATTGCAGACAGACTTAAAACAGTTAGAATCATGGAATAAAAACTGGCAGCTACGCTTTGATGAGGAGCAATGCAAAATTGTGCATCTGAGACAATACAAAAACACCGTTACGACTATATTATGGCCAGTGGTGGAACAAATACTACCATGGGAACCACAAACGAGAGAGGCTTGGGGTGCATGTAGACAGTGAACTAATATTAAAAGTGGAGATGGTAGCAAACAAGGCCAACAAAATACTAGGGTTTATCAGAAGATAATTTACATAGCAGAATGGACCAACCATAAAAAAACCTATACACGAACCTGGTCAGACCTATTCTAAAATATGGCAATGTTGCCTGGGTCCCAAGCCACAAAAGTGACTAACATATGCTTGAGAATGTACAACGACGAACAACGAAGTTAGTCCCAGAATTGAAGAACCTCGAATATGTTGACAGGCTCAGGGCGCTTAAGCTCCCAAGCATCTACTATAGAAGAGCAAGAGGAGACATGGTTGAAACCTACTAATACCTCCATGGAATGTACACAGTATTTTATGTAAATTTTATGTAAATTTTATGTAAATTACAGATTTGATTTGGCAAATATTTAAGTTTATATGTGTATAGTTAAGTTCATTTCTGTAAACAAATAACTACCATCGTGTCCTAATATCAAATGAGCTGCCTAGTCACGGAAATGTGCCAGACATCTTGGTTGAATTCAACCTGGGTTTTCGTAAATCGGAAGTAGTCGAAATGACTTTTCCTACAATCTTTCCTACTTCGATAAAAATGTTAGCTGCTTAATGTATCGATAATCATATCGTGTTTTTTTTCAAAATGGCGCACATACGAATACTGTGTTTGGATGCCGCTAAAATATCTGTGGGGGAACACAGTTTATCCAGAAGGCGACAACTCACTGGATGCATCAATAACAACGTTACAACGACAAAATGCTGGTCGACATGCCGACCCAGTCGGAATGGCAATAACCCTCGTTCGCAATTCCGCGAGAGGGCGCCCGGAGTGCCGCCGTTTTGCCGAAGCAGCCATTAAGACGGGTAATCCCGTTCGCAGATTTAATGGCGACGGCAAGCCCTAAAACCCTAAAAAAAAGTTTTGCAGACGCGTATGTGCTGTTGGGCAAACGGAAGCGTGGCGTCTTGCCAAAGCAGCTGTTATGTTGAGCAACTGCCGATGAGAATCCCGACGCAGCCACCATTGAACATATCTAAGTTGCGCGGCCCTAGTATGGCGTGATCTAAGATCGGAATGCCGACGCATTGATTAGGCTGGTAAAATACATGATAAATGGAAAACGACGTCTTGCAGACGCAGCAGTTTTGTCGGGATTTCGACAACCATACAACTGTAATTAAGGATAAGTGGTGCCATCATATAGCCGGATCCCAGAGTGCCCACTGGAATGTCACCTCTGTAGTCGGGCAAATATTATTGGGAATCCCGGCGCAGGCGAGATATCGGTCGAAACACCGCCATCTCTCCAAAATAACCACAATGTGGCGCAAAGGACGAATGGAATTCCATAGAAGGCGTAACTTCGGGAAACCAGCGTTTAAATTGCACTCGGAATGCCGACGAGGCCATGTCAGACAACAGACGGTCGAATCGCCGACGTCATCCCGACGCAACATAGATGTGGGTAGCCTTTTCATGGAACGTCAAAGTATTGCAGACATAGGCGTAAGGTCGGCGAACGTTTAGCCGACGCAGTCATAATGTTGGGCATATGAGCTTGGCAGTCCGACGGCTTTTCGACGCAGCAGTCGTGTTATCTGGCAGACGACGCACGGAATACCAGCGTAGGCATTATGTAGAAGAACCAATGTTCACAATGCTGGCGTCGTGCAATACTGTTATGATGCAGGCGTTCGGAATACGGACGAAGTCTTAAAAAATCGAGCTTAATGGCTTTTATTGCACAGATGTCGTGAGGATAACGCGCTCTCGCATTGCCGAGGTCTTGACGGAGCATACCTAATGAAGACAACTGGCCTTGGGAATATCGACGTCTTGCAGACGTGTATGTATTGTCGAGCAATTCGGAATCCTTGCGCACCATCATGATTATTACTGGCGCTCGGAAAACCGTGCACATCGACGTAGAAGTGGGTGTGGTTTTGTCGAGCACCAGTTGCGGAATGCTAACTATGAATCAGTGTTACATATCGGTGTCTTTCCCGTCCATTAGTCGCTTGACGAATTTCACATCGTCTTGAACTAGTCCATCACTCTGAGGGTAATGTTAATTGCTTTTCATATGATTGAACTAACATTGCTTCGTGCAGTCAAAAGTCAATCTGTGATGCCATATCTAGACAGGTGTCTCTTCAGTCACCGAGGACTCAATAGTACTGCCTATTCCAATTTGAAATTATATGATCTTGAATGCTGAGTTCACCACATAATGCAAAGGAAACATGAATGGTTACGTGTACATATATGATGTGTTTTGGTAATCCGCCTAAGATTCTGCAGTTCTTGGTCTGTCGCGGACTCCTGCCTTAGCGTCTCAACGAGGCACTCACCGGCAGCAAATAAAGGTCGACTTAGCAATAATGTTCTGACTGAAAAAGGCTGGCTGGTTGAATGAGACCATACAATTGCAGTAACCACAACATACAGACTAGTCAATTAATAGAACGTTGCCGAGTACTGGAAACAACTAGAACGAGAAAGTTAAATGTTCCTTCACTTCACGTCACGCAGATCTACAAGTCGTCAACAATGCATTTCTTCGTCCCGAACTGCTATCATTGACGATGTCCAATCAGTCGGACGATGTACCGGTGATATTGGTTTAAAGTGCATCATCTGCCCGCGTTTTTCGTTCATTCGCCGTTCCAAGGCAATCGCTATACTACGAGGCCACTGCTTGTGCTTTTTTGTTGCACATTGGACGGCTTCCGTCACAATCAACACACGTTGATTTGAAGGCTTCCGTCACAATCAACACACGTTGACCTGACGGCTTCCGTCACAATCAACACACGTTGATCTGACGGCTTCCGTCACAATCAACACACGTTGATCTGACGGCTTCCGTCACAATCAGCACACGTTGATCTGACGGCTTCCGTCACAATCAACACACGTTGATCTGACGGCTTCCGTCACAATCAACAAAAGTTGATCTGACGGCTTCCGTCACAATCAACACATGTTGATCTGTTCTTCTGGCGTTTAACTTGGTTATTCAGCAACATATCATATAACTGATCTAATATATCTTTTGGAGTTTGTGGCTGTCTTCCCGCAGGTAAAAGTGCGCGAACTTGATCGTTTGGGATACTGCAAACCAATCGATCACGTATCGTTTTTTCATGCAATTTATAATAGGCATATGTTGTAGATTTTATTAACAGTTCAGCGATCAAGTCGTAAAAGATATAGGGGGCCAACCCAACAGCTATTGCTCGTGTAAGCTTGTGTCGATTCACCAGACTCTGTTAATAGTATTCAGTGAACGTATTTCTATAAAAACAATGGCCTAGTATGTGCACACTTCTTTCAGCTCGCCTTCTGTACACGTTAATTGCTTCAGCCTTCCTGGTCACAATGATTTCATTTATCACCACAAACAATTACCAATGCCAATACCATTGGCCATATCGATGATTGTGTATTGTGAAAATGTATAGAGGTAATGTCAGGCAGCCATAGTCGAAGTAGCGGTAATGTCACGCAAGTGGATATTGGAATGCCGACGTTTCGCCGAAGTAGCAGTAATGTCAGGAAAGTGGTTATTGTAATGTCGACGTATTGCCGAAGTAGCAGTCATGTCAGGCACGTGGTTATTGGAATGCCGACGGGTCGCCAAAGTTTGAATAGTAATAGTTTGCTAAAGCAGTAACACTGTCAGGCAACCGACGTTCGGGGTACCGACGTTTGATCAAAGTCGTCATAATGTGAAGGAACAGACTTTCGGAATACCGATGTCTTACCAAATTTGTCTTAATGTCAGGTAACCGATGCCTTACCAAATTTGTCTTAATGTCAGGTAACCGATATCTTACCAAATTTGTCTTAATGTCAGGTAACCGATGTCTTACCAAATTTTGTCTTAATATCAGGTAACCGATGTCTTACCAAATTAGTATTAATGTTAGGTAACAGATGTCTTACCAAATTTGTAAGCTAATAGACGTTCGGAATACCGATGTCTCGGAGTACACATAATCTCTCGGAGTACCGATGTATTGACACAGTTAATAACGTCTGGCAACCGTCTCTCGGAATACCGATGTTTTGCTAATGTGGTCGCAATGTCAGATAACGGGCATTCGGTAGTCCTAGATTACTCCGAAGCAACCATAATGTTAGGCACCCGGCTTTCGGAATGTCGACTTCTGATGGCGGTAGTGCGGTGGAAACGGAATGCAGGCCTCTTGTCAAAGTAGCCATTATATTGAGCAACCGGTGAAATGCCGACGTATTGCTATCTCGTATTGCTATCTCGTATTGCTATCTCGTATTGCTATCCGTTGTCTTGGTAACGCAGTTATAATGTCAGGCAACCTGCGCTCGAAATATCAATGTTTTGCCAAAGTTATCATAATGATTGGTAACCGGCGCTCGCTTTTTTACAATACGTTTTATAAGGTCAGGTAACCGAGGCTCGGAATACCGATGTGTTTTTTCAAAGCGTTCACATGTCACGCGGCGATCGAAGTAGCGATGTCTTGCCGAAGTGGTCCAGATGTTACGCAACCGGCAGTATGAGTATTGATATTTTCCCTATGATTTATCGTAATGTCGGACTACCGATATACTAATGTTATGTTGAAGTGGCCGTAAAGTTGTTTACGCGGTACGAATGCAGCTATTTTGTCGAAGCGGCCATGATGTTTTACAACCGGCGGAATACCGACGTGTCGCTATCCGTCGTTTTGGCGAAGCGGTCATGATGTTAGGTAAACGGCACTAGGAGTACCGAAGTTTTGTTAATGTGGTTATAATGTCAGGTAACCGTCGCTTGGAATACGACTGTTTGTGAAGGGGATCGTAATATTATAATACGGGCTCTTGGAATACGGAGTTATTTCCAAATTGGTCGTAATGTGAAGCATCTGTGGCTAGAAATACCCACATTTGCCAAAGATGTTTGTATTTGTATAGGTCAAGGAATATACTTGGAGAACATTAATTTCTTAAAGTTAGGAAAAATGGAAGCGAAGGAGTCTCGGCACAAACATCTCCGTGTAGGATCGGGATACCTCCCTTCCTCTGGTTGATACTGTGCATGTAGTATTAATTAAATTGATCTTCTCATCTCTTCTAGATTACTTCAGAAGCGGCTACAGCTAGCTAATGGGCATTAGCAATACCCCTGCTTCCGGGCAGATAATACGGTTTCTCGCCACTGTACACAAGCAATTATATTATTTTTAGTTAACAAAATACAGTGTTAATTTCATAATAAGGTAATGACGATAATGTAATGATGATAATGTAATGACGATAATGTAATGCTGATTTGGCTACGACCATTCAAGAATTGTATTCACTGGGCTCTGATGATACTCACTGGGCTAAGGCCACTGAAGTGTGATACTCACTGGGCTAAGATCACTCAAGTGTGATACTCACTGGGTCATGATCATACAAGTGTGATACTTACAGGACTAGTACCATTAGTCACTGGGATATAATTATACAGGTGAGATGCTCACTGTGTTATGACCATTCAAGTATGATACTCACTGGTCTACAGTCACACAAGTATGATGCTCACTGGTGTATGTTAATACAGGTGTGATACTCACTGCTGGACCATGGCTATAATGTGTGATAATCACTTTTTCTTCCCCCTTGGTCCCTTGCGGGGTGGGGGCCACATCATTTAGTCTGTTCCGCCCTCTCGACGAGTCTTCTCCATCCATCGCGCTTTTCTGCCATTATTTCCCACTCTCGTTTGTTTACCTCTCCTCATCCTCTCCTCCTCCTCCTCTCCTCCTCATCCTCTCCTCCTCCTCTCCTCCTCCTCTCCTCCTCCTCTCGCTCTTGAAACTGTCCCTCCATCTTAATTTCGGTCTTCCTCTTCTCCTTCTGCCACCGCCTTCTGTTTTCATGCTCTCTTTGATAATCTTTCTTCACCCATTCTCTGTATGTGTCCTGGCCTCCGAAGTCTGCTTACTACGACCTTCACCCTTAGAAGTTTCTTCCTTCCAAACTCTTCTCGTAATCCTCCAATCGTATTTCAGTCTTCTTGATTGATGTACACATTCTAAGAACCCAGTTTTCCAAGCTAGCTTCCTGTAGCTTCTCCTCCTGTCTCTCTATCAGTGCGAGTGTTCCTAACCCATACACTCAAGCTGGTACAACGCAAGCTTGTCCTTTAGCTGTTTCTTCAACACTATGTCCTACATGATACCTTCCATCCTCTTCCTCTGCTCCTTCTTGCGACATCCTCCCAACCTCCTTGCTACTTCCTCCGTCCTCATGCACCCTTCCTCCCATGCACACAAAGCTGTCCAATTACACACTGGTCTTTCCATCCACTACTACGCAGTACCACCTCATGTTTGCCGATATACATTACTTCAGTATTCTCAAGATTAAAAATTGTAGGCCATATTTTCGGAATATATTATTCCATTATTGCAATGTCTTCCGTAGTTCCTTCTTACTATGTGCTACGACTGATTGGTCGTCAGTATACTGTATCTTCTTCAGTTCTTCTTGTCTTGCACTCACGTTCCTGCACTCTTCTACTGATCACGTTCCTGCACTATTCTACTCATCACGTTCGGGCACTCTTCTACTCATCATGTTCCGGCACTCTTCTACTCATCACGTTCCGGCACTCTTCTACTCATCATCTTCCGGCACTCTTCTACTCATCACGTTCCTGCACTCTTCTACTGATCACGTTCCTGCACTCTTCTACTGATCACGTTCCTGCACTCTTCTACTGATCACGTTCCTGCACTATTCTACTGATCACGTTCCGGCATTCTTCTACTCATCACCTTCCTGCACTCTTCTACTCATCACCTTCCTGCACTCTTCTACTCATCACTTTCTGGCACTCTTCTACGCATCATCTTCCGGCACTCTTCTACTCATCACGTTCCTGCACTTTTCTACTCATCACGTTCCGGCACTCTTCTACTCATCATCTTCCGGCACTCTTCTACTCATCACGTTCCTGCACTCTTCTACTCATCACGTTCCGGCACTCTTCTACTCATCACGTTCCTGCACTCTTCTACTCATCACCTTCCGGCACTCTTCTACTCATCACCTTCCGGCACACTTCTACTCATCACCTTCCGGCACTCTTCTACTCATCACGTTCCGGCACTCTTCTACTCATCAAGTTCCGGCACTCTTCTACTCATCATCTTCCGGCACTCTTCTACTCATCACGTTCCTGCACTCTTCTACTCATCACGTTCCGGCATTCTTTTACTCATCACGTTCATGCACTCTTCTACTCATCACCTTCCGGCACTCTTCTACTCATCACCTTCCGGCACTCTTCTACTCATCACGTTCCGGCACTCTTCTACTCATCATCTTCCGGCACTCTTCTACTCATCACGTTCCTGCATTCTTCTACTCATCACGTTCCGGCACTCTGCTACTCATCACGTTCCTGCACTCTTCTACTCATCACGTTCCGGCACTCTTCTACTCATCACGTTCCGGCACTCTTCTACTCATCACGTTCCGGCACTCTTCTACTCATCATCTTCCGGCACTCTTCTACTCATTACGTTCCTGCACTCTTCTACTCATCACGTTCCGGCACTCTTCTACTCATCACGTTCCGGCACTTTTCTACTCATCACGTTCCGGCACTCTTCTACTCATCACGTTCCGGCACTCTTCTACTCATCATCTTCCGGCACTCTTCTACTCATTACGTTCCTGCACTCTTCTACTCATCACGTTCCGGCACTCTTCTACTCATCACGTTCCGGCATTCTTCTACTCATCACGTTCCTGCACTCTTCTACTCATCACGTTCCGGCACTCTTCTACTGAAATCGTTCCGGCACTCTTCTACTCATCACGTTCCGGCACTCTTCTACTCATCACGTTCCGGCACTCTTCTACTCATCACGTTCCTGCACTCTTCTACTCATCACGTTCCGGCACTCTTCTACTCATCACGTTCCGGCACTCTTCTACTCATCACGTTCCGGCACTCTTCTACTCCTCACGTTCCGGCACTCTTCTACTCATCATCTTCCGGCACTCTTCTACTCATCACGTTCCGGCACTCTTCTACTCATCACGTTCCGGCACTCTTCTACTCATCACGTTCCTGCACTCTTCTACTCATCACGTTCCGGCACTCTTCTACTCATCACGTTCCGGCACTCTTCTACTCATCACGTTCCGGCACTCTTCTACTCCTCACGTTCCGGCACTCTTCTACTCATCATCTTCCGGCACTCTTCTACTCATCACGTTCCTGCACTCTTCTACTCATCACGTTCCGGCATTCTTCTACTCATCACGTTCCTGCACTCTTCTACTCATCACGTTCCGGCACTCTTCTACTCATCACGTTCCGGCATTCTTCTACTCATCACGTTCCGGCACTCTTCTACTCATCATCTTCCGGCACTCTTCTACTCATCACATTCCTGCACTCTTCTACTCATCACGTTCCGGCACTCTTCTACTCATCACGTTCCTGCACTCTTCTACTCATCACGTTCCGGCACTCTTCTACTCATCACCTTCCTGCACTCTTCTACTCATCACCTTCCTGCACTCTTCTACTCATCACGTTCCGGCACTCTTCTACTCATCATCTTCCGGCACTCTTCTACTCATCACGTTCCTGCACTCTTCTACTCATCACGTTCCGGCACTCTTTTACTTATCACCTTCCGGCACTCTTCTACTCATCACGTTCCGTCACTCTTTTAGTCATCACCTTCCGGCACTCTACTACTGATCACGTTCCGGCACTCTTCTATTCATCACGTTCCGGCACTCTTCTACTGATCACGTTCCGGCACTCTTCTACTGATCACGTTCCGGCACTCTTCTACTCATCACGTTCCGGCACTCTTCTACTCATCACGTTCCGGCACTCTTCTACTCATCACATTCCGGCACTCTTCTACTCATCACCTTCCTGCACTCTTCTACTCATCACCTTCCTGCACTCTTCTACTCATCACGTTCCGGCACTCTTCTACTCATCACCTTCCGGCACTCTTCTACTCATCACCTTCCGGCACTCTTCTACTCATCACCTTCCGGCACTCTTCTACTCATCACCTTCCGGCACTCTTCTACTCATCATGTTCCGGCACTCTTCTACTCATCACGTTCCGGCACTCTTCTACTCATCACCTTCCGGCACTCTTCTACTCATCATCTTCCGGCACTCTTCTACTCATCACGTTCCGGCACTCTTCTACTCATCATCTTCCGGCACTCTTCTACTCATCACGTTCCTGCACTCTTCTACTCATCACGTTCCGGCACTCTTTTACTTATCACCTTCCGGCACTCTTCTACTCATCACGTTCCGTCACTCTTTTAGTCATCACCTTCCGGCACTCTACTACTGATCACGTTCCGGCACTCTTCTATTCATCACGTTCCGGCACTCTTCTACTGATCACGTTCCGGCACTCTTCTACTGATCACGTTCCGGCACTCTTCTACTCATCACGTTCCGGCACTCTTCTACTCATCACGTTCCGGCACTCTTCTACTCATCACATTCCGGCACTCTTCTACTCATCACCTTCCTGCACTCTTCTACTCATCACCTTCCTGCACTCTTCTACTCATCACGTTCCGGCACTCTTCTACTCATCACCTTCCGGCACTCTTCTACTCATCACCTTCCGGCACTCTTCTACTCATCACCTTCCGGCACTCTTCTACTCATCACCTTCCGGCACTCTTCTACTCATCACGTTCCGGCACTCTTCTACTCATCACGTTCCGGCACTCTTCTACTCATCACCTTCCGGCACTCTTCTACTCATCATCTTCCGGCACTCTTCTACTCATCACGTTCCGGCACTCTTCTACTCATCATCTTCCGGCACTCTTCTACTCATCACGTTCCTGCACTCTTCTACTCATCACGTTCCGGCACTCTTTTACTTATCACCTTCCGGCACTCTTCTACTCATCACGTTCCGTCACTCTTTTAGTCATCACCTTCCGGCACTCTACTACTGATCACGTTCCGGCACTCTTCTATTCATCACGTTCCGGCACTCTTCTACTGATCACGTTCCGGCACTCTTCTACTGATCACGTTCCGGCACTCTTCTACTCATCACGTTCCGGCACTCTTCTACTCATCACGTTCCGGCACTCTTCTACTCATCACATTCCGGCACTCTTCTACTCATCACCTTCCTGCACTCTTCTACTCATCACCTTCCTGCACTCTTCTACTCATCACGTTCCGGCACTCTTCTACTCATCACCTTCCGGCACTCTTCTACTCATCACTTTCCGGCACTCTTCTACTCATCACCTTCCGGCACTCTTCTACTCATCACCTTCCGGCACTCTTCTACTCATCATGTTCCGGCACTCTTCTACTCATCACGTTCCGGCACTCTTCTACTCATCACCTTCCGGCACTCTTCTACTCATCATCTTCCGGCACTCTTCTACTCATCACGTTCCGGCACTCTTCTACTCATCATGTTCCTGCAATCTTGTACTCATCACGTTCCGGCACTGTTCTACTCATCACCTTCCGGCACTCTTCTACTCATCACCTTCCGGCACTCTTCTACTCATCACGTTCCGGCACTCTTCTACTCATCACGTTCCGGCACTTTTCTACTCATCACCTTCCTGCACTCTTCTACTCATCACGTTCCGGCACTCTTCTACTCATCACCTTCCGGCACTCTTCTACTCATCACCTTCCGGCACTCTTCTACTCATCACGTTCCGGCACTCTTCTACTCATCACCTTCCGGCACTCTTCTACTCATCACGTTCCGGCACTCTTCTACTCATCACCTTCCGGCACTCTTCTACTCATCACCTTCCGGCACTCTTCTACTCATCACGTTCCGGCACTATTCTACTCATCACCTTCCGGCACTCTTCTACTCATCACGTTCCGGCACTCTTCTACTCATCACCTTCCGGCACTCTTCTACTCATCACCTTCCGGCACTCTTCTACTCATCACCTTCCTGCACTCTTCTACTCATCACCTTCCGGCACTCTTCTACTCATCACCTTCCGGCACTCTTCTACTCATCATGTTCCGGCACTCTTCTACTCATCACGTTCCGGCACTCTTCTACTCATCACCTTCCGGCACTCTTCTACTCATCATCTTCCGGCACTCTTCTACTCATCACGTTCCGGCACTCTTCTACTCATCATGTTCCTGCACTCTTCTACTGATCACGTTCCGGCACTCTTCTACTGATCACGTTCCGGCACTCTTCTACTCATCACCTTCCGGCACTCTTCTACTCATCACGTTCCTGCACTCTTCTGCTCATCACGTTCCGGCACTCTTCTACTTAAATCGTTCCGGCACTCTTCTACTCATCACGTTCCGGCACTCTTCTACTCATCACCTTCCGGCACTCTTCTACTCATCACGTTCCGGCATTCTTCTACTCATCACGTTCCGGCACTCTTCTACTCATCACCTTCCGGCACTCTTCTACTCATCACGTTCCTGCACTCTTCTGCTCATCACGTTCCGGCACTCTTCTACTGAAATCGTTCCGGCACTCTTCTACTCATCACGTTCCGGCACTCTTCTACTCATCACCGTCCGGCACTCTTCTACTCATCACGTTTCGGCACTCTTCTACTCATCACGTTCCGGCACTCTTCTACTCATCACCTTCCGGCACTCTTCTACTCGTCACCTTCCGGCACTCTTTTACTCATCACCTTCCCGCACTCTTCTACTCATCACGTTCCGGCACTTTTCTACTCATCACCTTCCGGCACTCTTCTACTCATCACATTCCGGCACTCTTCTACTCATCACCTTCCGGCACTCTTCTACTCATCAGGTTCCGGCACTCTTCTACTGATCACGTTCCGGCACTCTTCTACTGAAATCGTTCCGGCACTCTTCTACAGATCACGTTCCGGCACTCTTCTACTCATCACGTTCCGGCACTCTTCTACTCATCACGTTCCGGCACTCTTCTACTGATCACGTTCCGGCACTCTTCTACTCATCACCTTCCGGCACTCTTCTACTCATCACGTTCCGGCACTCTTCTACTCATCACCTTCCGGCACTCTTCTACTCATCATGTTCCGGCACTCTTCTACTCATCACCTTCCGGCACTCTTCTACTCATCACGTTCCGGCACTCTTCTACTGATCACCTTCCGGCACTCTTCTACTCATCACGTTCCGGCACTCTTCTACTCATCACCTTCCGGCACTCTTCTACTCATCACGTTCCGGCACTCTTCTACTCATAACCTTCCGGCACTCTTCTACTCATCACGTTTCGGCACTCTTCTACTCATCACCTTCCGGCACTCTTCTACTCATCACGTTCCGGCACTCTTCTACTCATCACCTTCCGGCACTCTTCTACTCATCACGTTCCGGCACTCTTCTACTCATCACCTTCCGGCACTCTTCTACTCATCACCTTCTGGCACTCTTCTACTCATCACGTTCCGGCACTATTCTACTCATCACCTTCCGGCACTCTTCTACTCATCACGTTCCGGCACTCTTCTACTCATCACCTTCCGGCACTCTTCTACTCATCACCTTCCGGCACTCTTCTACTCATCACCTTCCGGCACTCTTCTACTCATCACCTTCCGGCACTCTTCTACTCATCACCTTCCGGCACTCTTCTACTCATCATGTTCCGGCACTCTTCTACTCATCACGTTCCGGCACTCTTCTACTCATCACCTTCCGGCACTCTTCTACTCATCATCTTCCGGCACTCTTCTACTCATCACTTTCCGGCACTCTTCTACTCATCATGTTCCTGCACTCTTGTACTCATCACGTTCCGGCACTGTTCTACTCATCACCTTCCGGCACTCTTCTACTCATCACCTTCCGGCACTCTTCTACTCATCACGTTCCGGCACTCTTCTACTCATCACGTTCCGGCACTTTTCTACTCATCACCTTCCGGCACTCTTCTACTCATCATGTTCCGGCACTCTTCTACTCATCACCTTCCGGCACTCTTCTACTCATCACCTTCCGGCACTCTTCTACTCATCACCTTCCGGCACTCTTCTACTCATCATGTTCCGGCACTCTTCTACTCATCACCTTCCGGCACTCTTCTACTCATCACGTTCCGGCACTCTTCTACTCATCACCTTCCGGCACTCTTCTACTCATCACCTTCCGGCACTCTTCTACTCATCACGTTCCGGCACTCTTCTACTCATCACCTTCCGGCACTCTTCTACTCATCACGTTCCGGCACTCTTCTACTCATCACCTTCCGGCACTCTTCTACTCATCACCTTCCGGCACTCTTCTACTCATCACGTTCCGGCACTATTCTACTCATCACCTTCCGGCACTCTTCTACTCATCACGTTCCGGCACTCTTCTACTCATCACCTTCCGGCACTCTTCTACTCATCACCTTCCGGCACTCTTCTACTCATCACCTTCCGGCACTCTTCTACTCATCACCTTCCGGCACTCTTCTACTCATCACCTTCCGGCACTCTTCTACTCATCATGTTCCGGCACTCTTCTACTCATCACGTTCCGGCACTCTTCTACTCATCACCTTCCGGCACTCTTCTACTCATCATCTTCCGGCACTCTTCTACTCATCACGTTCCGGCACTCTTCTACTCATCATGTTCCTGCACTCTTGTACTCATCACGTTCCGGCACTGTTCTACTCATCACCTTCCGGCACTCTTCTACTCATCACCTTCCGGCACTCTTCTACTCATCACGTTCCGGCACTCTTCTACTCATCACGTTCCGGCACTTTTCTACTCATCACCTTCCGGCACTCTTCTACTCATCACGTTCCGGCACTCTTCTACTCATCACCTTCCGGCACTCTTCTACTCATCACCTTCCGGCACTCTTCTACTCATCACCTTCCGGCACTCTTCTACTCATCATGTTCCGGCACTCTTCTACTCATCACCTTCCGGCACTCTTCTACTCATCACGTTCCGGCACTCTTCTACTCATCACGTTCCGGCACTCTTCTACTCATCATGTTCCGGCACTCTTCTACTCATCACGTTTCGGCACTCTTCTACTCGTCACCTTCCGGCACTCTTCTACTCATCACCTTCCGGCACTCTTCTACTCATCACGTTCCGGCACTCTTCTACTCATCATGTTCCGGCACTCTTCTACTCATCACGTTCCGGCACTCTTCTGCTCATCACCTTCCGGCACTCTTCTACTCATCACCTTCCGGCTCTCTTCTACTCATCACGTTCCGGCACTCTTCTACTCATCATGTTCCGGCACTCTTCTACTCATCACGTTCCGGCACTCTTCTACTCATCACGTTCGGGCACTCTTCTACTCATCACCTTCCGGCACTCTTCTACTCATCACCTTCCGGCACTCTTCTACTCATCACGTTCCGGCACTCTTCTACTCATCATGTTCCGGCACTCTTCTACTCATCACGTTCCGGCACTCTTCTACTCATCACCTTCCGGCACTCTTCTACTCATCACCTTCCGGCACTCTTCTACTCATCACCTTCCGGCACTCTTCTACTCATCACGTTCCGGCACTCTTCTACTCATCATGTTCCGGCACTCTTCTACTCATCACGTTCGGGCACTCTTCTACTCATCACCTTCCGGCACTCTTCTACTCATCACCTTCCGGCACTCTTCTACTCATCACGTTCCGGCACTCTTCTACTCATCATGTTCCGGCACTCTTGTACTCATCACGTTCCGGCACTGTTCTACTCATCACCTTCCGGCACTCTTCTACTCATCACCTTCCGGCTCTCTTCTACTCATCACGTTCCGGCACTCTTCTACTCATCACGTTCCGGCACTTTTCTACTCATCACCTTCCGGCACTCTTCTACTCATCATGTTCCGGCACTCTTCTACTCATCACGTTCCGGCACTCTTCTACTCATCACCTGCCGGCACTCTTCTACTCATCACCTTCCGGCACTCTTCTACTCATCACCTTCCGGCACTCTTCTACTCATCACCTTCCGGCACTCTTCTACTCATCACGTTCCGGCACTCTTCTACTCATCATGTTCCGGCACTCTTCTACTCATCACGTTCCGGCACTCTTCTACTCATCATGTTCCGGCACTCTTCTACTCATCACGTTCGGGCACTCTTCTACTCATCACCTTCCGGCACTCTTCTACTCATCACCTTCCGGCACTCTTCTACTCATCACGTTCCAGCACTCTTCTACTCATCATTTTCCGGCACTCTTGTACTCATCACGTTCCGGCACTGTTCTACTCATCACCTTCCGGCACTCTTCTACTCATCACCTTCCGGCTCTCTTCTACTCATCACGTTCCGGCACTCTTCTACTTATCACGTTCCGGCACTTTTCTACTCATCACCTTCCGGCACTCTTCTACTCATCATGTTCCGGCACTCTTCTACTCATCACCTTCCGGCACTCTTCTACTCATCACCTTCCGGCACTCTTCTACTCATCATGTTCCTGCACTCTTCTACTCATCACGTTCCGGCACTCTACTACTCATCACCTTCCGGCACTCTTCCACTCATCACCTTCCGGCACTCTTCTACTCATCACGTTCCGGCACTCTTCTACTCATCACCTTCCGGCACTCTTCTACTCATCACGTTCCTGCACTCTTCTACTCATCACGTTCCGGCACTCTTCTACTGAAATCGTTCCGTCACTCTTCTACTCATCACGTTCCGGCACTCTTCTACTCATCACGTTCCGGCACTCTTCTACTGATCACGTTCCGGCACTCTTCTACTGAAATCGTTCCGCAACTCTTCTACTAATCACGTTCCGGCACTCTTCTACTCAACATGTTCCGGCACTCTTCTACTGATCACGTTCCGGCACTCTTCTACTGATCACGTTCCGGCACTCTTCTACTCATCACCTTCCGGCACTCTTCTACTCATCACGTTCCTGCACTCTTCTGCTCATCACGTTCCGGCACTCTTCTACTGAAATCGTTCCGGCACTCTTCTACTCATCACGTTCCGGAACTCTTCTACTCATCACCTTCCGGCACTCTTCTACTCATCACGTTCTGGCACTCTTCTACTCATCACGTTCCTGCATTCTTCTACTCATCACGTTCCGGCACTCTGCTACTCATCACGTTCCTGCACTCTTCTACTCATCACGTTCCGGCACTCTTCTACTCATCACGTTCCGGCACTCTTCTACTCATCACGTTCCGGCGCTCTTCTACTCATCATCTTTCGGCACTCTTCTACTCATCACGTTCCTGCACTCTTCTACTCATCACGTTCCGGCACTCTTCTACTAATCAGGTTCCGGCACTCTTCTACTCATCACGTTCCGGCACTCTTCTACTCATCATCTTCGGGCACTCTTCTACTCATCACGTTCCTGCACTCTTCTACTCATCACGTTCCGGCACTCTTCTACTCATCACGTTCCTGCCCTCTTCTACTCATCACGTTCCGGCACTCTTCTACTCATCACCTTACTGCACTCTTCTACTCATCACCTTCCTGCACTCTTCTACTCATCACGTTCCGGCACTCTTCTACTCATCATCTTCCGGCACTCTTCTACTCATCACGTTCCTGCACTCTTCTACTCATCACGTTCCGGCACTCTTTTACTCATCATCTTCCTGCACTCTTCTACTCATCACGTTCCTGCACTCTTCTACTCATCACGTTCCGGCACTCTTCTACTCATCACGTTCCTGCACTCTTCTACTCATCACGTTCCGGCACTCTTCTACTCATCACCTTCCGGCACTCTTCTACTCATCACCTTCCGGCACTCTTCTACTCATCACGTTCCGGCACTCTTCTACTCATCACCTTCCGGCACTCTTCTACTCATCACGTTCCTGCACTCTTCTACTCATCACGTTCCGGCACTCTTCTACTGAAATCGTTCCGGCACTCTTCTACTCATCACGTTCCGGCACTCTTCTACTGATCACGTTCCGGCACTCTTCTACTGATCACGTTCCGGCACTCTTCTATTGAAATCGTTCCGCAACTCTTCTACTAATCACGTTCCGGCACTCTTCTACTCATCATGTTCCGGCACTCTTCTACTGATCACGTTCCGGCACTCTTCTACTCATCACCTTCCGGCACTCTTCTACTCATCACGTTCCTGCTCTCTTCTGCTCATCACGTTCCGGCACTCTTCTACTTAAATCGTTCCGGCACTCTTCTACTCATCACGTTCCGGCACTCTTCTACTCATCACCTTCCGGCACTCTTCTACTCATCACGTTCCGGCATTCTTCTACTCATCACGTTCCGGCACTCTTCTACTCATCACCTTCCGGCACTCTTCTACTCATCACGTTCCTGCACTCTTCTGCTCATCACGTTCCGGCACTCTTCTACTGAAATCGTTCCGGCACTCTTCTACTCATCACGTTCCGGCACTCTTCTACTCATCACCGTCCGGCACTCTTCTACTCATCACGTTTCGGCACTCTTCTACTCATCACGTTCCGGCACTCTTCTACTCATCACCTTCCGGCACTCTTTTACTCATCACCTTCCCGCACTCTTCTACTCATCACGTTCCGGCATTTTTCTACTCATCACCTTCCGGCACTCTTCTACTCATCACATTCCGGCACTCTTCTACTCATCACCTTCCGGCACTCTTCTACTCATCAGGTTCCGGCACTCTTCTACTGATCACGTTCCGGCACTCTTCTACTGAAATCGTTCCGGCACTCTTCTACAGATCACGTTCCGGCACTCTTCTACTCATCACGTTCCGGCACTCTTCTACTCATCACGTTCCGGCACTCTTCTACTGATTACGTTCCGGCACTCTTCTACTCATCACCTTCCGGCACTCTTCTACTCATCACGTTCCGGCACTCTTCTACTCATCACCTTCCGGCACTCTTCTACTCATCACGTTCCGGCACTCTTCTACTCATCACCTTCCGGCACTCTTCTACTCATCACGTTCCGGCACTCTTCTACTCATCACCTTCCGGCACTCTTCTACTCATCACGTTCCGGCACTCTTCTACTCATCACCTTCCGGCACTCTTCTACTCATCACGTTCCGGCACTCTTCTACTCATAACCTTCCGGCACTCTTCTACTCATCACGTTCCGGCACTCTTCTACTCATCACCTTCCGGCACTCTTCTACTTATCACGTTCCGGCACTCTTCTACTCATCACCTTCCGGCACTCTTCTACTCATCACGTTCCGGCACTCTTCTACTCATCACCTTCCGGCACTCTTCTACTCATCACCTTCTGGCACTCTTCTACTCATCACGTTCCGGCACTATTCTACTCATCACCTTCCGGCACTCTTCTACTCATCACGTTCCGGCACTCTTCTACTCATCACCTTCCGGCACTCTTCTACTCATCACCTTCCGGCACTCTTCTACTCATCACCTTCCGGCACTCTTCTACTCATCACCTTCCGGCACTCTTCTACTCATCACCTTCCGGCACTCTTCTACTCATCATGTTCCGGCACTCTTCTACTCATCACGTTCCGGCACTCTTCTACTCATCACCTTCCGGCACTCTTCTACTCATCATCTTCCGGCACTCTTCTACTCATCACGTTCCGGCACTCTTCTACTCATCATGTTCCTGCACTCTTGTACTCATCACGTTCCGGCACTGTTCTACTCATCACCTTCCGGCACTCTTCTACTCATCACCTTCCGGCACTCTTCTACTCATCACGTTCCGGCACTCTTCTACTCATCACGTTCCGGCACTTTTCTACTCATCACCTTCCGGCACTCTTCTACTCATCATGTTCCGGCACTCTTCTACTCATCACCTTCCGGCACTCTTCTACTCATCACGTTCCGGCCCTCTTCTACTCATCACGTTCCGGCACTCTTCTACTCATCACCTTACTGCACTCTTCTACTCATCACCTTCCTGCACTCTTCTACTCATCACGTTCCGGCACTCTTCTACTCATCATCTTCCGGCACTCTTCTACTCATCACGTTCCTGCACTCTTCTACTCATCACGTTCCGGCACTCTTTTACTCATCATCTTCCTGCACTCTTCTACTCATCACGTTCCTGCACTCTTCTACTCATCACGTTCCGGCACTCTTCTACTCATCACGTTCCTGCACTCTTCTACTCATCACGTTCCGGCACTCTTCTACTCATCACCTTCCGGCACTCTTCTACTCATCACCTTCCGGCACTCTTCTACTCATCACGTTCCGGCACTCTTCTACTCATCACCTTCCGGCACTCTTCTACTCATCACGTTCCTGCACTCTTCTACTCATCACGTTCCGGCACTCTTCTACTGAAATCGTTCCGGCACTCTTCTACTCATCACGTTCCGGCACTCTTCTACTGATCACGTTCCGGCACTCTTCTACTGATCACGTTCCGGCACTCTTCTATTGAAATCGTTCCGCAACTCTTCTACTAATCACGTTCCGGCACTCTTCTACTCATCATGTTCCGGCACTCTTCTACTGATCACGTTCCGGCACTCTTCTACTCATCACCTTCCGGCACTCTTCTACTCATCACGTTCCTGCTCTCTTCTGCTCATCACGTTCCGGCACTCTTCTACTTAAATCGTTCCGGCACTCTTCTACTCATCACGTTCCGGCACTCTTCTACTCATCACCTTCCGGCACTCTTCTACTCATCACGTTCCGGCATTCTTCTACTCATCACGTTCCGGCACTCTTCTACTCATCACCTTCCGGCACTCTTCTACTCATCACGTTCCTGCACTCTTCTGCTCATCACGTTCCGGCACTCTTCTACTGAAATCGTTCCGGCACTCTTCTACTCATCACGTTCCGGCACTCTTCTACTCATCACCGTCCGACACTCTTCTACTCATCACGTTTCGGCACTCTTCTACTCATCACGTTCCGGCACTCTTCTACTCATCACCTTCCGGCACTCTTTTACTCATCACCTTCCCGCACTCTTCTACTCATCACGTTCCGGCATTTTTCTACTCATCACCTTCCGGCACTCTTCTACTCATCACATTCCGGCACTCTTCTACTCATCACCTTCCGGCACTCTTCTACTCATCAGGTTCCGGCACTCTTCTACTGATCACGTTCCGGCACTCTTCTACTGAAATCGTTCCGGCACTCTTCTACAGATCACGTTCCGGCACTCTTCTACTCATCACGTTCCGGCACTCTTCTACTCATCACGTTCCGGCACTCTTCTACTGATTACGTTCCGGCACTCTTCTACTCATCACCTTCCGGCACTCTTCTACTCATCACGTTCCGGCACTCTTCTACTCATCACCTTCCGGCACTCTTCTACTCATCACGTTCCGGCACTCTTCTACTCATCACCTTCCGGCACTCTTCTACTCATCACGTTCCGGCACTCTTCTACTCATCACCTTCCGGCACTCTTCTACTCATCACGTTCCGGCACTCTTCTACTCATCACCTTCCGGCACTCTTCTACTCATCACGTTCCGGCACTCTTCTACTCATAACCTTCCGGCACTCTTCTACTCATCACGTTCCGGCACTCTTCTACTCATCACCTTCCGGCACTCTTCTACTTATCACGTTCCGGCACTCTTCTACTCATCACCTTCCGGCACTCTTCTACTCATCACGTTCCGGCACTCTTCTACTCATCACCTTCCGGCACTCTTCTACTCATCACCTTCTGGCACTCTTCTACTCATCACGTTCCGGCACTATTCTACTCATCACCTTCCGGCACTCTTCTACTCATCACGTTCCGGCACTCTTCTACTCATCACCTTCCGGCACTCTTCTACTCATCACCTTCCGGCACTCTTCTACTCATCACCTTCCGGCACTCTTCTACTCATCACCTTCCGGCACTCTTCTACTCATCACCTTCCGGCACTCTTCTACTCATCATGTTCCGGCACTCTTCTACTCATCACGTTCCGGCACTCTTCTACTCATCACCTTCCGGCACTCTTCTACTCATCATCTTCCGGCACTCTTCTACTCATCACGTTCCGGCACTCTTCTACTCATCATGTTCCTGCACTCTTGTACTCATCACGTTCCGGCACTGTTCTACTCATCACCTTCCGGCACTCTTCTACTCATCACCTTCCGGCACTCTTCTACTCATCACGTTCCGGCACTCTTCTACTCATCACGTTCCGGCACTTTTCTACTCATCACCTTCCGGCACTCTTCTACTCATCATGTTCCGGCACTCTTCTACTCATCACCTTCCGGCACTCTTCTACTCATCACCATCCGGCACTCTTCTACTCATCACCTTCCGGCACTCTTCTACTCATCATGTTCCGGCACTCTTCTACTCATCACCTTCCGGCACTCTTCTACTCATCACGTTCCGGCACTCTTCTACTCATCACCTTCCGGCACTCTTCTACTCATCACCTTCCGGCACTCTTCTACTCATCACGTTCGGGCACTCTTCTACTCATCACCTTCCGGCACTCTTCTATTCATCACGTTCCGGCACTCTTCTACTCATCACCTTCCGGCACTCTTCTACTCATCACCTTCCGGCACTCTTCTACTCATCACGTTCCGGCACTATTCTACTCATCACCTTCCGGCACTCTTCTACTCATCACGTTCCGGCACTCTTCTACTCATCACCTTCCGGCACTCTTCTACTCATCACCTTCCGGCACTCTTCTACTCATCACCTTCCGGCACTCTTCTACTCATCATGTTCCGGCACTCTTCTACTCATCACCTTCCGGCACTCTTCTACTCATCACCTTCCGGCACTCTTCTACTCATCACCTTCCGGCACTCTTCTACTCATCATGTTCCGGCACTCTTCTACTCATCACCTTCCGGCACTCTTCTACTCATCACGTTCCGGCACTCTTCTACTCATCATCTTCCGGCACTCTTCTACTCATCACGTTCCTGCACTCTTCTACTCATCACGTTCCGGCACTCTTTTACTCATCATCTTCCTGCACTCTTCTACTCATCACGTTCCTGCACTCTTCTACTCATCACGTTCCGGCACTCTTCTACTCATCACGTTCCTGCACTCTTCTACTCATCACGTTCCGGCACTCTTCTACTCATCACCTTCCGGCACTCTTCTACTCATCACCTTCCGGCACTCTTCTACTCATCACGTTCCGGCACTCTTCTACTCATCACCTTCCGGCACTCTTCTACTCATCACGTTCCTGCACTCTTCTACTCATCACGTTCCGGCACTCTTCTACTGAAATCGTTCCGGCACTCTTCTACTCATCACGTTCCGGCACTCTTCTACTCATCACGTTCCGGCACTCTTCTACTGATCACGTTCCGGCACTCTTCTATTGAAATCGTTCCGCAACTCTTCTACTAATCACGTTCCGGCACTCTTCTACTCATCATGTTCCGGCACTCTTCTACTGATCACGTTCCGGCACTCTTCTACTCATCACCTTCCGGCACTCTTCTACTCATCACGTTCCTGCACTCTTCTGCTCATCACGTTCCGGCACTCTTGTACTTAAATCGTTCCGCACTCTTCTACTCATCACGTTCCGGCACTCTTCTACTCATCACCTTCCGGCACTCTTCTACTCATCACGTTCCGGCATTCTTCTACTCATCACGTTCCGGCACTCTTCTACTCATCACCTTCCGGCACTCTTCTACTCATCACGTTCCTGCACTCTTCTGCTCATCACGTTCCGGCACTCTTCTACTGAAATCGTTCCGGCACTCTTCTACTCATCACGTTCCGGCACTCTTCTACTCATCACCGTCCGGCACTCTTCTACTCATCACGTTTCGGCACTCTTCTACTCATCACGTTCCGGCACTCTTCTACTCATCACCTTCCGGCACTCTTTTACTCATCACCTTCCCGCACTCTTCTACTCATCACGTTCCGGCATTTTTCTACTCATCACCTTCCGGCACTCTTCTACTCATCACATTCCGGCACTCTTCTACTCATCACCTTCCGGCACTCTTCTACTCATCAGGTTCCGGCACTCTTCTACTGATCACGTTCCGGCACTCTTCTACTGAAATCGTTCCGGCACTCTTCTACAGATCACGTTCCGGCACTCTTCTACTCATCACGTTCCGGCACTCTTCTACTCATCACGTTCCGGCACTCTTCTACTGATCACGTTCCGGCACTCTTCTACTCATCACCTTCCGGCACTCTTCTACTCATCACGTTCCGGCACTCTTCTACTCATCACCTTCTGGCACTCTTCTACTCATCACGTTCCGGCACTATTCTACTCATCACCTTCCGGCACTCTTCTACTCATCACGTTCCGGCACTCTTCTACTGATCACCTTCCGGCACTCTTCTATTCATCACGTCCCGGCACTCTTCTACTCATCACCTTCCGGCACTCTTCTACTCATCACGTTCCGGCACTCTTCTACTCATAACCTTCCGGCACTCTTCTACTCATCACGTTCCGGCACTCTTCTACTCATCACCTTCCGGCACTCTTCTACTCATCACGTTCCGGCACTCTTCTACTCATCACCTTCCGGCACTCTTCTACTCATCACGTTCCGGCACTCTTCTACTCATCACCTTCCGGCACTCTTCTACTCATCACCTTCTGGCACTCTTCTACTCATCACGTTCCGGCACTATTCTACTCATCACCTTCCGGCACTCTTCTACTCATCACGTTCCGGCACTCTTCTACTCATCACCTTCCGGCACTCTTCTACTCATCACCTTCCGACACTCTTCTACTCATCACCTTCCGGCACTCTTCTACTCATCACCTTCCGGCACTCTTCTACTCATCACCTTCCGGCACTCTTCTACTCATCATGTTCCGGCACTCTTCTACTCATCACGTTCCGGCACTCTTCTACTCATCACCTTCCGGCACTCTTCTACTCATCATCTTCCGGCACTCTTCTACTCATCACGTTCCGGCACTCTTCTACTCATCATGTTCCTGCACTCTTGTACTCATCACGTTCCGGCACTGTTCTACTCATCACCTTCCGGCACTCTTCTACTCATCACCTTCCGGCACTCTTCTACTCATCACGTTCCGGCACTCTTCTACTCATCACGTTCCGGCACTTTTCTACTCATCACCTTCCGGCACTCTTCTACTCATCACGTTCCTGCACTCTTCTGCTCATCACGTTCCGGCACTCTTCTACTGAAATCGTTCCGGCACACTTCTACTCATCACGTTCCGGCACTCTTCTACTCATCACCGTCCGGCACTCTTCTACTCATCACGTTTCGGCACTCTTCTACTCATCACGTTCCGGCACTCTTCTACTCATCACCTTCCGGCACTCTTTTACTCATCACCTTCCCGCACTCTTCTACTCATCACGTTCCGGCATTTTTCTACTCATCACCTTCCGGCACTCTTCTACTCATCACATTCCGGCACTCTTCTACTCATCACCTTCCGGCACTCTTCTACTCATCAGGTTCCGGCACTCTTCTACTGATCACGTTCCGGCACTCTTCTACTGAAATCGTTCCGGCACTCTTCTACAGATCACGTTCCGGCACTCTTCTACTCATCACGTTCCGGCACTCTTCTACTCATCACGTTCCGGCACTCTTCTACTGATCACGTTCCGGCACTCTTCTACTCATCACCTTCCGGCACTCTTCTACTCATCACGTTCCGGCACTCTTCTACTCATCACCTTCTGGCACTCTTCTACTCATCACGTTCCGGCACTATTCTACTCATCACCTTCCGGCACTCTTCTACTCATCACGTTCCGGCACTCTTCTACTGATCACCTTCCGGCACTCTTCTACTCATCACGTTCCGGCACTCTTCTACTCATCACCTTCCGGCACTCTTCTACTCATCACGTTCCGGCACTCTTCTACTCATAACCTTCCGGCACTCTTCTACTCATCACGTTCCGGCACTCTTCTACTCATCACCTTCCGGCACTCTTCTACTCATCACGTTCCGGCACTCTTCTACTCATCACGTTCCGGCACTCTTCTACTCATCACCTTCCGGCACTCTTCTACTCATCACCTTCCGGCACTCTTCTACTCATCACCTTCCGGCACTCTTCTACTCATCACGTTCCGGCATTCTTCTACTCATCACGTTCCGGCACTCTTCTACTCATCACCTTCCGGCACTCTTCTACTCATCACGTTCCTGCACTCTTCTGCTCATCACGTTCCGGCACTCTTCTACTGAAATCGTTCCGGCACTCTTCTACTCATCACGTTCCGGCACTCTTCTACTCATCACCGTCCGGCACTCTTCTACTCATCACGTTTCGGCACTCTTCTACTCATCACGTTCCGGCACTCTTCTACTCATCACCTTCCGGCACTCTTCTACTCGTCACCTTCCGGCACTCTTTTACTCATCACCTTCCCGCACTCTTCTACTCATCACGTTCCGGCACTTTTCTACTCATCACCTTCCGGCACTCTTCTACTCATCACATTCCGGCACTCTTCTACTCATCACCTTCCGGCACTCTTCTACTCATCAGGTTCCGGCACTCTTCTACTGATCACGTTCCGGCACTCTTCTACTGAAATCGTTCCGGCACTCTTCTACAGATCACGTTCCGGCACTCTTCTACTCATCACGTTCCGGCACTCTTCTACTCATCACGTTCCGGCACTCTTCTACTGATCACGTTCCGGCACTCTTCTACTCATCACCTTCCGGCACTCTTCTACTCATCACGTTCCGGCACTCTTCTACTCATCACCTTCCGGCACTCTTCTACTCATCATGTTCCGGCACTCTTCTACTCATCACCTTCCGGTACTCTTCTACTCATCACGTTCCGGCACTCTTCTACTGATCACCTTCCGGCACTCTTCTACTCATCACGTTCCGGCACTCTTCTACTCATCACCTTCCGGCACTCTTCTACTCATCACGTTCCGGCACTCTTCTACTCATAACCTTCCGGCACTCTTCTACTCATCACGTTTCGGCACTCTTCTACTCATCACCTTCCGGCACTCTTCTACTCATCACGTTCCGGCACTCTTCTACTCATCACCTTCCGGCACTCTTCTACTCATCACGTTCCGGCACTCTTCTACTCATCACCTTCCGGCACTCTTCTACTCATCACCTTCTGGCACTCTTCTACTCATCACGTTCCGGCACTATTCTACTCATCAGCTTCCGGCACTCTTCTACTCATCACGTTCCGGCACTCTTCTACTCATCACCTTCCGGCACTCTTCTACTCATCACCTTCCGGCACTCTTCTACTCATCACCTTCCGGCACTCTTCTACTCATCACCTTCCGGCACTCTTCTACTCATCACCTTCCGGCACTCTTCTACTCATCATGTTCCGGCACTCTTCTACTCATCACGTTCCGGCACTCTTCTACTCATCACCTTCCGGCACTCTTCTTCTCATCATCTTCCGGCACTCTTCTACTCATCACTTTCCGGCACTCTTCTACTCATCATGTTCCTGCACTCTTGTACTCATCACGTTCCGGCACTGTTCTACTCATCACCTTCCGGCACTCTTCTACTCATCACCTTCCGGCACTCTTCTACTCATCACGTTCCGGCACTCTTCTACTCATCACGTTCCGGCACTTTTCTACTCATCACCTTCCGGCACTCTTCTACTCATCATGTTCCGGCACTCTTCTACTCATCACCTTCCGGCACTCTTCTACTCATCACCTTCCGGCACTCTTCTACTCATCACCTTCCGGCACTCTTCTACTCATCATGTTCCGGCACTCTTCTACTCATCACCTTCCGGCACTCTTGTACACATCACGTTCCGGCACTCTTCTACTCATCACCTTCCGGCACTCTTCTACTCATCACCTTCCGGCACTCTTCTACTCATCACGTTCCGGCACTCTTCTACTCATCACCTTCCGGCACTCTTCTACTCATCACGTTCCGGCACTCTTCTACTCATCACCTTCCGGCACTCTTCTACTTATCACCTTCCGGCACTCTTCTACTCATCACGTTCCGGCACTATTCTACTCATCACCTTCCGGCACTCTTCTACTCATCACGTTCCGGCACTCTTCTACTCATCACCTTCCGGCACTCTTCTACTCATCACCTTCCGGCACTCTTCTACTCATCACCTTCCGGCACTCTTCTACTCATCACCTTCCGGCACTCTTCTACTCATCACCTTCCGGCACTCTTCTACTCATCATGTTCCGGCACTCTTCTACTCATCACGTTCCGGCACTCTTCTACTCATCACCTTCCGGCACTCTTCTACTCATCATCTTCCGGCACTCTTCTACTCATCACGTTCCGGCACTCTTCTACTCATCATGTTCCTGCACTCTTGTACTCATCACGTTCCGGCACTGTTCTACTCATCACCTTCCGGCACTCTTCTACTCATCACCTTCCGGCACTCTTCTACTCATCACGTTCCGGCACTCTTCTACTCATCACGTTCCGGCACTTTTCTACTCATCACCTTCCGGCACTCTTCTACTCATCACGTTCCGGCACTCTTCTACTCATCACCTTCCGGCACTCTTCTACTCATCACCTTCCGGCACTCTTCTACTCATCACCTTCCGGCACTCTTCTACTCATCATGTTCCGGCACTCTTCTACTCATCACCTTCCGGCACTCTTCTACTCATCACGTTCCGGCACTCTTCTACTCATCACGTTCCGGCACTCTTCTACTCATCATGTTCCGGCACTCTTCTACTCATCACGTTTCGGCACTCTTCTACTCGTCACCTTCCGGCACTCTTCTACTCATCACCTTCCGGCACTCTTCTACTCATCACGTTCCGGCACTCTTCTACTCATCATGTTCCGGCACTCTTCTACTCATCACGTTCCGGCACTCTTCTGCTCATCACCTTCCGGCACTCTTCTACTCATCACCTTCCGGCTCTCTTCTACTCATCACGTTCCGGCACTCTTCTACTCATCATGTTCCGGCACTCTTCTACTCATCACGTTCCGGCACTCTTCTACTCATCACGTTCGGGCACTCTTCTACTCATCACCTTCCGGCACTCTTCTACTCATCACCTTCCGGCACTCTTCTACTCATCACGTTCCGGCACTCTTCTACTCATCATGTTCCGGCACTCTTCTACTCATCACGTTCCGGCACTCTTCTACTCATCACCTTCCGGCACTCTTCTACTCATCACCTTCCGGCACTCTTCTACTCATCACCTTCCGGCACTCTTCTACTCATCACGTTCCGGCACTCTTCTACTCATCATGTTCCGGCACTCTTCTACTCATCACGTTCGGGCACTCTTCTACTCATCACCTTCCGGCACTCTTCTACTCATCACCTTCCGGCACTCTTCTACTCATCACGTTCCGGCACTGTTCTACTCATCATGTTCCGGCACTCTTGTACTCATCACGTTCCGGCACTGTTCTACTCATCACCTTCCGGCACTCTTCTACTCATCACCTTCCGGCTCTCTTCTACTCATCACGTTCCGGCACTCTTCTACTCATCACGTTCCGGCACTTTTCTACTCATCACCTTCCGGCACTCTTCTACTCATCATGTTCCGGCACTCTTCTACTCATCACGTTCCGGCACTCTTCTACTCATCACCTGCCGGCACTCTTCTACTCATCACCTTCCGGCACTATTCTACTCATCACCTTCCGGCACTCTTCTACTCATCACCTTCCGGCACTCTTCTACTCATCACGTTCCGGCACTCTTCTACTCATCATGTTCCGGCACTCTTCTACTCATGACGTTCCGGCACTCTTCTACTCATCATGTTCCGGCACTCTTCTACTCATCACGTTCGGGCACTCTTCTACTCATCACCTTCCGGCACTCTTCTACTCATCACCTTCCGGCACTCTTCTACTCATCACGTTCCAGCACTCTTCTACTCATCATGTTCCGGCACTCTTGTACTCATCACGTTCCGGCACTGTTCTACTCATCACCTTCCGGCACTCTTCTACTCATCACCTTCCGGCTCTCTTCTACTCATCACGTTCCGGCACTCTTCTACTTATCACGTTCCGGCACTTTTCTACTCATCACCTTCCGGCACTCTTCTACTCATCATGTTCCGGCACTCTTCTACTCATCACCTTCCGGCACTCTTCTACTCATCACCTTCCGGCACTCTTCTACTCATCATGTTCCTGCACTCTTCTACTCATCACGTTCCGGCACTCTTCTACTCATCACCTTCCGGCACTCTTCCACTCATCACCTTCCGGCACTCTTCTACTCATCACGTTCCGGCACTCTTCTACTCATCACCTTCCGGCACTCTTCTACTCATCACGTTCCTGCACTCTTCTACTCATCACGTTCCGGCACTCTTCTACTGAAATCGTTCCGTCACTCTTCTACTCATCACGTTCCGGCACTCTTCTACTCATCACGTTCCGGCACTCTTCTACTGATCACGTTCCGGCACTCTTCTACTGAAATCGTTCCGCAACTCTTCTACTAATCACGTTCCGGCACTCTTCTACTCAACATGTTCCGGCACTCTTCTACTGATCACGTTCCGGCACTCTTCTACTGATCACGTTCCGGCACTCTTCTACTCATCACCTTCCGGCACTCTTCTACTCATCACGTTCCTGCACTCTTCTGCTCATCACGTTCCGGCACTCTTCTACTGAAATCGTTCCGGCACTCTTCTACTCATCACGTTCCGGAACTCTTCTACTCATCACCTTCCGGCACTCTTCTACTCATCACGTTCTGGCACTCTTCTACTCATCACGTTCCTGCATTCTTCTACTCATCACGTTCCGGCACTCTGCTACTCATCACGTTCCTGCACTCTTCTACTCATCACGTTCCGGCACTCTTCTACTCATCACGTTCCGGCACTCTTCTACTCATCACGTTCCGGCACTCTTCTACTCATCATCTTTCGGCACTCTTCTACTCATCACGTTCCTGCACTCTTCTACTCATCACGTTCCGGCACTCTTCTACTAATCAGGTTCCGGCACTCTTCTACTCATCACGTTCCGGCACTCTTCTACTCATCATCTTCGGGCACTCTTCTACTCATCACGTTCCTGCACTCTTCTACTCATCACGTTCCGGCACTCTTCTACTCATCACGTTCCTGCCCTCTTCTACTCATCACGTTCCGGCACTCTTCTACTCATCACGTTCCGGCACTCTTCTACTCATCATCTTCCGGCACTCTTCTACTCATCACGTTCCTGCACTCTTCTACTCATCACGTTCCGGCACTCTTTTACTCATCATCTTCCTGCACTCTTCTACTCATCACGTTCCTGCACTCTTCTACTCATCACGTTCCGGCACTCTTCTACTCATCACGTTCCTGCACTCTTCTACTCATCACGTTCCGGCACTCTTCTACTCATCACCTTCCGGCACTCTTCTACTCATCACCTTCCGGCACTCTTCTACTCATCACGTTCCGGCACTCTTCTACTCATCACCTTCCGGCACTCTTCTACTCATCACGTTCCTGCACTCTTCTACTCATCACGTTCCGGCACTCTTCTACTGAAATCGTTCCGGCACTCTTCTACTCATCAGGTTCCGGCACTCTTCTACTGATCACGTTCCGGCACTCTTCTACTGATCACGTTCCGGCACTCTTCTATTGAAATCGTTCCGCAACTCTTCTACTAATCACGTTCCGGCACTCTTCTACTCATCATGTTCCGGCACTCTTCTACTGATCACGTTCCGGCACTCTTCTACTCATCACCTTCCGGCACTCTTCTACTCATCACGTTCCTGCTCTCTTCTGCTGATCACGTTCCGGCACTCTTCTACTTAAATCGTTCCGGCACTCTTCTACTCATCACGTTCCGGCACTCTTCTACTCATCACCTTCCGGCACTCTTCTACTCATCACGTTCCGGCATTCTTCTACTCATCACGTTCCGGCACTCTTCTACTCATCACCTTCCGGCATTCTTCTACTCATCACGTTCCTGCACTCTTCTGCTCATCACGTTCCGGCACTCTTCTACTGAAATCGTTCCGGCACTCTTCTACTCATCACGTTCCGGCACTCTTCTACTGATCACCGTCCGGCACTCTTCTACTCATCACGTTTCGGCACTCTTCTACTCATCACGTTCCGGCACTCTTCTACTCATCACCTTCCGGCACTCTTTTACTCATCACCTTCCCGCACTCTTCTACTCATCACGTTCCGGCATTTTTCTACTCATCACCTTCCGGCACTCTTCTACTCATCACATTCCGGCACTCTTCTACTCATCACCTTCCGGCACTCTTCTACTCATCAGGTTCCGGCACTCTTCTACTGATCACGTTCCGGCACTCTTCTACTGAAATCGTTCCGGCACTCTTCTACAGATCACGTTCCGGCACTCTTCTACTCATCACGTTCCGGCACTCTTCTACTCATCACGTTCCGGCACTCTTCTACTGATCACGTTCCGGCACTCTTCTACTCATCACCTTCCGGCACTCTTCTACTCATCACGTTCCGGCACTCTTCTACTCATCACCTTCCGGCACTCTTCTACTCATCACGTTCCGGCACTCTTCTACTCATCACCTTCCGGCACTCTTCTACTCATCACGTTCCGGCACTCTTCTACTCATCACCTTCCGGCACTCTTCTACTCATCACGTTCCGGCACTCTTCTACTCATCACCTTCCGGCACTCTTCTACTCATCACGTTCCGGCACTCTTCTACTCATAACCTTCCGGCACTCTTCTACTCATCACGTTCCGGCACTCTTCTACTCATCACCTTCCGGCACTCTTCTACTTATCACGTTCCGGCACTCTTCTACTCATCACCTTCCGGCACTCTTCTACTCATCACGTTCCGGCACTCTTCTACTCATCACCTTCCGGCACTCTTCTACTCATCACCTTCTGGCACTCTTCTACTCATCACGTTCCGGCACTATTCTACTCATCACCTTCCGGCACTCTTCTACTCATCACGTTCCGGCACTCTTCTACTCATCACCTTCCGGCACTCTTCTACTCATCACCTTCCGGCACTCTTCTACTCATCACCTTCCGGCACTCTTCTACTCATCACCTTCCGGCACTCTTCTACTCATCACCTTCCGGCACTCTTCTACTCATCATGTTCCGGCACTCTTCTACTCATCACGTTCCGGCACTCTTCTACTCATCACCTTCCGGCACTCTTCTACTCATCATCTTCCGGCACTCTTCTACTCATCACGTTCCGGCACTCTTCTACTCATCATGTTCCTGCACTCTTGTACTCATCACGTTCCGGCACTGTTCTACTCATCACCTTCCGGCACTCTTCTACTCATCACCTTCCGGCACTCTTCTACTCATCACGTTCCGGCACTCTTCTACTCATCACGTTCCGGCACTTTTCTACTCATCACCTTCCGGCACTCTTCTACTCATCATGTTCCGGCACTCTTCTACTCATCACCTTCCGGCACTCTTCTACTCATCACCATCCGGCACTCTTCTACTCATCACCTTCCGGCACTCTTCTACTCATCATGTTCCGGCACTCTTCTACTCATCACCTTCCGGCACTCTTCTACTCATCACGTTCCGGCACTCTTCTACTCATCACCTTCCGGCACTCTTCTACTCATCACCTTCCGGCACTCTTCTACTCATCACGTTCGGGCACTCTTCTACTCATCACCTTCCGGCACTCTTCTACTCATCACGTTCCGGCACTCTTCTACTCATCACCTTCCGGCACTCTTCTACTCATCACCTTCCGGCACTCTTCTACTCATCACGTTCCGGCACTATTCTACTCATCACCTTCCGGCACTCTTCTACTCATCACGTTCCGGCACTCTTCTACTCATCACCTTCCGGCACTCTTCTACTCATCACCTTCCGGCACTCTTCTACTCATCACCTTCCGGCACTCTTCTACTCATCATGTTCCGGCACTCTTCTACTCATCACCTTCCGGCACTCTTCTACTCATCACCTTCCGGCACTCTTCTACTCATCACCTTCCGGCACTCTTCTACTCATCATGTTCCGGCACTCTTCTACTCATCACCTTCCGGCACTCTTCTACTCATCACGTTCCGGCACTCTTCTACTCATCATCTTCCGGCACTCTTCTACTCATCACGTTCCTGCACTCTTCTACTCATCACGTTCCGGCACTCTTTTACTCATCATCTTCCTGCACTCTTCTACTCATCACGTTCCTGCACTCTTCTACTCATCACGTTCCGGCACTCTTCTACTCATCACGTTCCTGCACTCTTCTACTCATCACGTTCCGGCACTCTTCTACTCATCACCTTCCGGCACTCTTCTACTCATCACCTTCCGGCACTCTTCTACTCATCACGTTCCGGCACTCTTCTACTCGTCACCTTCCGGCACTCTTCTACTCATCACGTTCCTGAACTCTTCTACTCATCACGTTCCGGCACTCTTCTACTGAAATCGTTCCGGCACTCTTCTACTCATCACGTTCCGGCACTCTTCTACTCATCACGTTCCGGCACTCTTCTACTGATCACGTTCCGGCACTCTTCTATTGAAATCGTTCCGCAACTCTTCTACTAATCACGTTCCGGCACTCTTCTACTCATCATGTTCCGGCACTCTTCTACTGATCACGTTCCGGCACTCTTCTACTCATCACCTTCCGGCACTCTTCTACTCATCACGTTCCTGCACTCTTCTGCTCATCACGTTCCGGCACTCTTGTACTTAAATCGTTCCGGCACTCTTCTACTCATCACGTTCCGGCACTCTTCTACTCATCACCTTCCGGCACTCTTCTACTCATCACGTTCCGGCATTCTTCTACTCATCACGTTCCGGCACTCTTCTACTCATCACCTTCCGGCACTCTTCTACTCATCACGTTCCTGCACTCTTCTGCTCATCACGTTCCGGCACTCTTCTACTGAAATCGTTCCGGCACTCTTCTACTCATCACGTTCCGGCACTCTTCTACTCATCACCGTCCGGCACTCTTCTACTCATCACGTTTCGGCACTCTTCTACTCATCACGTTCCGGCACTCTTCTACTCATCACCTTCCGGCACTCTTTTACTCATCACCTTCCCGCACTCTTCTACTCATCACGTTCCGGCATTTTTCTACTCATCACCTTCCGGCACTCTTCTACTCATCACATTCCGGCACTCTTCTACTCATCACCTTCCGGCACTCTTCTACTCATCAGGTTCCGGCACTCTTCTACTGATCACGTTCCGGCACTCTTCTACTGAAATCGTTCCGGCACTCTTCTACAGATCACGTTCCGGCACTCTTCTACTCATCACGTTCCGGCACTCTTCTACTCATCACGTTCCGGCACTCTTCTACTGATCACGTTCCGGCACTCTTCTACTCATCACCTTCCGGCACTCTTCTACTCATCACGTTCCGGCACTCTTCTACTCATCACCTTCTGGCACTCTTCTACTCATCACGTTCCGGCACTATTCTACTCATCACCTTCCGGCACTCTTCTACTCATCACGTTCCGGCACTCTTCTACTGATCACCTTCCGGCACTCTTCTACTCATCACGTTCCGGCACTCTTCTACTCATCACCTTCCGGCACTCTTCTACACATCACGTTCCGGCACTCTTCTACTCATAACCTTCCGGCACTCTTCTACTCATCACGTTCCGGCACTCTTCTACTCATCACCTTCCGGCACTCTTCTACTCATCACGTTCCGGCACTCTTCTACTCATCACCTTCCGGCACTCTTCTACTCATCACGTTCCGGCACTCTTCTACTCATCACCTTCCGGCACTCTTCTACTCATCACCTTCTGGCACTCTTCTACTCATCACGTTCCGGCACTATTCTACTCATCACCTTCCGGCACTCTTCTACTCATCACGTTCCGGCACTCTTCTACTCATCACCTTCCGGCACTCTTCTACTCATCACCTTCCGACACTCTTCTACTCATCACCTTCCGGCACTCTTCTACTCATCACCTTCCGGCACTCTTCTACTCATCACCTTCCGGCACTCTTCTACTCATCATGTTCCGGCACTCTTCTACTCATCACGTTCCGGCACTCTTCTACTCATCACCTTCCGGCACTCTTCTACTCATCATCTTCCGGCACTCTTCTACTCATCACGTTCCGGCACTCTTCTACTCATCATGTTCCTGCACTCTTGTACTCATCACGTTCCGGCACTGTTCTACTCATCACCTTCCGGCACTCTTCTACTCATCACCTTCCGGCACTCTTCTACTCATCACGTTCCGGCACTCTTCTACTCATCACGTTCCGGCACTTTTCTACTCATCACCTTCCGGCACTCTTCTACTCATCACGTTCCTGCACTCTTCTGCTCATCACGTTCCGGCACTCTTCTACTGAAATCGTTCCGGCACTCTTCTACTCATCACGTTCCGGCACTCTTCTACTCATCACCGTCCGGCACTCTTCTACTCATCACGTTTCGGCACTCTTCTACTCATCACGTTCCGGCACTCTTCTACTCATCACCTTCCGGCACTCTTTTACTCATCACCTTCCCGCACTCTTCTACTCATCACGTTCCGGCATTTTTCTACTCATCACCTTCCGGCACTCTTCTACTCATCACATTCCGGCACTCTTCTACTCATCACCTTCCGGCACTCTTCTACTCATCAGGTTCCGGCACTCTTCTACTGATCACGTTCCGGCACTCTTCTACTGAAATCGTTCCGGCACTCTTCTACAGATCACGTTCCGGCACTCTTCTACTCATCACGTTCCGGCACTCTTCTACTGATCACGTTCCGGCACTCTTCTACTCATCACCTTCCGGCACTCTTCTACTCATCACGTTCCGGCACTCTTCTACTCATCACCTTCTGGCACTCTTCTACTCATCACGTTCCGGCACTATTATACTCATCACCTTCCGGCACTCTTCTACTCATCACGTTCCGGCACTCTTCTACTGATCACCTTCCGGCACTCTTCTACTCATCACGTTCCGGCACTCTTCTACTCATCACCTTCCGGCACTCTTCTACTCATCACGTTCCGGCACTCTTCTACTCATAACCTTCCGGCACTCTTCTACTCATCACGTTCCGGCACTCTTCTACTCATCACCTTCCGGCACTCTTCTACTCATCACGTTCCGGCACTCTTCTACTCATCACCTTCCGGCACTCTTCTACTCATCACGTTCCGGCACTCTTCTACTCATCACCTTCCGGCACTCTTCTACTCATCACCTTCTGGCACTCTTCTACTCATCACGTTCCGGCACTATTCTACTCATCACCTTCCGGCACTCTTCTACTCATCACGTTCCGGCACTCTTCTACTCATCACCTTCCGGCACTCTTCTACTCATCACCTTCCGACACTCTTCTACTCATCACCTTCCGGCACTCTTCTACTCATCACCTTCCGGCACTCTTCTACTCATCACCTTCCGGCACTCTTCTACTCATCATGTTCCGGCACTCTTCTACTCATCACGTTCCGGCACTCTTCTACTCATCACCTTCCGGCACTCTTCTACTCATCATCTTCCGGCACTCTTCTACTCATCACGTTCCGGCACTCTTCTACTCATCATGTTCCTGCACTCTTGTACTCATCACGTTCCGGCACTGTTCTACTCATCACCTTCCGGCACTCTTCTACTCATCACCTTCCGGCACTCTTCTACTCATCACGTTCCGGCACTCTTCTACTCATCACGTTCCGGCACTTTTCTACTCATCACCTTCCGGCACTCTTCTACTCATCATGTTCCGGCACTCTTCTACTCATCACCTTCCGGCACTCTTCTACTCATCACCATCCGGCACTCTTCTACTCATCACCTTCCGGCACTCTTCTACTCATCATGTTCCGGCACTCTTCTACTCATCACCTTCCGGCACTCTTCTACTCATCACGTTCCGGCACTCTTCTACTCATCACCTTCCGGCTCTCTTCTACTCATCACCTTCCGGCACTCTTCTACTCATCACGTTCGGGCACTCTTCTACTCATCACCTTCCGGCACTCTTCTACTCATCACGTTCCGGCACTCTTCTACTCATCACCTTCCGGCACTCTTCTACTCATCACCTTCCGGCACTCTTCTACTCATCACGTTCCGGCACTATTCTACTCATCACCTTCCGGCACTCTTCTACTCATCACGTTCCGGCACTCTTCTACTCATCACCTTCCGGCACTCTTCTACTCATCACCTTCCGGCACTCTTCTACTCATCACCTTCCGGCACTCTTCTACTCATCATGTTCCGGCACTCTTCTACTCATCACCTTCCGGCACTCTTCTACTCATCACCTTCCGGCACTCTTCTACTCATCACCTTCCGGCACTCTTCTACTCATCATGTTCCGGCACTCTTCTACTCATCACCTTCCGGCACTCTTCTACTCATCACGTTCCGGCACTCTTCTACTCATCACGTTCCGGCACTCTTCTACTCATCATGTTCCGGCACTCTTCTACTCATCACGTTTCGGCACTCTTCTACTCGTCACCTTCCGGCACTCTTCTACTCATCACCTTCCGGCACTCTTCTACTCATCACGTTCCGGCACTCTTCTACTCATCATGTTCCGGCACTCTTCTACTCATCACGTTCCGGCACTCTTCTACTCATCACCTTCCGGCACTCTTCTACTCATCACCTTCCGGCTCTCTTCTACTCATCACGTTCCGGCACTCTTCTACTCATCATGTTCCGGCACTCTTCTACTCATCACGTTCCGGCACTCTTCTACTCATCACGTTCGGGCACTTTTCTACTCATCACCTTCCGGCACTCTTCTACTCATCACCTTCCGGCACTCTTCTACTCATCACGTTCCGGCACTCTTCTACTCATCATGTTCCGGCACTCTTCTACTCATCACTTTCCGGCACTCTTCTACTCATCACCTTCCGGCACTCTTCTACTCATCACCTTCCGGCACTCTTCTACTCATCACCTTCCGGCACTCTTCTACTCGTCACGTTCCGGCACTCTTCTACTCATCATGTTCCGGCACTCTTCTACTCATCACGTTCGGGCACTCTTCTACTCATCACCTTCCGGCACTCTTCTACTCATCACCTTCCGGCACTCTTCTACTCATCACGTTCCGGCACTCTTCTACTCATCATGTTCCGGCACTCTTGTACTCATCACGTTCCGGCACTGTTCTACTCATCACCTTCCGGCACTCTTCTACTCATCACCTTCCGGCTCTCTTCTACTCATCACGTTCCGGCACTCTTCTACTCATCACGTTCCGGCACTTTTCTACTCATCACCTTCCGGCACTCTTCTACTCATCATGTTCCGGCACTCTTCTACTCATCACGTTCCGGCACTCTTCTACTCATCACGTTCGGGCACTCTTCTACTCATCACCTTCCGGCACTCTTCTACTCATCACCTTCCGGCACTCTTCTACTCATCACGTTCCGGCACTCTTCTACTCATCATGTTCCGGCACTCTTCTACTCATCACGTTCCGGCACTCTTCTACTCATCACCTGCCGGCACTCTTCTACTCATCACCTTCCGGCACTCTTCTACTCATCACCTTCCGGCACTCTTCTACTCATCACCTTCCGGCACTCTTCTACTCATCACGTTCCGGCACTCTTCTACTCATCATGTTCCGGCACTCTTCTACTCATCACGTTCCGGCACTCTTCTACTCATCATGTTCCGGCACTCTTCTACTCATCACGTTCGGGCACTCTTCTACTCATCACCTTCCGGCACTCTTCTACTCATCACCTTCCGGCACTCTTCTACTCATCATGTTCCGGCACTCTTCTACTCATCACGTTCCGGCACTCTTCTACTCATCATGTTCCGGCACTCTTCTACTCATCACGTTCGGGCACTCTTCTACTCATCACCTTCCGGCACTCTTCTACTCATCACCTTCCGGCACTCTTCTACTCATCACGTTCCAGCACTCTTCTACTCATCATGTTCCGGCACTCTTGTACTCATCACGTTCCGGCACTGTTCTACTCATCACCTTCCGGCACTCTTCTACTCATCACCTTCCGGCTCTCTTCTACTCATCACGTTCCGGCACTCTTCTACTTATCACGTTCCGGCACTTTTCTACTCATCACCTTCCGGCACTCTTCTACTCATCATGTTCCGGCACTCTTCTACTCATCACCTTCCGGCACTCTTCTACTCATCACGTTCCGGCACTCTTCTACTCATCACCTTCCGTCACTCTTCTACTCATCACGTTCCGGCACTCTTCTACTCATCATGTTCCGGCACTCTTCTACTCATCACGTTTCGGCACTCTTCTACTCATCACCTTCCGGCACTCTTCTACTCATCACCTTCCGGCACTCTTCTACTCATCACGTTCCGGCACTCTTCTACTCATCATGTTCCGGCACTCTTCTACTCATCACGTTCCGGCATTCTTCTACTCATCACCTTCCGGCACTCTTCTACTCATCACCTTCCGGCACTCTTCTACTCATCACCTTCCGGCACTCTTCTACTTATCACGTTCCTGCACTCTTCTACTCATCATGTTCCGGCACTCTTCTACTCATCACGTTCCGGCACTCTTCTACTCATCACGTTCGGGCACTCTTCTACTCATCACCTTCCGGCACTCTTCTACTCATCACCTTCCGGCACTCTTCTACTCATCACGTTCCGGCACTCTTCTACTCATCATGTTCCGGCACTCTTCTACTCATCACGTTCCGGCACTCTTCTACTCATCACCTTCCGGCACTCTTCTACTCATCACCTTCCGGCTCTCTTCTACTCATCACATTCCGGCACTCTTCTACTCATCACCTTCCGGCACTCTTCTACTCATCACCTTCCGGCACTCTTCTACTCATCACCTTCCGGCACTCTTCTACTCATCACCTTCCGGCACTCTTCTACTCATCGCCTTCCGGCACTCTTCTACTCATCACCTTCCGGCACTCTTCTACTCATCACCTTCCGGCACTCTTCTACTCATCACGTTCATCAACATAATGAAAATCAGGGAGCTCTGGGCACTTCCCTGTCTGAAGCCTTCTCCAACTCTCCCTCGATTATCTCTATCGCTGATGATCCTATACATTACCTCAACAATCCTAACCACTGCTTCTCCAGCCTACATCCACCTCATAGCTGCATCGTGTCAAATGCCTTTTCCACTTGCTGGGTTGTGGTTATTCTGGTGTGATGCTCACTGGGCCATGACCATCGAAGACAAAACAGTTGTTGTGATCAAATGTGGGATTTCTCAGGAATAAATGCTTGTGTAATCTGGGTTGAGGCCGGGGATCACATGCCATGGAGTTGAATCTAGAACAGAGACACAAGAATCTAACTCAATCTAGGGACAATAACAAAATTAGCCGGTTTTGTTTTGTGTTAAAATAATATGTTTTTTTTTTCTTATTATGAAGTGTCTTATCAACATGTCATTGGCTTGCATAAAGTAGCAAAACTAGTTTTGAATAACGATAACTACATAACTTTAATAAAAATAATACTTAACATGTCGCTGGACATACTAATGGTTCATGTCTTTAAACAAACAAACAAACCGGGATTATATATAATAATAATATACACTGGCTATTCACCCACACCTAGAGTCGGGAAATCATTCAGTCAAACACTGTTAGTTTTCTCCAAAATGCAGACACCAGTTGCACAAATGTTGTTTCGTGGGAAAATAGTGGTGCCGTGGGGGGCGACACTTGTGCATTTCGAAAGCACACCTACTTTAGCGGGGGCCTATATTAGGATCATCGATAGAACGTTTAATATGTACAGAGATCGACATCTTGCGCCCATGTATTTGTGCCGAAAATGGCAAACACCCAAATTACACAGGGCAAATATCCGATGTAAATATTATTGCTCTCTAAGTTTAGTGGAACACTCGTGGATATGTGATATACTCGTACAGGCCCCATACAAAATGGGTCCCTCATAAAATCAATCATAATCCATCTGATTAGCCATTAGAGTCTTTCTTTGTATCCCTTCGTTTGGGCTCCGACCTCCGTCGTATAATAATAAGTCGAAATGTCTACTTACTAAGTCGACATTTCGCAATACGCTTCCATACTTAAGTACCCGGTGAAAAAAATCGGGATTCCGACATCACTGCGTAAATTGTAAAAAATAATTTCCCATGACACATTACACCAAGCGACAGGGAAACAATTGCTATGAAAAATAACGGTGGAAAGAATTGTTATAGCAAAACAACTTTCATGGGAAAACCTGGGCGTCATATTGTCATGGCTCAATATCGCCCAAATTTAAGCGTTCCATGGGGGGTCGATAAACATTTATTTTGCATGACTCCCCTTCAAAAATTTTGCATGACTCCCCTTCAAAAATTTTGCATGACTCCCCTTCAAAAATCAATAAGTGTGATGCCAAGTAGTGTCGTGAAAATGTGGTGCTTCTTCCCGCCATGTAACTGTCATCGATAAGGTGGCCTTAGCGTCCTGACTAGAAATCATAAAAAATATGTAGAACTCCGCCTTTGTGTAGCTTTAGCAGGAGCGGACTTACTAGTATTTTAAAGGGCCGGAAAACTGCTATTATAATTATTATAAATTTCACAATATAAATATTAAATGCATGCTTCTATGACACATATTGGTTGTCATTATGTTTGCAGTGCAATGAACGAATGGGTTGTGTGGACACGTAGTCTTATAAATGTGGTGGACGCTATCATTCTGATCGAAAACGTATCAACATGAATGTCACATATCCTCTTCAATCCTGTTCAACAGTAAACATGTCTTTGCCTACACATGTTTATGTTAATGTACTTTCTTGAAGTGGGTGAACATAATATATCGCCACATTTACGTTTAAGATCGATATTAAAATGCAAACTATTAACACGAAAACATGGCCACATTTTTCGCGGCAATAGGTCAATTGCTGCGAAATTGATTTTTACTAATATCACATAAATATGATTAGCAATAAATCCTAACATATGATTTGCAATAACATCTTAACATTCCTATACAAATATGCATCCAGCTGCGTCAAGCCTAAAGGAAACATTACTGACAATATAATACATCGATCAGGTGAAACTCCTTCAGCTGGACAGAACATTAGCATAGGTGTGCAACCTTAATCGCTATCAATGAAGAGCTCACAAGTGAAGACAAAGAGAGTTGGATCGTTAACATTCATCTGTCACCCATTTATAGAGCACATACTCCGAGCAGATGTCGATAAGTAGACCTGCTTGTCATATAGTAGGTTGGCTTGTCAAGTTCACGAAACATTTTAGTATGTCTATAATTTAGTCCGTTTGGGGAGATTGGGGACACGGTTTTCTTAATAATGTATTTTATATTATTTTTACACTGAACGGAATATCTTTACACTAAGCAGAATGGTGGATTACGCAAGTTCACACAACCAACTTGGTACTGCCAGGGCGAATTTTACAAAGGATAATAACAGATACAGAGAAGAAACCGGCGCGCCACCTAGTGAAACTCCACGGAAACAGTCAAGACTTTTTGTTTACGATGCTCTGTCTGACAATTATACTGCGATGCGCAGAGGACGTTGTTGCAATTAAAACTCACAGGACACTGTGAAGATGTAGCAGATCGATACAATGTGGTCATGCTCGTGCTTTTGATACGTTGCCACAGAGAAACCCAGGTGCCAAGGTAATGGAAAAATTAATTGAATTACAGTACATAGAGGTAGAGAGAGAGAGAGAGGAGAGAGAGAGAGAGAGAGAGAGAGAGAGAGGGAGAGAGAGAGGAGGAGAGAGAGAGAGAGAGAGAGAGAGAGAGAGAGAGAGAGAGAGAGAGAGAGAGAGATGAGAGAGAGAGAGAGAGAGAGAGAGAGAGAGAGGAGAGAGAGAGAGAGAGAGGAGAGAGAGAGAGAGAGAGAGAGAGAGAGAGAGAGAGAGAGAGAGAGAGAGAGAGAGAGTACAATTATGAAATGCAAAGAGTAGTTTGTTTGGTTTCGGGATATGTTTGATTGAAGGCTATTTTTAGTATCAGACATGAAAGCCACACTAATGATACAGAGTATTTGCTTCCAAATCTTGTTGATTATTTCTCAATCCAAACAAAACAAAGCACAGTGTACACTCGTCAGATGGGAGTCAAATCGAGAAGTAGAGGATTTTAAATATATCGGATCCTATACAAACACACAACATGACATCCAGTGTAGAAAAACCCAGGCATGGGCAGCAGTTCACGCCTTCACAAAGTTTGGAGAGCGTCCTTCTGCAGACTCGCCAAATTGAAGATTTCAGGACGACGTCGAACCGATACTGACACATGGAGGCGAATCATGGTCGATATTACAAACAGTAGAACAATGCACTGGATGGCAGTAAATGTAATGTAATCGCATGCAAAACGTACTATTAAATCTACCGACGTGACACCTTACTTCAAAAGAGACTACCCGCGTTTGTCTTCAAATGTGTCGCCTTTTCAGCGGGTACAATTCGCCATAGGACCAAACGATTTGGCATGCGAAGCATTTGGCCACGGTGTTAGAAATTCGCTGCTATCTTGGAAATGCTGCAGTGATTCGCTCCATCGCCCGTATAGCGTTTAAATATGCACCAGACACCGATGGTTATGTTTGCTTGCAATGAACAGCTAGAAATCAATGCCTGCAAGAACGTTAATATTTAATGGCAAGTGCCTGTGATGTTGTGATAAAAGTGCTTTGTATTGTCTGTCACACAACGAAATTGTGGTAACTAATGCATTGCTGGTTATTTATTGCCAAATATTAAATGTATAAAATTGTGCTTTGAAACCGAGGCCAGATGTACTGTCGTGTAAAATCAATCAAGCTACGCTTTCTTGACGCGCATCGCGCTGCGAAAAGGTTAGTTTGTCCTGTGCTACTGATGTGTCATGCAACACTGGTTAAACGTTTCGTACGAGTAATATACATTCCTGGATCAATTAGTCACGAGTCAGTGTACGCGGAGGAAGATCCGGGAAGTGCAACAGGTTCGTTATCAAATTACATTATTGGGACTTAGGTACGTACATGGTAGATTGTACTAAGTTACTAAAAAAAACATTGACATTCACATACTGGGTATTATACTTCGAACTTTCATTAATAAAACAGGGTAGGGGACGTCTTCCCTCTAGTCGTGAGTAAAATTATGATTTCCTAAGAAAATTAAAACGTTGGATGTGCATCTTAGAGCCTATGAAACCTTTATTTTATTGTGCACACATAATCAAACGTGTATCCCGTGCGTGTGTGCGTGTGTACGTGCGTACGTACGTGCGCACTCCGTCAGTTAACATTTGAAGAGCCGGATTCCAAAATGCACTAAGTCCATTTTTTTTATTTTTAGTAAACAACGAGAGAAAAATAGCACTACTGAAATATGAGTATTATGTGATTATTTGATATGCACATATGCACATATGCATGCAAACACTCTATGTTATATGCCTGATGATTACAAATCCATTTGACAACATTAGGTAACTATGATTGATCTTAAATTAAGCATTTTCTTAAAACAGGCTAAGGAGGTAGCTGGGTGTTTTGATGCATTACATATTATATTTATAACAGAGCACATACTAATAAGACTCGGTTAATTGAACAGATTCTCTGGGAAGTACTTCCAGACACGGATCTGTTGTGGGATTGGATGGGTTTGTGGTGCATGAATTTGGTTTGTGGGTGATGTGCACGGGGTGAAGTATAGGTGGGTGGGTGTTAATTCCGGCTTGAATCGGTATGTTGTGGTGGTGGAGGGGGGTGAATAGTTTGTATGCGAAAACTACGTGGGGAGAGGAATATACCTCCATTTGGGATTGTAATGGTAGGAGGAGGCTGGGTTTGTGGTGTTGGTGTTTTCTTCAAGTTATCTGGATCAGTGGCGTATCTCGGATTTCGCAAAGGGTAGGCGAAAGGGGGAGGCGAAAGGGGGAGGCGAAAGGGGGAAACCAAAGGGGGAGGCGAAAGGGGGAGGCGAAAGGGGGAGGCGAAAGGGGGAGGCCAAAGGGGGAGGCCAAAGGGGGAGGCCAAAGGGGAGGCCAAAGGGGGAGGCCAAAGGGGGAGGCCAAAGGGGGAGGCCAAAGGGGGAGGCCAAAGTTGGAGGCCAAAGGGGGAGGCCAAAGGGGAGGCCAAAGGGGGAGGCCAAAGGGGGAGACCAAAGGGGGAGACCAAAGCGGGAGACCAAAGGGGGAGACCAAAGGGGGAGGCCAAAGGGGAGACCAAAGGGGGTCCAGCCTAGTCGAATTGAATTGAATTGAAAACCTTTATTGTCCATTAAGTGTATCACATAAAATGGAAACTTTTCTTTGGGCTCACACTGTCAAGGTATGAAAAATAAGACAAGACAAATTATTAATATATGAGACAAGTAAAACATATAAAACATGTTTATAAGTACGGTACATCATTGTTATCCCATCAATTTAATTTAGCACATACACAATTGCTCATTAAATCAGCTGATCCATGATTTACGTAGACAAGATATGCAACAGCAAGTTAAAGCACAAGAATTCAATATGCTTATGGCTGGTGGAACAAAGATCTCTTGTAACAGTTTTGCGCGCAAGGGGCATTCGGAGTCGTCGACCAAACGGGAGAGTAAATAAAGATCACACAGCTGCAGTTGTTGGATACCAACAATTTTGCCCGCCTGGCTGACCACCCGAGCCAGCTTAGCTTTGTTCTTGACAGACTAATTGCCATATCATGACACTAGGTTAAAAGAAAGTACACTTTCAATCAAAGATATGTACACCAACTGTAGAACCTCTGCGCTGACATTAAAGATCCTTAGTTTCCGGAGCAAAAACAGACGTTGTTGTGCCTTTTTGTATATGTGGTCTTCATTGTCAGTGAAAATAAGGTTTTCATCAACACCAGTACCAAGATACTTGAAAGTAAATACTGTTTCCACAGTCTGCCCTTTGATCATCAGTGGTTAAGAAAGAGGATGCGATGCACCCTTGATTCGACCACGTCCGAAGCACACCTCGTGTTTTCTGGGCATTGAGCTCAAGAAAACTGTTGTCAAACCAGGATACATTTCAACATACATTTTTTTATTAGCCGAAGGGGGCCATGACCCAATTATGTTTCCGCTGTCTGGGTGTGTCACCTTCAACCACAGGCGAATTGTTATCCTCTGCCACGGCAGCGCCTTGCCCATCTGTTATTTCCCCTTATCCACTTATGCAGGTACCCAGCACTGCGCATACCAAGGACCGGTGCGTTTTGCAAAATGTCTCGAATGGACTCGGCTTAGCAGGCTGTACACACATGGACTAATCCCATGTTGGAAAACCTACCAAGTTAATATGGAAGATATACAGCTGCGCAACATGGATCAATCGTTATCTCATTTGTGTAAAAATGGACTTAGTGCGGTTGGAATCCGGCTCTGTATTTATGGATGTATGTATCTCAGTAATCTTTTTTCAATGTGCGCTTTCTAACAACACAAAGCAGAAGTCACAACACTTAAAATGATCATAGCACTTACTTGAATATAACATTTCAAACTCGACTTAGTACGTGGATTGTGGCCCCTCTAATGCTGTTTTATGCTACCAAAACTTAAAAATAATTATTACTATGCAATTCATTAATTAATGCCAAAATTGTACTTACAGAAGCTTTCTAGATCTAAAATAATAATTCGTACCACAGGTAACATACACATGGTGTATTGGTAATATACACATAACAGATACATGCACAGCGTACACAACATGGCGTATATTACCTCCAGAAATGTGTATGGCGCCAAAGAAAAGAAACATATATGTGTCTCATATTCATTCTACGGTCTTGTTGTCAGCAAACACACATACACACACAATGCATTAATTAGTTTAATTCTTTGCTCAATTTTCAAGTCTTATGTTGAATTGTCAAGTCTCAAATGTTGCGCTGACAAGTCCGAAGTCCAAGTAAATGGCAAACGTTCCACTCTCGAGTCGCAGAGTCAAGTCTCAAGATACAAAAGTGCGAATTGGATTGAACTTGAGCACTGGAATGTTCCAGACCTGAAAACATGTACTACAACCGAATTGTTATATTGTATGGATTAATCTTACTAACTTTTAGATCTGTTTTCAATGGGAAAATGTGTAATAGTCTGACTTTTGAAGGAGTTCTCGTAACAGACTAATGCATGTTTATGTTAACTTATGTCTGGGAAACCGCACACAACCGTTAAGAATGTTCCAGCCAAGCAAACCTGACCTCAGTTGTCAACAACTGAGTAGGTCGCTAACACATTAGTCAAAAACGCAAATCGTGCTATCTGTTAGAATAAACATGGAAATGTAGTAAATCTGATGTTTTGGTCACCCGCCTCAATCCCATCTAACTGGCAATATATGAAAAGTCCAATTTGCCGTGGCGCAATAACGGCAAATCGTCGGCAGTTCTGATTTAATGTCCGCTGCTGTAAGGTTAGAGCGACGTCCGTCTAGGAGCGCCTCGCTGCGGCTTACGCGGAGTGAGCAGTGGCGTTGATGTTGCAATTACCATGCGTAGCGATTACGCCAGATGTTGTTTTAACTAGTTATGCCGGTCGTAGACGCGGGGATGATAACCAGCAGTGTGGGTGATACAGGATTTATTCGCCACAGCTGGTTAGCATGATGTTATCAAAAAGACTGATATTTGAAGGTGGAAACCCCCACATTTTTTACACTCCCTGGACTCACATGTGTTTGCTCATAAGGCCAAAACCTGCCTTGTTTCATATGTTTTGTCAGTGTCAGTAGATATTGCACATATATCTATACGGGCAGAGCAGGATTTCACACGGGTGATTTACCCGTATGAAAGACCTTAGAACATTCTGGATGTGCTCCATGGAGATCAAAGGAACATCCGATGCATTAGCGTAAAACACTGCTCATGACATCGACGGGTTTCAAAAGGTGATAGGCAAGGCGCTGGCCTATTGGTTTCTGTTTGTTCCAGGCATAGGCGAGATTCCTGCACGCCAAAATGTACGTTTTCGATGCTATTCGATGGAATTAGTTTTCGAGGCTATTCCGGGCATTATTAAAATGCAATAAACACATACAAAAAAGACGAATTTGATATTTGTTATAATTATTTATTAAAGTTTTTTGACATAAATAAATAAATAAATATGCAATTGTGACGTTTTCCCGATGAAAACTGTTACATCATGTCACTTCATTCGCATGTGAATTACGCTAACATCGATCAATATTAGACGATTTCTTATTGACGTTAGTATGCAGACGGTATGTCATAGGATACACATGCAAAGTGGTAAGTGCGTGTCGGTGTTAAATTTGAAGTTATTGGTGCGGCACAAGTTTGTGTCGGAACTGCCAAATAGAAAGGTTGGTTTTAAACCACCGAGACGCATGCCTCTGCTGGTGCTTTCGATTATGCCTAGCCAAGTATGTGATAGCTCATACTACGTCGAGTTTAGGAGCAAAGCTTCTGGGAAACTGGATATGTAAGTACACTTCTGCGACGGATGAACACGTGTCGTTTCAATGCAGATAAATGAATGCATTATACATTGATATGCATTACTACATTTGTTTGACTTGAATGGTTCGACTCGAATATCATGTTTACATAGCATGCTGAAAGGCAAGGTGGATATTCCTAAAAAACGATAACAGTCGGTATTGCTTAATCGTGGTTCAATACACACATATGGAGCGTCAATATGTTAATCGATGTGGTTTGTATTATCTAACATGGTTTTAAGATGCAAAAAACCATCAGACTTTAAAACACTCTACGTGACATCGACGGGTCTCCCATGTACCGTGTTTCATCCTTCGCCTTCATCCTTTGAAGGGATGATCGTAGGGCATGTTATTTCCACATAGCCTTCGCTGGCTTTGTCTGTCTTCTGTTGCGCGTAGTTTTGTCTCTACGAACGTAAGGTATGATGTGTTCAATTAGGGTATGCTAGGTTCTAGGATGCTAGGAACACCAACAAACCAAACTGCATATGCACCTGGCAGAGCTATGGAAACGTGTATAGTTCGCCATTGGACTGTATTACAATTAAGTAATTAATTTCGAAATTGTAAAAAACATAATCATAATCATGATTAAATGCATAATTTGTATTCATTTGTGATTCCATAACTATTGTCTTGTATTAAGAAAAATTATTAGTGACTATCCTCAAAACTTACATAAGTGTGATTGAACGTTCACACTTATACACGTTTATTTAATATGCAAGACACCGCTTAATATGCATGAGCTATGTGTGCTAATAACGTCACCATGCACATTATATGTTCCCATTCTATAACATGTGTACGTTATATATACATGCGGTGCCTAAAATAGCCAGTGCGATTTATGTATAGCATGTTGAAACATACTACCAGGCGTGCACGCAGACACGTACTGACACGTAACCACGCGCGCGTACACAGCAAATGCCGTAAATACATCCAATTGGCGGCCCCGTCCCATGCACAACGCAATTAAATCGGTCCCGGGAACCGGTACAGAGCTACCGAGGAGAAAGCAATGAAACAGTTGGCGGGGCATTGCTCAGTAAATCCTACAGATGCTGATTGGCAGCACCACGCCACTCGGAAACTACCACTGGCACTGTTGGCACGCCTAACCCTCTGCTGAAACAGCAGGAGACTCGGCTGTGCAACCTGCGTTTATGTGTATGTGCTGCAAAAAGGTGCGTACCTTTTCGTCGCCTAGTTCATAGGTCAATGTTATATTCTATCTCGACAGTGTTGCTTTCTAATCAACACACTACTGTCGTTCACTATCTATGTAAACTATGAGTAAGAAGCTGTAAGTTGTGCAAATTAAGAAGAGCACTTGTGTTGCTAGATACATACATGTACCACCTTAACGATTGGACACAGACCTTGCTATAAGGGATATATCTTGTCACAGCGCGTGTATTATACAAGGCAGTGCACCATATTCACTGTTATATAATTAAAATGAAATGCCCTCAGGTATAGCTCATATCAGGCGGTATGGTCAAAGGTTATATCAGTAATTAGTTATGCTAATTTAAATATATACCGCCCGATATTTGGGCAACATATGTTCTTTGTGTGTTGTTATGTGAAGTGAAACTGTGAAGTGGTGCAAGAGTAAAATGTTGCAGCCAAAGAAAGATATCCCTTACCATGTTTAACGCAAATGCAAGTATTTATTTAATTAAAGGACGCAGTCGCTAAATGAATATGTAGTATTCTCATTATTCATGAGAAAATTGTTGGACTCTCGATAAGCCAATGGCTTCCTTGTCCACTTGCCATCTGGAACTTGTTAAATTACTGAATACCCGCTCCGTATGAAAACCTGATGACAATATAAATAATTGCTGACCGGACATAATCCTGTCGACAAGGATGTTTCAGAATGGGTTACTACTTGACATTGGGAACAAGTAAGTTTAAATTTCAACGTAGCCATTGCACACGTAAACACGTTTGCGGGTTAAGCAGAGAGAACAAACAACACGTGTACTTATAGTATATAGCAAAATCAACTAACATTAAAATGTGATGATGATATGATAACGTGTTATAGTGTGCACAACTTGAGGCGGGAAGTGCATTATCTCGTCAACTAACGCCTCGAAACGTCAAACACTTGTGTGTGCACTATTGCATTGTACATATAACCATGTTTGTATAAGACGACCATAGATTGGCACAAGTCTCACGATGAATGAGGAAACGGGGTAGTGCCATCGTTAATCACAGTCGATGACGGATGGATAATGTCGCCGACTAATCCAGCAGTAGTATCCTATTTCATCAGGCGAGCCAAGTCGCGGGTCAAGTCGCGAGCCAAGTCGCGGGTCAAGTCATAACACACCCGAAATTAGTTTTATGTCGACTGAGTCGCATTTTCTACGTTTATTGTATTGTATTGTATTGTGTGCGTGACATGCACACAACACAATACATAAGTACATACATGTATGCATGTATATACTTATGTATGTATGTGTGCATGCATGTGTGTATGTATGTATGTATGTATGTATGTATGTATGTATGTATGTATGTATGTATGTATGTATGTATGTATGTATGCATGTATGTATGTATGTATGTATGTATGTATGCATGCATGCATGCATGCATGCATGCATGCATGCATGTATGTATGTATGTATGTATGTATGTATGTATGTATGTATGTATGTATGTATGTATGTATGTATGTATGTATGTATGTATGTATGTATGTATGGATGGATGTATCTTGTGTTATTCCTTCTAGACGCTTTGCATCTCGGGCGCCAAACTTTCAGGGGTCATCTACGACCCAACGATCGGGTCGTGACACTTTTATGTTTTCGATATTCACCCCGCTATTAACCTTTCTGTGGACAATCGTATTACCCTTCTTAGTTATTACGTACAATTCTTCGCAATGTTATTCGAACAATTACGTGCGCTTGTTCACAGCGTCACGCGTCTTTTTTATGATTTCTACGTAATACAAAAAGCGTCGCGAGACGTTAGTATAACTGCCAGAATTATTGTCATCAAATATATTGACTCGCAGCACGACATAGATGAATATATCTGTAATGATATTGCGTATCCTGCAATTTCGTAAATACTGTTATCACGAGAGTCACTTAAGAACTACCATGTTCTAGTAGTATTAAACGATAATGGCTAGAATAATAGTTATTAACAATTGTGGTAAGCATGGGGATAACTGATTTGCCATTTGCCGTCGGCTCCATGTGACATTTGTTTTGACATTTGTCGATACAATCCAATAAAGAAAATCCTCGGGAAAGCTTAGCAGCGCATCACATTGTGAGATTTGACGACGATACAACAATCGGACCCATCCCTGGCATGAAGTCAGCAGTTACATCAAGTAGGTGTCGACATCAATAGAGCATGATGTCATGGTCAGTGACGACGAACGGACAAAACACATGACTAGAGCATCAACATCATTGTAATGTTGTTTGAAGTGGTGAAACTTAGATTGCCTCAGCCACGTGGTTTTGTCAACGATGTTCAAACAGTTTCTTCAGAAACGTCGTCATGTTGAACAACAAAGGCTAACCATTCTTCATATAATATTATGTAGTTTTAATGTAAAGCGCCTTGAGTAGCTTTTAACTAGATTTGGCCCTACAGAAGTAAACTATTTATGTATTATATATATATATATATATATATATATATATATATATATATATATATATATATATATATATATATATATATATATATATATATATTATTCGTCGTATATATATAATAAATAAATAGTTAACTTCTATAGTGCCAAATCTAGTTACAAACTACTCCAGGCGCTTTACATTAAAACTACATAATTAAATTAAATTAAACATTAAATAATTAAATTATATATATATATATATATATATATATATATATATATATATATATATATATATATATATATATATATATATATATATATATATATATATATACACACACACTATTTATAAAAAAAATATATTATCATTCATATGGCCTACAACTTCAATGGTGGATGCGTGATTTACGCGAAGGTGTTCACGGGAAGTGATTGGACTAATGAATAGCATTCTGTGCTGTCACACTTTGTGGCGGAAGAGACATTTTTATAGTGTGTACCCAAAATGGTGTCGATTTGTCATGTTCTCTATTTTAGGAAACACAAAAACGAAGTAGAAGATAGCTCGGAAAGTGGCATGCGGCAAAGTTATAGAATTAAAACCCTTGGATCCGCGAATGCTTCTCTATCGCAGACTTCCGAAGCGTTCCGTAAACTTTGAGTCATTATTGTCAGCAATGGTTACTTTCGGGGTTGTTTGGTGCAGCTACCGCGACTTTATCGTGCGCGTTCTCACAAGGCAAGGTCTGAAGTTGGAGGCATAAAGTCAGAAGATGTACGTCGGTGTGAAATCTATTAACAGAACAGGGAGTGTGGAAAACTACGCCACAGACTCACGCTAATAGATATGTCTGGAAATGCTGCAAAGGAACACCGAAGAGAAAGAGACAAATTGTTTTTGAAGCTATCCAACGTCAGGTAGGCGTGTAGCCTAAATATCGCAGTTCATCTGGAGAGTGTTTTTCGTTAATAACACAGAAACACATCCTTGTGGAATGTCGGTGAGTATGACGAACAGGGAAGTAAACATTTATTTCGCCTTGAAACGCCTTCCTCAGCTCATTTACGCCATCGCGAAAAAGGAGAAAAGGGAGACCATTGGAGAAAAGAGGAAAACAATCAATGCCGTCGTTGTGACTGTTCCCCCAGGCGATACAGTGGAATCAGAGGAGTTGATATACCCAGAAGCGTCGTCGGAACAAGACAGGAGGCGGCAGATCAGTTCGGTTCGTCTGAGGTGGGCAAACATGTAAAATTAATGCAGAAACGTCTGAAAATCGTAGACGTTACCAAGGTTCAATCGTCTTTCCTTTTATTATTTTTGTTTTTGTTCGTGCGTACGTACGTGCTTGTTCGTGCGTGCGTGCGTGAGCGCTTGCGTGCGTGCGTGCGTGCGTGCGTGCGTGCGTGCGTGCGTGCGTGCGTGCGTGCGTGCGTGCGTGCGTATACAACGCATTGAAATGGCTTCATCGCTTGCTTCATTGTTTGCAATATCCTTGTTAGAGATTGGTCCTTACATCGTGATTCCATATGGCGAGAGGCCACTGTATTTTCATAATTTTTGCAAGCACTGGAATGTAATCAATTGTCGGAATACAAACCTGGTGTGCTCGCTGTGATGATAGTCTTGAACACACGATTGGCGTACGTCATGTGGTGGTTCGTCCCGCGCATGTTCTCAACGTTCGTATTTCTGAGGGGTTTCGCTCAGTTCATATTGTAATGGTAGATACGTGACACGTTTGTCGAATTACATCACGTCATTTCGGCAACGGCATCGCCTCGTGTAAAGACGTTTTACGACATATCCGCCGAACTAAGGTGACGTCACAGCCATCAACGTTACCTAACGCTGCGTTTACATGAGGCATAGCAATGTATCACTTGCAAGTTATATAAAGCTGCCTTTACATGCCGATAGTTTTACGTAACTAGGCAATGATATGATGTTGTTTGTAATTGTATAATTACGTAAATATCTTCGCATCTTGGCGTATAATGATTGCAGAGAGGAAACTTTTCGAGACAAAACGTAACATAGCTATACTATTGTGCAGCATGGGAACACATTGACAAATGCACAACGATTGTGTTTATTGTCATGTCTTATGATGCGCTATACAGCTACTATGACAGTGCATGTGCCCAGAAAATGTAAGCACACATAACCGAATGTTACTCATCTTACTAGCTCCCTCTGCCGTCAAGTACGCGAGACAGAACAATCGACACGATCCATCTCTATCTTCAGCCATTCTTTCAAGTTCTTTTGTCTTAATTGTCTGTGTTGGTGTCTCTCTTGTGGTGGTTCGCTGGTACGCTCCCTTTGGTTGTCCTCGTTTCCTCTTTCCAGATGGTCCCCAGTGCCTGTTTTGGTGTTCTTGTTGGAGGCAATCTAGCGACATAGCCCAGACATCTTAATCTTTTTTCAATATTGTTGACTTTTTTAATTGGTTCAGTATTTGCTCTTTTAAGTACTTCCTCGATAAATTCGTTCCATCTGATGCTTAGTAATCTGCACGAACATATCGTCTATAAGTTTGCTTGTTTCAGTCCTTGTTGTTCATGTTTCACAGCAATAAAGAAACACGGATCTAACTTTGCTGTTGAAAATTCTTATTTTGGTCTTAATATTTATATGCTTCGACCTCCAATTTTTTTGACGTTTTTAAAATGCCTACCATGGCTACACAAACCTATTCTTGATGTCAATCGAAGAGTCTTCATATTTGTTAATTATACTACCAAAGTAGGTGAAACAATCAACATATGTGAGTGCCTTGTCGTTCAGTAAAAGTGGTTTTCTGTCGCAGATTGCACTCATGACTTCAGTTTTAGAGGCATTGGTGAAGAGTCCAACTTTGTTGGCATTGCTTAATAAACAGTTTGTCTTGGTTTGCATTTCTTACAACAGCAAAACCTCCCAGCGTTTTTCATATGTTCAGAATACTCGTGTTTTCATTTCCTCAGTCCGCCTCATTACACAATCCTGTAGACCAACACGGAATCAGGATAGAATGTCGTGGTTCTACTCTTGTCGTGGTTCGCACTGTTCTTGCAACGGGTGACCGAAAGAGTACTATATAACGTAGCGATTTAACAGACATATAAATGAAATTACACGTGTGTTTGTATGGCCTATATGCATTCGTATAAATAGATAATGCAACTGGAAAAAAGTAATACCAACAATAAAAATAATAATAACAATAACAACAACATCAACAACACTGTTTAGGGTGTTACAAAAAAGCACACAGACAACACAAGAGAGCAGGTTTATGACACAGTTGGAATAAACAGCATAACGCGAAGCGTTATACTGACTACGTCATTTTTCCACTTCTCCCCGCCATTATCGTAAGAATGGCATTAATAGGCGCACAGAAACGGAACGCGAAGACCCTTTAATGTGCTGCAGAGTTACCCTTCCGGCAAAATTGAGAAAATTACTACACGGGACAGGTTATGAATTAAAATGATGACATAATTGCATTGTCCAGCTCTTTCCATATGTATTTCTCATTATGCAACATTAAACGTTGTCACTATTGAATCGTATATTAGTTCATGCATACAACTGAAAAAGGTAAACTTTATAGCTGTCAACCCTTGGAGGGCTCTTATGCGAGATAAATTTCAACCCCAGGTCCAGGCGCTGAAAGCCGCGAAGTACCCCAAAACATGGCCCTCGGTGAATTTCAAGAGCATTTGGAGATCTGTGAAGGAGATCTTCAACACGTGCTTACATAGCTTATTGGTTGATGACAGATTCTGCGTCTCATTTTCACAAAATGTTTTTTTCATGGTTTCCTTTACTAAAGACTATAAAAATATGCGTGATATGTTCAGACTTTTGTCGTAAGACCGTGACATTTAATGCAAATCCGTGAGTCTCATGTCATATACGTGAGAGTTCATAGGTATGCAACCTATATTTTGACGGACCATCTAAAGTTGATGGGGGCAATTAGATTATGGGATACATGTTCTGCCACAGGTTACTTATGATCGATGGTAGAATAAACACTGGAAATCTTAGTATTTCAATACCGGTTGTTTATTAAATGATATAATTACCTACTATAAGAACAATGATAGGAAAGGAACATATCACAATATAACGCATCATCGTTAACCAGTAGTCATACTGTTGATATCCCCTATTAGTACTGTAATCAGCATGGTGGACCAACCGCTGAATATATGGACCCTCAGACGGTTCTGACGTAAATGGTTCCACGGACAATATATGAAAAACATCCACACATCCCGTTTAAAACATCTTTATTTGAATCATGGTAAAACCCCGTATATCACGTGACGATAGTAAAACATGTCGATGCACTGTGAACACGTTGATTGAAATGTATTGCTAAAAATGTAGCAGCAGATGGACCAGACTTACAACACATGGAAAGAATAATGTACTGGTGTACGCAGGTGAGATATAAATCAAATTGCAACTGTATTCCTTTATCAACAGCAGACAACAACGGTTGAAACGGCGGTATGTTGTTTTTTCTTTCTGTAACGAGCGTTAACTGATTGATGTGCAGTATCATCCCGGAAGATCCAAACAATGATGATAAATATACAGGTCGAGAGCGACTCCTGCGGCAAATATCAATCAATACAATTCGGCAAACAAAGCACAATAAGATGTAGTACTTGTCTTCATTTTCTTATGAAATAATGATGTTGATAAGTTTGCAGCGTGGTCAGTATAACCGCAAAAACATTAGTTTTTTTATTGACAAGTCAATTATTTATCAATTAATTGAGGGTTTTATGTGGATATATATATATATATATATATATATATATATATATATATATATATATATATATATATATATATATATATATATATATATATATAAAATACAATACTATATGTTCCTTATTTGTAAACATTGATCATGTTTGTTATGATCATCCCCCTCTTACGTGTAAAACGGGCATTAACGCGGGGCGTGTAGGCCTTACGATTTCCCTTAAAGAGTATTGTACGCTTTTATTATCTAGAGTAACAGTTTCCTTATATAATATGTCACCTCACTAAAAAACGGTTGATACCGTTAAATGTCGATGTATTGAATAACGTCAGCACAGGGAACATATCCGCTATAGACATCTGTTGTGAATACAATTAAGCGCAGACCCTCTTCATAAACAACAATGACCAAATATCAGCTACGACAGGAGTTATTGACAAACTCATTTTGCTCAAACAGAGAGCTTTGCCGTGGAACTCCAAGCGATGATTGACGTCGTAATAAAATTTCCACAACGAAAGACAAATGCGACCGTGACAGCTTAAATGGTATCGATTTGACCAACAACCATGCAAGCTCATATCAACTGTTTCCTTTGCTTAGATCATTAGCACCGAAGTGTCAGAGTCAATTTGACGTTATTGGTCGGAATGATTAAACAATAACCATTTAGTACGGGCGAAACATTGACAATATTGCAGTTCTTATTTTTCAATATATATATATATATATATATATATATATATATATATATATATATATATATATATATATATATATATATATATATATATATATACATACATATTAAATGTTTTATTGTATGGTACTTTGGCCGGCATGTTTAGCTATGAACAATGACAACAGGACGTGTACAACAACGTTCATCGTTCTATAAAAACGTTAACAGATAAAGCTTAATGGCTTAATATTAAGATGACTTTAGTTTCACATTTTGAGGGTTTCTAATTCCGCATTTAAACAAAAGCAATAATTATTTGAATGTTGTTGCATTTAATATTGATATTTTTCACAATAAAACATCTAGATTCATAAGTACTCGATACGAAGTCATCATCTCGCAATGATATGACAGATGTTGTATTGTCTAGAACCGACCCTTGTCTAAAAAGTACAAAAAGAAATATAATCAAATACAGTATATAATGACGTCATTCTGATAATGTCGCGTGTGACAAATCTATTTACTATACAAGCAAAACTATTCCTATGCGCGACGTACAGCTGGAGCTGTCTGATAGACATCTGAATTACAAATCTATTATTGTTTGCCTAGCAACCAGGTCCGTCAAGCTGTCGAACATGGCCGCAGCTATCGTCGTATGTTTCGTTGCATCTATGATCCAAACATCTATGATCCAAACATTTTCTTCGCGACAAAAACAAAGGCCAAAGCTGTTCAAGCGAGACACGTATGTGGGACAGTTTGACGTGGTAAATGCAAGCATCTGTGGTAGTATAATTGGTCTTCATGAATGTCATCCTTAAAAATGACATATACAAAATGTCAACGAAGGTCAGATATGAATGTCGGAGAAGGTTAAAAGTAATATTTTTGAAATGTCTGCCCCGAAAACAAATAAGTTTCACGAGTTTATCATTAACAGCATAATTCAGCCATAGATACTGAAAGTTTGAAATTTCAGGATCAGTGACGTTTGACCTTGAACATTTTTGACATTTTGTCTTAACAAAACATACTATGCTAAAGTGATTCTTGACGGCGGCACATTCATGAATAAAATTGTGAAGTCAGACTCTATTTTTGACACAAACGACGAACACCTGCCTGCACAGGACAACGAACAGTATACCGTGGACAATAAAATGCCGTCTAATATTCGCAAAAGAACTGGTTTTATTGGTAATTTGCGCGAAACAAATGAAAAGTAAGATATATGGTTGCGCCAACACAAAACGACTAGCTGATGGGGGAATCAATAGTATGTCTGTCCGACAGTCGATCAACAAGTTGATGACTGACATATAACTTCAGGATGGAACTACTGATAGCGTGAACTGTGGTTCTGCACTGGACTGGAACACATTAGGAGCAAGGTGAATCTCCTGCTGGAGATGAAATTAATGAAGGATTGCTGCGCAGGTATCCTCCACCATCTTTGAAATCCGAACTCAGAGGCGCATCAAAACGGATGAGTTAGGCAATCTCGAAATATGTAATTTTTAATGATAATGTTATTAAAATGGCAACTATAGCAGTTGATTTATACAACTGGCACAGTGAAACAACCAATGATAATAAATTAATTAAAACATGAATTATGACTTAAAATGTAAAAAGGTGTATGAACATCATATTTAAAGTTATGTTTATAAATAAACAAGGTAAATATAAAGGACGTAATCATATATTAAAACAGGCAATACTATCGTAAAATAAAGTATATGTCCTACTACTATTACGTAAAAAGTAACTAATTTATAAATGCGTTCATAGTTACTGCCAGTGTATTAAAGCATATGGTATAAAAGAGTTATGAAATCTTGCAGTTCTTCAACGCAGCAAATAGTAAGTCCTAGTGTTTCGAGTTGTGTACGGAGTTTCCCGGAGGGGAGGCAGAAGATGGTTTGTACGTTGTTGCATGCTTATGAATAGTGTTCTGCATAACGTCTCCCTCCGGTCTGACAGCGTTGGTAGATTGGATGTGGTGATGGCCTCGGTGAATGACTTGGAAATTTGATCCACTTTGATCCGCACTGATCCGCATTGATCCGCATTGCCCGTCTCTAAATGTATTCTATCTGTTTTGTTTGCTTTTTTTGTAAGGCTCGTGTGCCACACTTGGCATGCGTACTCCAATACCGATCGGACGATTGAAGTGTTTATGTTGATGAGATGGCGACGGTCAATGCCGGATCTTTTGAGAAGGATGATGAAATAAAGACGTTGCGAAGCTTTTGTAGTGATTTCGTCTATGTGTGATTGCTACTTCAGATAGAGTCACACCTAGTAGACGAGAGCTGTTAACTTGTTGGATTGGTCTACCGTCGATGGTTAGCAATGCGATGTCTGGAGTTGATTTCTTGAAACATATTCGCAGTTCTTTCGTCTTGTCGTAGTTCAGCGTCATTTTGTTGCTCGCTGTCCATTGCCCGACTTCGTCTGCTGCTACTTGGAGTGAGCTGTTGTCAATTCTGGAGGATCGCAATGTAAACAACGTTAACGTTATTAAACATACGGACTAACCTGCTAGCGTGCTGCATCACTCTAAGAATGCAAACAATCAGGAGTCCAGTTGGTGCAATGGTAAGAATCGGTTAAAAACGATTATTAAAACAACATTATTTGAAAACGAAGGTAAAGCAGGAGATACGGCAAAAGTGGCAAACAAGAAGATGTCCTTCTCAAAGCAGGAGACGTATCACCACTGGGCCAGCGAGTTGTACGAGATATGGTGTTGAACCGGAGAGACGGGAAGATGTCGATGGCCCGCACGGGACGCTCTTCTCACCCGACTGTTTGAATTGAAATAATGGCAAATATAATTGGGCAAACGACGGCTCCAATACAAAGACGTCACCACGCAACATATCAAGCTGTATATTGACACTCACTGCTCACTCTTACAGTAAAGTCTAGACAACCTCAATCATCTAGATGTGATCTCTACTGCTGCACACTTTGAACTAAGCAACCGATATATTCACATTCACTGCTTAATCCTGCAAGAAAGCCCAGGCAGCTTCAATCATCCAGTTCTTATCTACTTTTTTCCCAGTGTCAAAAACAAATATTGGAACTAGGGTTTGTTAGATTAGTTGTAACAACTCTGTGGAATTCAATCTCTGTTATAAAAAAATAATACATTTTCTCTGTCATTTCAATAATTAACTTTTTATCCGTGCTTTGTCTCTTTATCTCCCTAGCGTGTTAGGATAAAGGAGCGATAGACTTTTCATATTATTATTATTAAACAAAGAGCGCTAGCTAACGTCTGCTCATGGTTTGACAAAATAGCAACAAAATCACTATGATGATAGCAGTATAGTAGTCAAGATAGTTACATCACAGTTCCGGATGCAGCATTATACTAACCATCTCGCACTCACTGGATAGACAAAATGTCCTCCCTGTAATCAGAACGATTGGTGGTTGCAGCTGTAAATGGATTAGGCTCTGTCGATAATGACAACGGGAAACCCCAGTGTTAAGACTAGAGCACGTAGCACAAGAGGGTGACGTCACTGCCGTTCCGCAGGCTACTAGATTACGGAAAGATGGTCGAATGTTGGTCCAGGATCTAGCCTTCAATGTGTCTATTCTATTCAATCGATTCTGGGAAACAACACTGATGTTGTCATGTTTGACTTATCTTTTGAGTCAGTGGAATTTCAGTCTAATCCGTCAGCTTAAAATGTATACATATGCGATCTATAGAAGGTCCACGTCATACCGCAACCATAGGAACTTATACGTGCTACAACATAAATACGATGAATCTGTCTCACACGTTCTCTGCTGTGGTTCTTCCTACTAAAGGGTCCATAAAACATTCGCCAAAACGCATAAAGCGCTTGCTGGGTGACTGCGTTATGAGGTTCAATATATATGGGTCTGGAATACTGAATCATCGCTTGTCAGACGGTCCCGGCATGCCATGTTCATACGAGTTTTGTATCCTATGATGCAGATTCGATTCAACGCGTGTGTGCGTGTGTGCGTGCGTGTGTGCGAGTGGGCGCGTGCGTGCGTGCGCAGGTCGTTATTGATATACCTGTGTATTTGTATGTGCACGTTTCAGTGTGTGTATGTGTGCTGCATCAATTGACATAGCCGAAAAGCTCGGATAGCTGTAACTAGTTCTACGTAACTGGTTTTTAAAACCAGGCATGTAGATAACCACCGATTGTAGCCTCCTTACGAGTCCATATTGTTAGTGCGGCCATCTTGTATCTAGTATGAGTCCTCCTTCGTCTTCCCTTAACCCCTTGCCTCGTGGTGACCACTAACGAATTCCATTTCATCCTCTCGATGATTTGTCTCCATTTTCGTGATCTTCTGTCATTTTCTTCCATTCTCTGCTGTTCACATCTGCCTTTTCCAGATATCTCTTCACACTTTCCAAGCACCTATTTGGGGGATTTTTTGGCCTTACGATTCACTTGTTTTGTGCATATCGTTTCGCTGCCAGCAACACGATAGGCCTGGAGAATATCGCTACCTTGTATGATTGGTTAGGCATATATCGTCTTGTTGCATGCATCAACGATCTGGATAGATTATGTTGGATTACATCCGTTTCTGGTTCGCTCATAGTGCTGAGATAACGAAAGAGGATTATCATGTACAGTTAATGTTGACTACTCAGTTTTAGGCAATCGATGTTTGGCCGCAGGGCTCCTTTTGAGTGAGTCCGAGTGCTACCGGTTACAGACAGAACAGATTATACTCTGATGTTAACCAGACAGTTACGAGTACTGTGAGTGGCGTTGAGCGTATCTCTACATATGTTGTGTTATCCGATATCCACGCCACATCATAATTCCCCGAAAGGATATATCTATTTTGTTTCTCCCACATTGATTCTTGTTAGACTATGACGTGTCAAACGTGCAGCGAAACTATATAAGAGGAATGTGGCTGACTGGAAACATATAGATCGTTCGTTGCTGCTGACCTGCTGACAATTTATTCGTAAATCTTTCATTTATTATTCGACATATGCATTCAAAATTGTATTGATGTCAGCATATTAGATGGCAGACATACAGCGCGAATATAACAGATGACGTTTTCCTTTATGTCAGTGGATCCATCATTCAAGCACTTACATTTCCTCAGTCGTGGTTGGTGTCAGATGATACTACAGAAGTAGTCGAGATGGTTCACAGACGGACTGTAACTTAGCCAGAACTAAACTGAAACGAACGACAGGAAGAACCATTAAGCCGGTAAGTTATGTTCAGCTGTTTGACTTAGCGAATATGCATTTTGCTGTATTTGTGGAAACGTCGGGTATCAACGTGTCTTGGTGTAAGATCTGAACTACGCAAGATACCAGACTGCTCAAGTTACGAAGGTTTTGTACCATGCGTTGTTGTATATAAAGTGTGTTCAATTATACGCAGTAGAAATAACCATATCCTTCGGGTCCCATTTGATTACTTATTGTGCAAGTTATTCCGAAATACAAAATACACATAATGCCTGTGTAAATTCGTTGGGTGTGTGAATATTTGTTAGGAAAACATTTGTGTTAAAGGGGTTTCCAACCGTAGGACATCTTGTGACGCGAATCGTGTATAACTGATTTTGTAAAAACAATTACTTATGTCTGTGTTATAACAATAAACTAATATAACAATAAACTAATGATTCCTGAATATCAATACGTTTTATACATTCGGCTAGATATATTCATTCCCGTTAAACATTACGGTCTATACTGGCGATAATTCATTAAGATGTCACACACAAACTCTGTAACCAAATTAACGGAACTTGTACGTGGCGATAATTTAAATTAGCATGCAAAACAGCCGGACCAGCAATAGCCAGTGGAGCATCATAATGGCTGAGATACAATTAGAAGTGTCGGATGCGGACGCATCAATGGACGTCACGATTTACCTTCAATCAATAAATACACATGGTGCTAAATACTAATTATTCCGCGGCTTAATTGAATATCCTATAAACTGTATTCCCTGTTTGCTTCTGGAATTTAGATTAATCTGATCTCGAGTGTTGTCCTATTCTTGTAGTATAATATGATCTCAGGCATCCTTGCATGTGCATTGTTTTAACATGTACATGATGTTTTTATATCATACGTCAACATGTGTACTTCATTGTTTAATACAATTATTTATTTTGATAGGATAATTAATTCTTACATCGACTGAAAAAGTTGTAAAACAGGCAACGATACGTGAACAGCAATTTTCAACTCAAAAATAACACAACTGCAATATATAATGGGCATATTTGAAATATGTGATATATTGTTGTATGTACTACATTTCGTTAGATGGCCACTGGTGCGAAAGTTCAAAGGTTTTCTGCTCGGATCGTAACCGTGGGTTATTGGGTCCAAAAACCTGCCCATGGGCCTATCCAATCGTTTCGTTAAATTAGGTACAACGTTTCGACTCATCTACTATCTGACATATGGGAAGGAAGTTGGAAATGTGACACTAAAAACCGTTCTACCGGGTGTCTATGCCAGGGAAAGTAAATGATCCGACGCATTGGGTAAATATGTAACCTACTGTGGAATCACATATGGATGGTCTCAATTATAATATAAATACTACCCCGCCAAACCTCTAGCCATAGAAAAGACGTATGTTATCATTGGTTGACAATACCATAGCTTCGAAGTTATAACGTGTAAGACGTATGGGTGAAAGAAAAGACGTATGTTATCATTGGTTGACAATACCACAGCTTCGAAGTTATAACGTGTAAGACGTATGGGTGAAAGAAAAGACGAATGTTATCACTGGTTGACAATACCATAGCTTTGAAGTTATAACGTGTAAGACGTATGGGTGAAAGAAAAGACGTATGTTATCACTGGTTGACAATACCACAGCTTTGAAGTTATAACGTGTAAGACGTATGGGTGAAAGAAAAGACGTATGTTATCACTGGTTGACAATACCACAGCTTCGAAGTTATAACGTGTAAGACGTATGGGTGAAAGAAAAGACGAATGTTATCACTGGTTGACAATACCATAGCTTTGAAGTTATAACGTGTAAGACGTATGGGTGAAAGAAAAGACATATGTTATCACTGGTTGACAATACCACAGCTTTGAAGTTATAACGTGTAAGACGTATGGGTGAAAGAAAAGACGTATGTTATCACTGGTTGACAATACCACAGCTTCGAAGTTATAACGTGTAAGACGTATGGGTGAAAGAAAAGACGAATGTTATCACTGGTTGACAATACCATAGCTTTGAAGTTATAACGTGTAAGACGTATGGGTGAAAGAAAAGATGTATGTTATCACTGGTTGACAATACCATAGCTTCAAAGTTATAACGTGTAAGACGTATGGGTGAAAGAAAAGATGTATGTTATCACTGGTTGACAATACCATAGCTTCAAAGTTATAACGTGTAAGACGTATGGGTGAAAGAAAAGGCAAATCGTTACAAATAATAATACTGTTAAAATATCTACATTGAACATGGATGCACAATTAAGAAACAGCATGATTACATTTATAGTATTTTCCTTAAATAACATTTACACATTATACTTCAGAGATGTTTGTCTAAGCGTTTGCCATCTGGATGACAGTGTTTGTCCCAATACTTAAACATATAACGATCCACTTTATTATCGATTCAAAATTGTGTATGTGATTACTACAGAACACCGTTTAACGCACTTTCATCCTTCCTCAGTGTAGCATAATAAATGACACCACTACGCGTCTTCTGGATGTTATAACGTACCCAACCTTCACACTAGATGTTAACCCGACTTGGGGCTACAACCACAGGCGGTAGTAAGCAGATGCATCAGAGGTCACTACAGAGTCAATCGCTCAGCATCCAAACGGCTCCTGCATCTTCCTTGATGGCCTTGGTAATTGATGTGACAGAAACAGGGGTGGGGGTGACGAGGCGCTAGAGGGTTACAACGTGAGGAAAAATGGCTAAGTTCATCAATTCGTCGCCTGTTGTGTCTGTCTCTCCGTGTCGCATGCGAATAAGGATGCACGTTCTACACATTGTCTCAACCAAAGCTATTCCCGCAGTCGTTTGCAATGTCATGGCCTAAGTCTATGATGCTACAGACGTTAACTTTCTTTGTAGTGAGCATTATCCTACTAAGGGATATGTCGCATAATTTAGAACATTACGCATTAATAGTCAACACGATTAGTTTTTAACATAGGATTAAAACAGCGTGTGTGGTTTTTTTTTCCTAATTTGATAATATATATATATATATATATATATATATATATAATGCATTCAATCGTTAAAGTGTTATCATGTGTGTGTGTGCCTGCGTGCGTGCGTGCGTTCGTGCGTGTGTAGCGTCGCCCGCGGACCGTAGATAGAATTAATCTTAAGCATCAATCATACAGAAGACGTGGGTGCTAAGTATCTAACATGCGGAAACTGGGGTACAGTAATGTAATTAATCATTGTGAGAGACCAATAAACGCTTCATGGTAGAAATAATACGCACCGAAGGTAGGCTTTTATCTTGATAGTGCATGTGTGTGCATACATGTGTGTGCATACATGTGTGTGCATACATGTGTGTGCATACATGTGTGTGCATACATGTGTGTGCATACATGTGTGTGCATACATGTGTGTGCATACATATGTGTGCATACATGTGTGTGCATACATGTGTGTGCATACATGTGTGTGCATACATGTGTGTGCATACATATGTGTGCATACATGTGTACATACATGTTTGTGCATACATATGTGTGCATACATGTGTGTGCATACATGTGTGTGCACACACATGTGCACACACATGCATACATGTGTGTGCATACATATGTGTGCATACATGTGTGTGCATACATGTGTGTGCATACATATGTGTGCATACATGTGTGTGCATACATGTGTGTGCATACATGTGTGTGCATACATGTGTGTGCATACATATGTGTGCATACATGTGTACATACATGTTTGTGCATACATATGTGTGCATACATGTGTGTGCATACATATGTGTGCACACACATGTGCACACACATGCATACATGTGTGTGCATACATATGTGTGCATACATGTGTGTGCATACATATGTGTGCATACATGTGTGTGCATACATATGTGTACATACATGTGTGTGCATACATGACCAACCGAATATACCTGATACAATATTAAGTACTTTTAAAACAATCAAGTGCTATAAGAAAGTGCAATATATACAATATGAAATAATAGTTTTCTAATGTTTCTTAATTTATGACTAGTTGACGTAAGACGTACTGTAACTGCATACATACTTATTTATAATACTGAATTGAATCAGCTTCTTTGGTACCCTGATTCCACCGTTAATCAATCAATCACGCACTATAGCGCTATTTCCAGCAGGCTTATCTGCTCAAAGGCGTTTCACAAGTTCATAGATTTATTTAAAAACAAGTCCTAAATACCAAAAAATTCCTTTCAGTAAAAGAAAAAATTATCAATAAGATGTCGAAATCAATAAAATTCCAGGTAATATAATATAAAATGCACGAGTGAACAAATATTTGTTCAGTTGTTTCTTGAAGGCATCAGTCGAGAGAACCTGGCGAAGAACAATTGAATAGTAGACGTGAATGTACTGGACCTATATACAGGTGTTGAAAACCGCTTCTGGCTTGAATCCTCTAAATTAATCCCGATGGCAGTTCCCTGTTGCACTTCCCGCGGGTTCCAGGGTTGTGGCCACGGTGCCATGGAGGAGACGGGTCACTACTGACTGTGCTTCCCTGTTAGTTATGTTGTGCCGACTTCACTCGCGCCTGCGGGTGAGTTAGCCGAGCTTCTAAGATATGCCCTGACAAACGAGTACATAAAAATGTGTGCTTTCGTGTAAGAGAAATCCTTGTTCATGAACATCCTCATAGCATTGCTCAGTCCATTCCCATAATTCTTGCTACTGTAAATACCATTAGTGTCACCTAGCGGGTTAGACAAATCTTAATCCAGGACATTTGGTCGACCTTCCATGTAACATTGAACAATGGTTTCTGGCTAAATTGCCGAAAAGACGTTTTTGTCAGTGTCCGTACCAATAGAGTTATTACCCAAATAAAACAGCAGAGTGAAACATTTAAACCCGAGTTATCGGCAGCAAGGGAAATCTAGATTCAATCAGAAAGGTCGTCAGTGTACACGTCTCCTCACTGACACTTAAATAAATAAATAAATAGATAACAGTTCTTCGATGCACCAGTCTCTAGCTTGCGTCAATCATTGCGCCTACAAACTTAAGGTCCATTAAATATATAAAGTAATTAATTAAAACGTCATCACATCAAAGGATTAAGTTCTCCATGACAAATGTTAGTCCATGAACAGTATTTTACGCATTGCCATGTGCACATTGGAAGATACAAGTCGTTAGTTGGAGCTTATATATATATATATATATATATATATATATATATATATATATATATATATATATATATATATATATATATATATATATATATATATATATATATATATATATATATAATCCATACTTGAAACAATCAGAGTAATGACCAATGAATGATAGACACGTTTCGTAGGGCCTGATGGATTTGATAAATCTCATATGGAAGTTACACTTCTTGCAAACAGCTCATGTGGGTATCAAGGTTAGCGCCCAAGTTTTATCTAATTGAGGCACAAAGTATCTGAATATCGCGCTTCAGGTCATCGGGTACGTGAGGATAATACGATGTTTATATTTGTAGGTCACGTATGGGCTTAGTCAAATATCCCCAGGTAGCCATTCATTGTCTTTAGTAGGACAGATACAGCAGGTAAAATGCAGCAGGTATATCTACGAGAACCACAAGGACACCTCTGGGCCTGCCAGAGAACTGGTGATGTCATGCTGCACTCTGGTTAAAGCAATCTCAGTACGATGCAGAGGGTTATATGCCGATTGTAGGTCCTCGTGGAGGATATTGCCAGCTAGATGTTGAATGAAACGTTTGGCTTCTATCTTCTCCAAGATTTAAGACACAAATGGCTTGAAACTGGACGGTAGCTGGTCTAGATCCACGCTTGACGACTTGGGTTTAACAGCCTAGGCAATTTTCTGTATTTCACCCTCACTGTTTGCTGTCTACTGCTTTCAAAAGCTGTACTCTGATCAACATCCTGGAGTAGATCATGCTGATGTTGGATTTTCGCTTTACGCATCTTGTTGCAGACAGCGTTACGATGATTCACGTAGATTTGCCTGTGTATCTCCAAGCCAGATGCTCGCTAAACGTTCTCACTGAGACGACGAAACTTTCGCATCGCATAAATATCATCACAGCACCAAGGTGGAGTACACCTCTTGCGTGGCCGCCGAAGTACTGCAGGAACAAGTTCGTTCACTATGGATGCCTTCCCTCGAACCGCGCTGTTATTCCGCAACATAAAATGTTATCAAGTTGGCCAGATGTATCTCTGCACTGGTTGTTGACACAGGCTCTAGTTCCCCGGCCTTGCATTCAGACCTGCTGCTTACTTAAGGCTATGTATGTTTCAACGAGTGTGCAGTGTGAGGTTAGAGAAACATTTTATTACGTATGGCATGGTCTTTTTTCAAAGTTACAAAAACTGATTGCTATGCCAGAGAGTCACCAGTAACCCGAAGAAGACAGGTTGGTACACTCACCTTGTTTGTCCGGAATTCCTGTACAACAATGTAACACGATGAGCCACCATTAACATTTTATCAACCATAGTTGGTCTTAAGAGAACACATATGTCGACCGCTTTTTCTAGAGGAAATATCCAAAACCAGGGAGCACTTCAAGAAAACAATCAACGTCTTCCTTGCTGCGTGCTGTCATCGCCCGCCCACAACGTGAATAGGTACTGCGCAGAAACCAACATAGAAAGACACACACACACAACTTTGATGATTAATCTCATTCTAAGAACAAAATCGTCATTATCTTTCCATTTCCCCTGGCGACCGCCACTAATACCGTTAGATACCACTAAACGCGACCGGGAACCTTTGTAGTGGAAATATGTAAATAATCCTATTTGCGCCAGCGAGAATTAATGACCTCATTTCTGCACTGGTTCGTTCAAAACCTCATCCATGCTGTTCACGCCCAATAATGTTGTGGTTTCCTTGGTTTCCCATTACCGGTGATTTCGCCATTCTGTCTCATCCGAACTGCTCTTTATTCTGGCCATAACTACACGTGCATCAAAATCCAATAACCGTAAAGCCGTGGCAACCGTAATAAAGAGTAATTACGGTTGAATGAAATAAAAAAAAACAGCAATGGGGAATATCTAGAGATACGCAAAACTTAGATATACGCAAATCCTATCGAGAAACCGACGTGTCAGAACTAATGCGGCATTATTTGGTAAGATAAATAAAAGCGCATTGATCTTACCAAATAATGCCGCGTTGTGTTATGAAACAATCAATTGCGATATGTTCGTTTGTCTACTATAATCATCTGTGATTCGTGTGGGTCTGTAAAGCCGAGTACAATAATGGCTGGGTGGGGCAGCGCAATATATCTCGTTCTAAAAGAAGTGACGCTCGTAAGATTGGTTAGTAATAAATTGATTTGATAGCGGGATTATTGTTATTTAATTACCCAATAATATTGTACACGCTCTCCCAGCCGACGCATACAAAGATTATTGTTTCTTGGGAATATAGTTTAAAACCGATCTGCACAAGATGTGTTCACTCACACCTTGCGCCACATTTCTAAAATAACGTGTTTCGTTGTCCGGTGTTCCACGTGTTTTCTGTTGTTATTTATAACAACAGCTGTGGTCTCTCCTCTCGATCATAAGCGCCCTCTCACATATGCGGGCTACGGACATAATGCGACTGATCCAGTGCACCAGTGGCCGCATTGTGGGGGGCCTTGACTTGTTTCGGATATAATTAATTAGTTCTGCGTCGGAGCAATACAATCTATATAAACACGCACGTGCGCAACTACGCACACACAGGTTGTGTCAATCTTGGTTTTGTCAGTCTGCGTTAGTTTTTGTGTAGGTCCGTTTTGGTCCGTGTCCATTTTGTTACGGGACCTTTTCTGTCGGGAGCTTTTCCGGTCTGGAACCGTTTCAGCGTCCGCCTATTTCGGTGTGTGTCCATTTCGGTGTGAAATCGTTTTGCCTTTAAACTCCCTCAATTAATTTAACCCATCGCGATTCGGGTGTTTCTTCGTATGAGCCACAGCCCGTGGAGGCCTTTGACATCATCCTGTCATGCGTGTCCTCTCCATCTCCCGTGCAATATGCAGGCTCCGGTGGTTCACTGCCCGACGTTGTCGATCCAGGCGGTTCGCTGGCTTGTTCTTTCACTCGACTTCGCCTTCCATTGATGTTAAGACTAGATCGTGGCTTCGTCTTTTCCAGTGTCAATATTTTAAGAGTTCCCGCCGCTTCGGCTGTGCTACCCAGATATTTGTATTCTTGCTACCCAGATATTTGTATTCTTGCTACCCAGATATTTGTATTCTTGCTACCCAGATATTTGTATTCTTGCTACCCAGATATTTGATTTCTTGTCGGCGTCCAACGTTTTGAGTCCGTATTCTTCACAGCTCAACTTTCTTAAACGTACAGGACCACGCCCCAGGCGGCTTTACTAATTGCATATTCAGACACAGCCCGATCTATGTTCTAGATGTCAACTAGTTGAATTTGAAGTGTGACACGATTGAATGAAATCAAAAACAGCAATAGGGAATATCTAGAGATAAGCAATACTTAGATATACGCAAATCCTATCAAGAAACCGACGTATCAGAAATAATGCGGGATTATTTGGTAAGATAAATAAAGGCGCATTGATCTTACCAAATAATGCCGCAATGTGTCATGAAATAATCAATTGCGATCTGTTCATTTGTCTACTATAATCATATATGATTCGTGTGGGTTTGAAAAGCCGTGTACAATAATGGTTAGGTGGGGCAGCGCAATGTATCTCGTTCTAAAAGAAGTGATGCTCGTAAGATTTGTTAGTAATAAAATGATTTGATAGCTGGACTATTGTTATTTAATTACCCAATAATATTGTACACGCGCTCCCAGCCCAACTGACGCGGAGCACATCTCAAAGGCGTCCAACGTTTTTTCGTCCGTACTCTTCACAGCCCTACTGTTTTAAACGTACAGAACCACGCTCCAGACTAGTGGCTTTACTAATTGCATCTTCAGACACAGCTATCTATGTTCTAGATGTCAATTAGCTGAACTTGAAATGTGACACCAATCAAACCCGTACATATTGAGTGTTGTCGTTCTCAATGTTGACAAGTGAGCCAAGATATTTGAAATAGTCTGACTGATTGATTTGTTTTCCATCGATGTTGAAGGGTTGGTGACGATTTAAAGCCATAATATGCGTCTTGGCTGCATTGATTTTCAGGCTAAGATATAACCTAATAGTTTCTAATTCAGTTGCACAACAGAACCGGATCGTTTCTTCAACTGTTCAACTGATCGTCGACCTTGCGTATGATATTCTCAATACATACATTGAACAACATCGGCGTTGAGATTCTTGGAGGTTTAAATATATAGTATGTGAATAATGTATATAATATGCGCAGTCGGGTTAATTAAAGACTGCGCACGTTCGCCAAAATCATCGAACGAATTGATTTTGATCGTTCTTTCGTGTAACCTGCGAAAGTGCGAACAGCCTCATGTCATAGTATTTAGAGGCGGAGCCACTATTTTTATTTTCCGCTGTTTTGCCGTACCTGATAATAAATAATGTAATAGTAGTTTCGATGATTTCACCAAGCCTAACTAAAAATTTTACACAATCTAGCTAGCTAGTTGTAGTGGATTCTGTTTAATTTATTCGCGAAATGAGTCTGACGTGAGACGATCTAGTATTGAGGAGGGAACAGTAGGCTAACTCCATTCAGGTCAGGCAATCTTTCTGCGTAGGTTCGCTTTAGTTTGGACTGCATACGTACCTGGAGCGAAATATCTTTACTGATGAGACATTAATCGATGTTTACTGGCGATAACTACTTAGGCTATAAACACATACAAATACATGTCAGGAAGCCAACTCAACACGTCACAAAACAGGCGCTCACATGGAAAAGAAAAAGGGGAAGGCAAATAAACCCTTCGCGCATAGAAGTAGAACCAGATATATCAAAGGCAGACTATAAATGGAAAGAACTGGAAGCCTTTCCTGGCCTCCGCAAGGGAGTGAACAGGCTTAATAAGTAAGCCAATACATACGTGTACTGTCACTGTAGAGCCAATATTATTTGAAAGCAGTATGTTTCTTTGAAGCAAGTTATCAGTACGAACTACGTCGGTCTTACGTGAGCTGTTTGATTTAACACACCTGACACGTACAGTTATCACTCCAAATTCGTAAGCTTTATTATATTATCGTAAAACAAATCACCACGCTTCTGACCCATGACGCGTCGTACTTGGTCTGCTCTGTGATGCATTGAAAATCAATTAGAATAATGCCACGATAGCTAGATGATGACTCGTTCAGGACAGTCGTTATGTCAACACTCAACACAACAGCTGTAATCGACGCAATCACATCATAGCACTCGTTTAGCCCCACTAACCCTAGTCGTTTGTATTGCCACGGGCTGCCAACTGCCCGTTGAGAATGAAGGAGAACTTGTGTACGGACAGAGATAGAGGTTTATAGATAGTTTTATAGGTAGCTTTAAATAGATGTTTGCCGAACATCAGGTAATTGAAATGAAACAGTATTAACGGTAGACTATGCTGTGTTTTATGCTAGTGTAGTAAGTAGCGTCAACATATTATAATGTTGTGGGTGTTTACTTTGATGTCCGGAGGGGGTGGCAAGAGGGGCACTTACCCTCCCTAGATATGTTAAAGTTAAGTATCTTATAGCGAGAAGGTTGCTTACTTGTATTAAATACATTAATTAATATATTTGTTAACTAATTATTTGCAATGATATCATAACTGTCTGTTGAACGTCCCTTCATATGAGGTTGATTTGTGCCTTGTTGTGCTTCAGCATAATATGAAATGCGCAATGTTATTATTAATGCTTGCGTGCGTGCGTGCGTGCGTGCGTGCGTGCGTGCGTGCGTGCGTGCGTGCGTGCGTGCGTGCGTGTGTTTGTGTCTCTGTGTGTTGGCTGTACATAGCTACTGTGCGATGCAACTGCCCAATATTTAGTATATACAATCTATTGTTTTTCTTGGTTATGATGTTAAGATATAAAGTCACGAAACAAATTATTACTCAGATACTAGTCGAATTGGCGGTTGTACCGACCACGTGGATGTGGTTGTGTCGACCACGTGGATGTGGTTGTGCCGACCACGATTATGTGGTTGTGCCGACCACGTGGATGTGGTTGTGCCGACCACGTGTATGTGGTTGTGCCGACCACGTGTATGTGGTTGTGCCGACCACGTGTATGTGGTTGTGCCGACCACGTGTATGTGGTTGTGCCGACCACGTGGATGTGGTTGTGCCGACCACGTGTATGTGGTTGTGCCGACCACGTGGATGTGGTTGTGCCGACCACGTGTATGTGGTTGTGCCGACCACGTGGATGTGGTTGTGCCGACCACGTGTATGTGGTTGTGCCGACCACGTGTATGTGGTTGTGCCGACCACGTGGATGTGGTTGTGCCGACCACGTGTATGTGGTTGTGCCGACCACTTGTATGTGGTTGTGCCGACCACGTGGATGTGGTTGTGCCGACCACGTGTATGTGGTTGTGCCGACCACGTGTATGTGGTTGTGCCAACCACGTGTATGTGATTGTGCCGACCACGTGGATGTGGTTGTGCCGACCACGTGTATGTGATTGTGCCGACCACGTGTATGTGGTTGTGCCGACCACGTGTATGTGGTTGTGCCGACCACGTGTATGTAGTTGTGTCCCATCGAAATATAGGTTTACGTTCAAGTGCAAACGCATCTTGTTTGCTATTATATTAATAACTAATAATTAATAACTAACGCGGAAATTGTCTTTCACAGCCTAACAGTATTATATGTAGCATGCATGTCATTGACCTAATTAAGTTGTTATTTTGGTTATTCTACTAAACGTCAGCCCATGGATAATTAAATGCAAACAACATGTAGTCAGTTTTATCGGTGCTCCGGTGTTCGGTTCTGCCCCGCCTTACCCTGCATTGCACGAACGCCAACGGTTACTAAGTACGCGTCATTGAATTTACGACTTCAGTAATTGATAGGAATTTATAAGTACACTTAGTAACCGCTGGCCTTTGTGCCATATATTCTAAAATGTGCATTGTGCGTATGTCTGTATAACAGCGGATGTGTGTTAAGGTTACACCTATTTTCCCGACACCGACCGAAATGAGAGTTTACTATCGCTTTATAACGACTGTCAACAGACTAACTCGCTCAGTTGAACCATAATCATTTTGATGGGTATTTCACATTGTTTGTGCATCATAGCAAAGATAGTTTAGTAATAGGATAATATATTGCGTCAGAAAATTAAGACTCTCGTGCTAGTTTGCGTATAAATTCAAAATGATAAGCAAGTGTTGCATGTTGCACACTTCGTATCACGCATTGAAAATCAGAATCACGATCAAGGATTTTCCAGAAGGATGCTCGCTCGAACTCTTTAAATGTACAAACAGGTAAAACGACTGGTCTTTGTATCGTAAAAACATTTTACACAATAAACTATGCTTTATCTATTCTAAAATCGTGATCACCCAAATGCGTTTAATGGACTATATGTGTTTAATATAAGTTGAAGCCCGCGAGACCTAGACTATCTGAGGTCACATGACTGAAGTCAATCGAAGAACCTAAAACCGTTTTGTGGCATCCTGAAAGCGGCACAAGCGAAACAGACCCCACGTCTTGCAGTGAGGCAGTGACGCGAAAGTGCGATCACGCAGTACCCCCCTAAGTGCGCCCCCCCCCCCCGAACGTTCAAGAAAATACCCACAACATTACATGTTGACGCTACTTGCTACACTGGCATTAAACACCGCATCTTCGACCGTTAACGCTGTTTCATTTCGATTGCCTGATTTTCGGCAAACATCTATTTAAAACTACCATCTACAGAGCTCTATCTCTGTCCGTACACAAGTTCTCATTCATTCTCAACGGGCAGTTGGCAGCCCGTGGCAATACAAACGACTAGGGTTAGTGGGGCTAAACGAGTGCTATGATGTGATTGCGTGGATTACAGCTGTTGTGTTGAGTGTTGACATAACGACTGTCCTGAACGAGTCATCATCTGTCTGTCGTGGCATTATTTTCATTGATTTTCAGTGACCTATATCTGTTTAATTTGAATATTTCGCCTCGTATATCGGGTTTACATTTCATGCTGAATGCCAATGTCAATATTGGTGCATAGTCAACGGTCAAATCATATCGGGAGACTGTGGTCCATTAACATTTGCCCGGTCAAGATGTTAAAGTATAATATAATGTAATGCTAGTACCATAAAAGCAGGATTTTGAAGTAACAATTATCAGAAACTGTACCTTAGTAACCGCGGGTGGTGTTGGAAAAATTACGTTCCCGATTATTCATTTTAAATAAGTATATTTCAAGTAGTTTAAACATTACATTGTAAGTAGTTATGGGGTTCTGAAATAGTAAACAGGGTTCGACATAAATATGGATTGCCAACCCTTCCTCAATCCACAAATGCGTTGTACACGACTTGTTTAATAGCAAGAAGCCATGCCTAGTACAACCGTGTTCGGCTTCTGTGGGAACGTCCGACAACTTCTAACAAACAGCTAAACATTGTGAATGCTTGCACGGATGATGTATCTAATCCATCACCATCATATCACGTCGCCAACATCCGTTTGGAAGAAACTCCGGCAACGTTTGTCGGTGAATAAACGAACGTGTTGCTGCATGCGCGCTGGCAGCGTAATGTCACTGCGTGTAACTCACTTCGGCCCCTACTATCTTCATGCGTTGTGAACACGGAGTGCTTGCGGAGTCTGTGCAAAAAGTAGTTAACGGCTGATGATAAATCTACGCCGGGCACCTTGTGTGTGCGTGTGTGTGCTCATCATAACTCCTGACAGGAAACGCGCGCCTGTAATTGCATGATGGGAAATCACCGTGAAACCGGACATTGACTGATCGACTGCTCAACTTAGCCTAAACCCGATTTCCGTCTCACAACTCTGAAAATAAACTTCCTACCTGTGCACGATCAAAGCCTGTTTCTAATCGAGAGGCGCATAGCTGTAAAATAAAAACGGGACTTTGCTAAAGAAAACGGTACTGATGCAAGGTGCACAATCATGAATCATGTTCGTTTAGCGATCTTTGGCGATGAAATGTCAACTTATAAATATGCAGCCTCAACTTACACGAGTCTACAGTATCATATGTGTTTTTAGGTCTTACACCTTTCTGGTTGTATTTTTGAGGGACATTTCCACTAATGTGCCTAGCAAATATTCACCCTCATACGCATTATAGAGAAATGTCAAGAGTACCAATTATCTAGCAAATATTCACCCTCATACGCATTATAGAGAAATGTCAAGAGTACCAATTATCCTTCGTAATCTCGTTCATAGACTTCACCAAAATGTTCGACATCATCCACATATCTTCCACGTGGATAATTTTAATTTCGTACTGAATCCCACAAAAGGCGGTATCAACAATCGAGAATATATCTCGAGATGTTTTATAAAAACAGAATATGACTGCATCCCTTCTCCCATTCTCTTCGCCGTGGCCATCGACTCGGTCCTACGTCTTGCAGCCAGCAGCTATCAAGGCATTGTGTGGATTGAAGAGGACTATCTGTCAGATATGGACATTGCCGATGGCATTGCCGCCCTCTCAGACTGATACATTCAGCGTGGCGTGGAGTCAGTCAGCAGATACGCTGCGGGCTTGACAAAAGAGCATCAACCACCTATAGATGTTTTTGTCAACCAGAACAAAGTGGAAACAGTAGAATATTTCACCCACGTAGGCAGTTCCACGAACAGCGAAGGAATCATCGATGATGAGTTAACTGCAGAGTATGGAAAGAGTTAGCAGCCTTCAATCAGTTTGGGAAAATTTGGAACAGCAAAAAAATTACCCTGAAATCAAATCTCCATTTTTACAATTCAAACGTTCTGCCCGCCCCGCAATGCGGATGCGAAACCTGGCAGCTCAAAAGCATGTAAAGAAAACAAACTTGAGGCATTTAACACTAAATGCCTGCGCAAGATCTTGGGCATTCACCGGAATGATTATGTGACTAACAAATAGGCTTGAATTCGACCCAATAAACTTCCAGCCTCATCAATTATATACAAAAGACGCATGAGCTGGTTCGGTCATGTCACGAGGTTCCAGCCGTATAGACCTGCTCACTAGCACAGCTAGCCACTGGAGAGGACGACTGAGAATGATTCAAATGGATCGCTTTGCTTCATGCGTTTGTGCGTGCGCGCGTGTGTGCGTGCGTGCGTGCGTGCGTGCGTGCGTGCGTGCATACACGCATAGCCACACACATTGCACGTGTTTACAAAATGCACCCTCCCAGAGCGCACCACGATAAATCCAGGACCCACCCCTAGATAACACACGTTAAAAATAATGCAATTAATCAAAGTGGGCCAAAACTACCATCAGTATACGTTATAGTCGCGGCGTCGCGAGCTTTTCATTCAATCATGCGTGCGAGGTATTAATTAAGTTTGGCTGAATTGACTCAGCCGCGTCATGGACGCTTCTGCCACCAGTTGGGAGTAGGTGTCTAGACTAGGCCTAATTAATTTCCGCAAAGGTGGTGTCGTCTTTAGGTGGCGTCACCTTTCCGTAAAGTGGATCCAAGGAAACGCTTTTCAGCAGCGGATCGATCATACCGTTCGCTGACGCTACCGCGCCAACTCGGCTTCGACCGAGCACCGACTCACGTTCAACTGAACATTATTAACACTGGTCTGTTGTTCCAATGGGGAACCATGTACAAGTGACTGAAGACCACTGTTGCAGAAGCGTCGTCATTTCCACCGAGTGAATGTGAAAGAGCTGAAGAAGCAAATTTGTGCTTAAATTAACAAGATTTGCCATCCAAGCCAAAGGCCTAGATGGCAAGTGGACAAGGAAGCCATTTGCTTATCGAGAGTCCAACAATGTTCATCTACGTGTAACCCGCCATTATGAGATATGTGTCAACCTTGTTTTTAAACATAATCACGCTGCTAGCAGTTACACAATCCGTAGATAATTTGTTCCATTAATTTATTGTCCTATGTGAGAACGAGTACTTCCTGATATCCAATATACACTGATCCTTTACTAATTTTATCTCATGTCCTCCAGCTATACTATCTTTTATTGTCCAGCTATATTTATCTACTATTTGCCCAATGTCAATATCGCTTGGTCATCGCCACATTGCCGCGACTGTGAAAACCGTTACCATGGCAAACAAAACTAGGTCGGGATCCGCCAGTGCGATGGGTGACGTTTCTAAGCGCGGCAATTCTGGCAAATGTGTGGGAAGTCCCGGGGATACACTGGTATTGCTCTCATTGTAATGGATCTACTGTGAAGGTTCTCAATGGGTTGATGAAGTTAGGGCAAGTTGAACACCTAGACAAATAAATCAAAAGCGTCAAGGGTAACGTGGAGGCAATAGAAGCTAGCGGAACAAACCCGTGGCGCCTCTGGTGCTTAACATAAAACTAATATACCAGTGAAATCGCGAGCGACAGTCGATGGCAGTACCACACTCGTCAACAGTGACACCACTTATCTTATCACTATCCACAAGTGAACGTAATCGAATTTGAAAGATTTATTGACAAATATGAGGAGTGTATACAAATTAAATAAATATGTGCACTTCAGATTTAGTAAAGTTTTTGCTGTGGTGAAATAGTGAGTGGCGCCACTGGTGGCGAGTTTGTGGAAGTACGACACCTCTTTGTCAAAATAAATGTCATATGGAGCTTGTTACGTTTGGTGGCAATCTTGTTAAATTAATAATTTGGAAATGCGGATCGCGCACACCCGCCACACTCACGCACCCACTCACTCACTCACTCACTCACTCACTCACTCACTCACTCACTCACTCACTCACTCACTCACTCACTCACTCACTCACGCACGCACGCACGCACGCACGCACGCACGCACGCACGCACATCATGGTTGTTATTACTATTATATTTTGCAGTATATAGCACATAAATAGTAAGTATGGTCAACGTCAACCGCATATACAATGCCACAAGACTGATACAAATAAACATGCCGGACATGATCGATATATGCTCCTGTTTGGTTTATTGGTTCACTAGCGTTTACAAGGTTTATTATTATCACTAAAGAAGGAACTGCACTGCTACTTGAATGATTTATGACACATATCATTTTAGTAGCACTAAATTTTTTTACACTTCATGTCGCAACCTTTTTGCGCTACCAGACAAGTCCGTTCGACGCAATGAACGCTAGGGTTACGCAATGAACGCTAGGGTTACGCAATGAACGCTAGGGTTACGCGGCACTCGCAACTGTTTCGCGTGACACCTTCCTTTGGCTGTCTTTGTAACGGCGATCTTTCATTTCTGCCTCGCTTAAAAGACCAACAAAGAACCAAACCACGCACGTACACGCACACACACACTTGCTCGAACACATGCAAAGTAAAGCATGCGTCATGTGAATGTGTGCTTCTTTTGCATATTGTCTCTTTTGTAAATTGCAGTGTGTCAGATAAAAACGGCTGAAGAGGCATGTTTGTTTAGCTACGGGAAACAAACAGTAATAATTCCAGTCGATCGACTAAGTCCTTCATTAGAATGATGTGAACACCCGCTGTGCACATAGTTCCTAGTGCATAACGTGTGCTTATTACGGGCTGCCGAATAGGCACCTTTCTCGTGTTGAACTCTAATATCGAAATATGCTGGCGCCAACCATCTGTCTCCACACCTTTATCTCTCATTGACGTTTGCGCTACAAGACAAGGCTCTAGTCCAAACTGTGCAAAGTATCGTGGTGTCACATACTGCTGATTCGTGACCTTTCTGCTTTAAAAAGCCTTATGTGGTTGAAATTAATATATTGGTTTCTTCGTTATCCGGTTATGAGTAAATATATTACATTATAGGGCCAAATGCATAATGGTAACCGCGTCGATTAAGCTTGACAACAGGCAAGGTTATCACCCGTTTTCACAGAGTACTCAGATTATGAAGGCATTATATATATATATATATATATATATATATATATATATATATATATATATATATATATATATATATATATATATATATACATACATATATATATATGTATATATATATATATATATATATATATATATATATATATATATATATATATATATATATATATATATATATATATATATTAGAATTGGTGAATGTAAAGGCTAGTCTGCCATGGCTTGCTCTTCCATGCACTAAGATTCCCCTATTTGCCACATCACCATTGCATATATAGGCCTATTGCAGTTCCAGCTAATCTCAGCCCCCTTTCCCGTATCCTCAATGTGACTTTACCCATTCGTTTTTCCTTAGCCGTTAGCTGTGACACTTGTCTGTTAAATAAGAAACAAAATATGGCACCTTGAATACTGCACTGAAGAACCCATATGCGTCTACGTGTTCAAAGTTAATGTCTGATGTCAACTTGTATAATAAAACAAATAAAATCACCACAAACCAGAAAATGCCTTCATAATCTGAGTACTCTGTCAAAACGGGCGATAACCTTGCCTGCTGTCAAGCTTAATCTACGCGGTTACCTTTATGCGTTTGGCCCTATAATGTAATATATTTACCCATAATGGGATAACGAAGAAACCAATACATTAATTTAAACCACAGAACGCTGATTAACGCAGAAAGGTCACGAATCACCAGTATGTGACCCTCGGTACTTTGCACAGTTCACCTTGAATTGTGCGATAAATTTGACGTAAAATCACAAACTCATAATGGATTGAATAATCGACATAGGTAGACTATTTTATGAAATGCAACTTTTATATTATATTGACCATTGCTTCCCTAGATTTTTGTTGTGTATATTATATCCTATACATTTATACGACATTTGTATTGTTTTGCATGTTTCACATATCACAAGTAGTACGTGAATATATTTGTTTTGGTCGCTGAAAAAAGGAATGCTGCGATAAACTCGGGCCTAGTGCGTTTGTTAACTAAACGATCTGACAAAAATCCAAACCAACCGTACGAGAGTGAAATTAAGATTATATCCGTTGACACACGAGTTGTATGACGTGTTCTGAATCCCTGTTTAATTGAATGAATCGATGTAGCTAAACATATTTAATACTCGATTCGTTAGACGTGCATTCAACAGTTCCTGATATATTTCACAGTGGAAACCGTATTATATATGTTTTTTTAAGATACACTGCTGTAATTCAACTGACGTGATGTGACTAACGCCACGATGCAATACACATTGTCGTTCATTCCAGCGAAATGAACAGTGTGGCGTGTTTTGCATTTATGTTTAATTGAATGAATCGACGTAGCTAAACATCGTTAACACTCGATTCGTTAGAAGTGCATTCAACAGTTACTGCCATACTTCGCAATGGCAGTGGTGTAATAGAATATTGTGTTTTTCAGATATTCTGCTGGATTTCGACTGAAGTGAAATGACATGTGCCAATATACACCATTCGTTGTCGTTTATTCTAACAATTGAGGATAACCGAGGCTGCCATTGGTACAAGTGTGAATCAAAATAAGACATTCAAGCTATCGGTGGAACCAAGCAAATGACCAAACAAACCATTTCATGGGGGAAACGAATGCAGTAGTCAGAACGAAGCAACAACAATATTGTGTGGGGCGAACGAAACTCGTTTGTTGATATATCTTAAGTGATAGCAACAATATGCTTCAATGGAATACACGGAATTCACAATGTTCAATGGACATATGATCACCACGAAAATTTGAAATGATGCTGCGGAAAGCGTCTACAGCAAATAAAAGAACTGCGACCGGCAGAAAATCACTGAAACAATGGAATATACAAACTAATATTACAACGAAAACGTAACATTTTGCTTTGACTAGCAAAAACATGATATCAACGACAACATTCCAAAACAGTAAAACATAACTTTGACGGTTCCTTGTAGCAGTGTATAAATTACACAAAATAAAAAATGGAGCGCACGCTGAAACCAGGTGGCGCTCTCGATCGCGTCCCTTCGACGAAGAGCCGAGTTGGCTCACTGACGTCACAGACGGCTGCCAAGCCGGAGAAACGCTCCCTGAGTAACACATACAACAAGGAGACGGACAGCAATATTTTCGCGCTCGGAGATGCTGCGTCACAGCTCGAGAACCTCGACGACTTGTTCGCGGGGTTCGGCTTCAACCTCATGGACATTCTGACGGGTGAAGGTTCACCGCTACCCCAAAGGGGCGCCACCGTGGCGGTTGACCCCAATAGCGCCGCCATGTCCCCAAATGCATTATGTGCTACTAAAGATGTGGCGTCGGGCGAAGATCCCGGAGAAAACGTGGTGCAGACGACGTCGAAGACATTACCGGATGGCCGGTGCGTGCACACGCGGGTCGTACGCGGGCCGACGAAATGCACCAAGAGGATCCTTAGGATTAGCCGTGATACCCCAAATGGGCCGGAACTGATATCGACGATGGAGGTGGCTCCGGGCGAGCAGTTCACCCTCCCTCATGTGATGTCCGTCACGCCGACGCCGGCGACCGGAAACGATCCTCACAATGAGGCGACGTGTCCGTCGACAACCGTGTGTATCGAACAGCCGACGCCGGAAAGACGCTTCGTCCCGACTGCAAAAGGAGAGGTCATAGCGCGCCCAATGGATTTGCCCAGCATCGTCTCCAGCCTCAATATACCTCGCTTCCCGGTAATAATTATAATAATGACAATGATACAGGGTTATTTTGCATCGCAGACTCTCGTACTAGGCAATGAACTTTACAATAAAATAATAAAAGCTCTTGATTATGTTTAAAATCCAATATAAAAACTTATTTAAATATGTTTTATTGAAATACAATATATTTGACTACATACATTAAAATAATATAATAATTGTATTAACCATATACATGTGTTAACATTTGAAATGTCAAAGTATTTCGTAGCGACCGATTTTTATCAAATGTCATTGGCCTTAAACTATTTTGATTTTCAAGTGTTCGCATAAACGTCTGTAGGTAGGTGGCGGTGACCGTGGGCCAAAGACAAGCCCGACGACGGCGAACTCGTGCGTTCAGCCGAACCACGTCGACAACGCCCAGTCGCCGTTGTTGACGCCGTCGCCGTCGACGCAGATGACGTCGATGGCGTTGACGCCGATGACGTCATCCTCGTCGACCCCAAGCTCACCATGGGACAAGGTGCTGCAGAAACGCCGTAGCATATGGTCTTCTTCGGCCGAAGATGATATTCAGGTAGTTTTTGGACAATTATTTCATACAAGACATATTGCCTTTAGTGTGTCATCCCAACAGTCGTAAGAGTTTACACACAACTTACGCTGATTTTACCATAAATAGAACCGATGATCTAAGATATCTTATTATTACAGGCACATTAATTTGTTTATTGTTCCATGGAAATACTATATATCTTTGAATTAGAACTTTAGAATTGTTAAACAACAACTTTGGCTGAGCATCTTGGCATGCGTAGGAAAACTGCTTATTAAATAATTATGAGATATGTTTTATCGCTTATTCAATTAGATATGTATTATCGCATGTGGTTGAGTCCGTATTCTCAAAAAATATGGACTGGCGAATATAGTAATGTTTGAGAACATGGCACGCGGGCAAACGTTTGCCATTTCTTACTCATTAGCAACATATTGATGAACTATCCTCGTTTTCACAGGAATAAATAATGAAAGTGACATGAAAATACCATATGTAACGTTGAGCCTGGCGGCCATATTGGATCATGTGACTAGTTGTTATTGGTCATTAATTATTTTGGTCAATAACAGTTGTAGGCGGTAGTTCACATTTTGAAATTAAATCGTCAAAAGAAAAATTACTTTGTAAAAATAATGTTATTTTATTTCGATACACGTCACCGTTGACAGCTACCAATAGCTGTCATACTTTTATATGTAGTACACTTATATCCATATATGTATGCATACACGTGAACAATTATTATCTCTCGTCGTGAAAAAGGATGTTCACCGAATAAATGCACGTGTCCTTGTCAGATGTACGAGCCTAGCGAATGCCCAGCTTATGACTCGGACAATTCTATGGACGGTGACGTCGGTGCTCTGTGGCCGTGCTGCACCGCTTGCGTGCGGCGCCACCGCCACGCCCATCGACACCAGCGCCACAAGAAACACTACGGCGGCGGAACGAAGCGAACGTACGGCATGATGGCGTCTGACGTGAACGATGAGGAGAAGGTGTTGCCCGGACTGAAGGCTCTCGTCGCCAATTACGCCCGGATGTTGTACGACGAGCGTGCGCAGTTCGTCGAGACGCTCTTCCGGGCCGTCAAACTCAATAAGGTGGGGACAGATCGCTCGACCCCATTCGCACCAACGCGTTGGTCCGAGCTTCCTTCATATTCCCTGCTGTGTGCGGACCGTCAAAAACGGCTCACTTGCAGCTCTACCGTTGAGAGCGGCTCACCGGCGGCCCTACCTTCGAGAGCGACTCACCGGCGGCCCTACCGTCGAGAGTGACTAACCGGCGGCCCTACCGTCGAGGGCGGCTTACCGACTGTACTACCGTTGAGAGCAGCTCAACGGTGGCCCTACCGTCGAGAGGGCGGCTCATCGAGAGCAGCTCCCCGGTTTCCTTACCGTCGAGAGCGGCTCCCCGGTTTCCTTACCGTCGAGAGCGGCTCCAAAGTGGCCGGACCTTTGGTAGTGGCTGTCCGGTGGTTTGACCGTGGGGTCGCATCTCCGGTGGTCGGACCGAAGGGCGGATCTATATAATGAGTATTATTATATCTATTTAATTATTATAACACAATTAACTACTTACTCACATTCAACTGCCATTATGAGCATACGCGTTCTCATGATATCTGTAAGATATCTCTTTTGTATAGAGCTCACAATATTTCGTTACGAGGCGTCGATCACGTGGTTACGTAGACTGTTTGTTTTTTCGCGGATGACGTTTTCCGCTCCAGACGCCACATGATTACGCGCTTCAGTAACCTGGCAACAGTATTACGTCATCCGCGTGTGTAAATCCATCTTCGAAGATCGTCTGGAAGATTATCTTTCCCTTTTTGCATTACGTCATCCTGAGTCATTGAACTTCAACAAAATGTGTGCGCGTTTCGTGTTTATTAACTTAAGATTACACAGAACATTTATATAATATACTAATATCGAAAATATCATGAACCCCCCTTTCGCGTATTTACTTACACTAAACCCACGCCCCATTCCAGTGGCCCGTTCCCTTTTTGCGTGACTTCGAACACACTCCAGTATGTTGAGACAAAGCTTACAAGTTGGCGTTTTATAAACGACGCACTTATGCTAATCTCCATCATCAAATTGTGATTCATTTATATGCAGTTGCGGCGAGACATTCATTGTAACATTGACACGTTTCTGACAGACGAGTAAAAAGACATTAGGCGGCTGACTGGGAGGCTGGACGATCGATAGTAAAACCGGAATTACTATACCGTAGAGACTGAACACTTCTCAGTATAGCTCGTTTTCATGTTGAAATTATTATTTTGACATATCCAAACTTGTTTTTACCTTTGTAGAAATTGTCATCGCCTTATGAAGGCGACTTTATCAGTACTAATGACGTTGGATGACGTCATCGTTCACGTAAGGAACCACTAGTAGGGAAAACAGAACAACACACTGAGAATTCACAAGAACTGGTGAAGGAAATGACAAGAATAACAGTGAAAGAAGGAGAACCATTCGTGTCATATAACGTTGTGTCACTGTTCACAAAAACACATATTAAAGCGAAACAAAGGTCAAGGTTTGGGGGCTATGCACATAAAAGAGATAATGAAAACTAATCACATTCAACTAAAATTAAGAATATCACGCCAATGGTTTACGCAGAATGTGTTCTAAAAGTTGGAGAATCCGGTTATTTCTCAGAATGACCGAAGGCTGACATGTTAACCAGCGCGACCTATAAGAGCGGTTCTGGTATAGTCACAACCCTTAAGAACAGGTGTGAGACGATAGCTTCTGAGGAAGGGGACAAGAAGAAAGAGGACGGATACTTAAAGGAGCCATTAGAAGGTGCGGTTATTCGTCCTGGGCCTTGAAAAAGGTGACAGAAAACATGAAGAGAAAACAGCAGACAAGAAAAAAGGACAAGAACGACAGAAACCAGGTTATCATCCCATACGTAGAAGGTGTCTCAGTGAGGGTTGATCGGGCTCTGAAGAAATACGGGGTGACCACAGCCATGCTTCCCCACTCAAAACTGAGACGTGTGTTGGTACACCCAAAGGACACGATAGAACCGGAAGAACAGGGTGAACTTGTCTTTCAAGTACCGTGTAAGAGTTATAGCGCATCCTACATAGGAGAAATAGGGAGATTGTTTTAAGATCAGATTAAATGAACACAAGAAAGATGTAGAGAATGCACCAAAAGAACAATACACGAGGAGTGAAAGGAAGCGGTCGCAGTCCACCACCAATACGTCCGTCCTCACAGTCCACCACCAATACGTCCGCCCTCACAGTCCACCACCAATACGTCCGCCCTCACAGTCCACCACCAATACGTCCGCCCTCACAGTCCACCACCAATACGTCCGCCCTCACAGTCCACCACCAATACGTCCGTCCTCACAGTCCACCACCAATACGTCCGCCCTCACAGACCACCACCAATATGTCCGCCCTCACAGTCCACCACCAATACGTCCGCCCTCACAGACCACCACCAATACGTCCGTCCTCACAGTCCACCACCAATACGTCCGCCCTCGCAGTCCACCACCAATACGTCCGCCCTCACAGTCCACCACCAATACGTCGTCCTCACAGACCACCACCAATACGTCCGCCCTCACAGACCACCACCAATACGTCCGCCCTCACAGTCCACCACCAATACGTCCGCCCTCACAGTCCACCACCAATACGTCCGCCCTCACAGTCCACCACCAATACGTCCGCCCTCACAGACCACCATCAATACGTCCGTCCTCACAGTCCACCACCAATACGTCCGCCCTCACAGTCCACCACCAATACGTCGTCCTCACAGACCACCACCAATATGTCCGCCCTCACAGTCCACCACCAATACGTCCGTCCTCACAGTCCACCACCAATACGTCCGTCCTCACAGACCACCACCAATACGTCCGCCCTCACAGTCCACCACCAATACGTCCGCCCTCACAGACCACCACCAATACGTCCGTCCTCACAGTCCACCACCAATACGTCCGTCCTCACAGTCCACCACCAATACGCCCGTCCTCACAGTCCACCACCAATACGTCCGTCCTCACAGTCCACCACCAATACGTCCGTCCTCACAGTCCACCACCAATACGTCCGTCCTCACAGTCCACCACCAATACGCCCGTCCTCACAGTCCACCACCAATACGTCCGCCCGCATAGTCCACCACCAATACGTCCGCCCTCACAGTCCACCACCAATACGTCCGTCCTCACAGTCCACCACCAATACGTCCGTCCTCACAGACCACACAACCACCGAAAACCACCTCATAGACTGGGAGGGAGTAAAAGTGGTAGATAGGAAGTAACACAGAAGGAGAAGACTTGTGAAAGGGGCCATATGGATACGCAAGACAAAGGCAGCGATCAATAGAGACGAAGGCAATTACGAACTTCCTCGCGTGTACGATGACGCCATCCAACGTCGTTAGTACTGATGAAGTCGCCTTGATAAGACGACGAACTTTTCTACAAAGGTAAAAACAAGTTTGGATATGTCTTAATAATAATTTCAACACTATACTGTAGAGTATGACAAGGAACGTAATAAACTCAAGCAAAAGTAACACGTAAACGCATAGGTATCAAGCGCGCGAGTACAGCTTGGGTTGATCTACCTCTTTATTTATATTTTTCACAAGCAACAGAGCACGTTATTGTATGTGAACAAATCACAAAATGGGAGGTTAGCATAAGAAATATATGGGAAATGGGATTGGTGGGAGGTTGGTCCAATAAACACGTGGGAAATGGGAAGTTGGCCCCCAAACAGGTGAGAAAAGGGAGGTTGGCCCCCGAACAGGTGGGGAATGGGAGGTTGGCCCCCGAACAGGTGGAAAATGGGAGGTTGACCTCAAAACAAACCCACATTACCCCCACACCCCCTATTAACGACTCATTCTCTTTCGAATAATATGACCTTCACTCATACGACTGTCAGAAGCCACCATTATGGAATTGTTTTGTCTTTCGTGAATGATGGATGTCAAATCCAAAAAAATTTGACAGATAGTGTTCGTCCACGAATAATACATTGCATATATGTACATACAGACCATCTGCAACTTGGTTATTACATACGTGAATCAGGGCATTGTATCGGTATTCAGCAGACGACGGCATTAAGGTTGAATATCACAGAAAGTGTGAATTTCATCGTGTACAAATCTGCCTATAAAATACCCACAATGCAACGCGAGAAAACTGGTTCCCCTTCACATTCTGATATTATTTACTACCCATATGAACGAATGAAAATTTGAGGTCTACTTTTGCCATGATGTAATGTGAGTAACCGGGTTCCGTTGTTCCTCATGTGACAATCTCCTACTATACTTGTAAATTGTTTGAATTTGAAACGAAACATTATTGTAACAAAATAATGTTTCATCTCCAGGTTGACGTCACCCGCATCCTTTGCAAAATCGTCAGTCGAAGCGGTCTGAAGCTGAGCGGCCCGGACCTGCGAGAGCCCGAGTCCTCGGCGACCATACTACACGTGGCTCTGCTGTACAATCACGCCGACATAATCGACTTCCTCGTCGGCCTACGCGACCAGGACCTCATCCTGGCCAAGTACGAGACGGGAGAATACCTCAACCAGACGGCGCTGCATGTCGCCGTTGCCAATGGCGACCCGTCTCAAATCGAGAAGCTCGTGTTAGCACTGGACACCCCCGAGCGTTTGGCCTTTGTCAACACCATCGCGAATGGTCACTACTTTCGGTCACGCCACCCGCACGGACAGTTGTGTCTAACGGCCGCAGCGTGGTCCGGCAACGGGGAGGTGAGCACTGATGGTCGGTCTAGACATGAACTCCCATAGCTGGAAAGCGTAGCAGAAAATGTATCCTTCACATGTACGGGATGTGTGGGTAATCCATTTCACAATGCGGCCGCCAGATAGGGCAGAACCACCGTCTCTCGTGGACTGGGGGAGACAGTTTCCAATGTAGTTGAAGTAGAGAAATGGCAAAAACGTAGCCTTGAAATTCATTAGGAGGGCATTGATGATTATATTTCTTATTTTCATACACAAGCAGCATAATGTTCCAGAGTTCATGCGATTGGTGGTTTGTCCGTTGATAACCAGGTGCAGAGTGGTCCGCAGCAAACCTTCGCATGTCATGAAGATAGTCTAGGTTCCCATCTTCTTCGGACATTGAGTGTCAAAAAATGCATGGTCTTAAATGCGCGATCTAGAATTCCCAAATTGACTTTATTCACTAGTGACGGTTTTTTGATCCTGCGAACTTTAACGCTAAAGTGACCCATATAATTGTATTTCACCGTGAAGCATTATTGCACGAGTCATTAGTGTATTCCGTAAAAAAATCAAATGTTGTTAATGCAATCCAATGTTTAGTTAGAAAGGACCTGTTTCAAACGTTCAATATACATTGATTTATAATGTGTGTGTGTGTGTGTGTGTGTGTGTGTGTGTGTGTGTGTGTGTGTGTGTGTGTGCGTGCGTGCGTGCGTGCGTGCGTGCGTGCGTGCGTGCGTGCGTGCGTGCGTGCGTGCGTGTATATATATATGTATATATATATGTATATATATATATATATATATATATATATATATATATATATATATATATATATATATATATATATATATATATATATATTACTGTGGCACCAAATGAATACAGTGATATTCTATGGTCCTGTTAAAAAAGTAAAAACTAATGACACAACAACATTATTAATAATAAAACAGGTAACTGAAGTTAATTAAATTAACACATCGAATGAACACTTGCATTACAATGACTAGAATAAAAAAAATTTAAATTAAAAGTAACACCTTCTTAGTTCACATGGTTGTTTAATTAGGAAGGCCGTCTTCACAATCTCTGTCACGTCATTGTGTATCTAATGCTAGTCGTACATCGCTAAACTGTTGTCTAGCAACGATTTTCAGTTTCGTTATTGTGCGATAGGATGAGTGCACGTTCTACGACTCTTTGAGACTGCACAGCGCACAGGATACAACAAAAAGTTGTTACAACCCGTGTGCGCACCGCCACGATCCTAACGTTATTTTTCTGAACTGTATGCACGCGCGCCTCTGGTGTTGTGATTTGGCTTGAATCCGATACACACTTAGTGGCCTTTACCGCCCATTGCGGCAACTCACGTTTTGTTGAGGTGCGGACCAGTGTACATTGCCCGACTCTGCGCGACGTCGCGTCAGAGAAAAGTGGACATTGAGTAACAAGTAATGTTGCCTCGATAACATTTTCGAATCGGTTTAACAACTGTTGCGCTGGACAAATCAACACGAGACGCGAATTGTATTGAGTCGCGGAGCAGCGTACATTGCACGACTGGTCCGTTTTAAGCCAAATAAACAAACGACTCGCAACAAAAGTTTAGCAATGTACGCCTAGCATTAGACGTGAACGTAAGATGGTGACACGCGCTCTTGCAGGTGATCAAGACGCTAGCTCGATTCGGCGCCGACATGGGCCTAAAGAACGATAAAGGGGATACTCTCCTGCACTCACTCATCCTGCAGTCTGCCCAGCGGCCGGACCGCAGCGACTACGTTGACCTGTTCGACAGCGTATGGGAGGCGGTCGGCATCCTCGCAGCCCAGCAGATGGCGTACTCGTCGACGAACGCCCAACAGCGGGTGCTTCAACAGAAGCAACAACAGGTGGGAAACTAAAGGATGGGTCGAAAAAAAGAATGTACAACGATTTTCATTGGTTAAATGAATGATTGTTTTACAAGATGTTGCGACACTTATGTTATGTTATTTATGGCATCTCGATTGGTTAAAAATAATATCAGTACAAAGTTTGTTCATATTTTTTATGTTTCAGCATTCTATTCAGTATGTTATTCAATTTATGCTCTATCTTTAAATGTACCTTTGTGGAAGTTCCTACTGCAATTATTTTTACTTTCTGATTTTACTTTCGTGTTAAAATGTATTTGATTATGATTGCTGCTACCCAACGGTTCAAGTTATATTTTAACACAGGCCATTAATTCTTCTGGCGAGGACAACCCTATATAACGCGCACGCACGCACGCACGCACGCACGCACGCACGCACGCACGCACTCTCTCGCTCGCTCTCTCTCTCTCTCTCTCTCTCTCTCTCTCTCTCTCTCTCTCTCTCTCTCGCTTCTTGTTTTTCTAGCACGTGTCCTGTCCTTAAAATATGCTTTGGTCCTCACCCCCTGTCCGTGGTTAAAATCTCCCATTATGATACATTCCCCTTTAATCACTTCCACTATAGCGTGTTCCAACTAATCCAATAGTTAATGTTGAAACAGCTTCATTGCAGTCTACTTCCTTTTCTGATTTTATTTCGTAAGCCTGAATGTTTAATATATAAAATAACTTCACCTCCTCTTCTTCCTGGTATGTCCTTCATAAGCATGACGTATCCTGTCAGTCCTAATTCAGCAGTGGAGTACCTACGACCTCCCAAAGGGGGAGGCCAAAGGGCAAACTTAGTCACCCATGCCACCATGTAGCGACGCAACGGAAAATACGGCAAAAATAAAGCCAATGGGGGGTACAACCCAATGCCCCCCCTCAATACGCCATGGCAATTCAACATCTGATATGTTTTGTTGACCCATGATTCGATTATATCACTTTCACGCTGAAAATTGTATAGATATTCTTTCGAGTTTTATTTATGTTGGAATCCTGTGTAAACACGCATTATTGTTCCCGAAGATGTTCAACAGGTTGATAGAGAATACTGAAGTACGATTTTTATCTTATCACAACTATTGAGATGTACTTACTCAACGCACAAGGAGGCTGAGACCATCGAAACCAGAAGGTTTACCAGTGCACAAAAGAGAGTCAGCAACAGTAGAGTACATAAGTATGTAATCACAATAGGACCAGTTGCTTTATTGACTGTGAGGGAGTAAAGACAGAAACGCAACAGAAACGCGAGATGGATTAAAGTGGCCTTATGAATCAGAAACACGACACTAATCACGAATCGAGACTAGGGGAATACAGACTCAGCCATATATGGGACGGCCTGCTTGCCATGCCACCTGGTGAGCAGAAGAAGTATTAGTCAACCAAAAAGTCTGCTGCTGATGAAGACTGCCGACAGTAACCAAAACGTTGAGTAAACAAATATCAATAGCTGTGACTAGAAGAAAATCGTTACTTCATGCTACATTGTAATTCACATGACAAGACAAGAATTCAAAACCGTTTAGAACTTCGGCACCGTAGTGTTTTGACCATAGTTTGAAAATACTGCCGTAGTGTTTTCTATGGGTATTATTTTCTTGGTGCTTTCTGCACCGGCAATTTTTACTGTATTCGTCTTCAGGCTTTATATTTGTATATGCACAGCGTACTAATACTTGTAGAACAGACGTAGAATATAAACACTAATGAGGTTCTGATTCATTTCAGGTGAACACATTCAAGGACCTGCTCGCCATCCGGAACAACGATGGCTGCACGCCACTGGCGCTGGCGACTACCCGCAACTCGCGTCTCTTCGAACACCTCATCAACTTCGAGCGCATCCACAAGATCCCGCAGAACCGGCTCGGATCCATCACGTGGGTCACGTACGACGTGACGGACGTGACGACGTTCGCGCGAGGCCGCTACAACAAATATTCCGTGCTTCACATCATCGCGCACAATTGCCACCAGATGACGCGCTACTGCGGCACTGAGACGAAGGACAGCGAGTCGGACTTCTTGGAGCTGGAGCCCGTCAAGTCACTGGTAGCCTGCAAGTGGCACACGTACCGTTGGGTGTACATTCTCTGGCTGTTCGTCCACATCTCCTATCTGGTTGTCCTGACGGCGATAACAGCAGAGGTGAACAGCGCCCCAATCTTCCGTCACGGACCGGACGGAGGAGTAATCAAAACCGATTTCCCTCCGATTCACATGTGGATGGCTTGCTTCCTCCCGCTTCCCGTCGTCTACATTATCCTCGAACTACTCGATCTGTACGGCACCCGGCCGTACCGGATCCAGCTGATGAAAAACCGCAACCTCCTGATGGGCGCCGTCGCCTGCATGCGCTCCGAGTGGACGATCACGGGGAACGGTCCGTACCGTATCGTCAACGTCGGCTTCGCGTGCTTCACGCTCGAGTGGTTCATGCTGTACACGTCACGCGCGGCCAACCAGGACATCGCGCTGTCGCTGGCGCTGCTGCACGGCTGGATGTTCGTGCTGTTCTTCACGCGCGCCTGTCGCGTCACGTGCCGCTTCTCCATAATGCTGCAGAAGATGTTCTTCCACGATCTCGTCTACTTCCTCACCGTCTATGGCATCGTCCTCGTCGCCTTCTCCTTCGCCATGAATGCCATGTTCACGTACATCGGCAATGCAGACCAGTCCATCAGTAAGGTACAGGCAGCTCGGTTCTAACGCTCATTTTTTGCAGTATGGTTGTCCAGTTCGGTGGCATTTGTTTGTTTAACGTGATGGGTAATGGAAGTTTTCTTCGACTTTATCCTTAGTGAAACGTACGTTGGAAATGTTTATTTCACTGTGTTTTTACTATTACTGCTACTATTAGTATTGCCACGGCTACAGCCGCCGCCACCACCACCGCCACCACCATCGCCGCCACCACCACCACCACCACAACCGCCGCCGCAACCACCACCACCACCGCCACCACCACTATCACCACCACCGCCACCACCACCACCAAATAATAAAATGAATAAAGGTGTCGTATTATAAAGAAATGTGCAACCTTTCATGCTCCGAATATGCACAGAATCAGTGGCGTGATTAGGGTAGATGGCATTGTCGCGACATATCTTAAACTAATGGGTGACTAAGTTTGCTCCCCCTTTGGTCTCCCTCTTTGCCAGACCGTAGATACGTTACTGTACAGAAAGAATATATTCTACAGGTCTTCTACGACATGATGAACGTCGTGACGGACCTTGACGTGAAGCAGTCGGTCGACAGCGCGCGCAACCCGATATACGCCCGGCTGCTGCTCATCTTCTACGCGATCGTCGCCGCCATACTGTTGATGAACATGCTCATCGCCATGATGAACATGTCTTACGAGACCGTCCGCGTGACGCGCTCCAATCTGTGGAAGCAACAGCAGCTCTCCATCATGCTCATGCTCGAGAGACGGCTCTTCTGGTGCCGCTGGCTGTGCGACAGGTCGGAGAAGGACATCTGGCGCAAGGAGGCAGACAACGGCGCCGTCAACTCGTACCTGGACGTCACCATGCTGCACACGACGAGTTATAGGTGTAAGAACAAGGCGCTCGAAAAGTAGACTCTTTAGAACCAGGGTACCGTTTCATTCTTGTAACCCCCCATAAGCAAGATTCGACCTTTGGTTTACGACCGAAACAGAAAGTACGTTCATAACTCAATTAGCATGGTTTCTGCTTGCCTAAAACATGCTTGCGTAAATTTTCAAATACAGATATACCTCGGGAGTGACGGGTAATAAATAGGTGAATATCAATTTCCATTCGGACCATTAAAAAGACCAATTATAGCTAGTCCAATATCATGAAGCCCAAAGGAATGTATGTTTTCGTTCAACAAAACATTCTGCCTGTTCCATTTGCTCAGTAAAATGTAGACTAATTCATTAATCGTGAAATGCAAATACGTGTACGGGAAAAAACAGCTGTGGTTTGCAAATTGCTGTAGTTATAAATATCATCACGTTGGTAGGCCTACTTCTACATTATGTGAGCGGGTGTGTTTTGATGTAGACTTACATGTGCTATAATTAATCGTGTGTACGAACGTCAAGTTAACATAATTTTTTATTTAAAACCGATCATCTCACAATTATTTATATATTCAGGGAGGACGCCAATAAAATTGGTTCGTAGTCTGTGTCGCACAATATAACTTTACGATGTATGTCACGTTCGTAACTTCATTAAGAAAAAAGTTTATTTCATAATTATTGGGTAGACAACAACGTAGGGGAGACCGGGGCTAGTTGTTACAATTTTTTTCAGGTAAAGTCACTTTTTGTGAAAAATATGTTTGATGTATTATTTCTTTCAACGTGTACATTAAATGTATTATTCGTGTTAATAAAATGTACCATGCCAATGATATTCCATAGTATAATTGGGTAGATATGTGAAGTTTCCCAGGCGCGGTCGACTGTAACAACTGTTGCTACTTACTACATCATGCGGGGCACGTTGTTACAGCACATTGTTACAGCAAAGAACGCATGGATAGCAAAGCAAATGTGACTTATTACATTAACTAGATTACACATACCTTGCGCCTCCCTCCCGAAAAGGGAAGGTCAGTAGACACAACCCCCATAAGCTGAAGAAAAAATTACATTTACAACACGCAAGATCCAATTTCCTGATACCTTTTACTAACTCAATGAATGCATACAATTCAAATAAACATTCAATAAAACAGTCTACAGCAGGCTAAAACATAAAAAGGATACTTTCTCAGCAAACTCACAACGGTAATTTTCCAGGTAGGTCCGCAAGTACAAGTACAGTAGCAGTTCGTGTCACTTATCTTCAAAAATACAGAACAGGTCTACTTTATGCAACTACTAAGAATGTCCAGGCTCTCAATCTCATCATTATTTAGCCCTTTAAAGATGTTCATTCTACATACACACACACGCGGTCGAAAGAGTGATTATTGCGAAATCCCGTACCAGAAAAAAAGTCCGGAGTGCGATTCTCGGAGTAAAGTGCATCGCCGGTCGTTCCAAGTCGGACTCGTCGGTGGTCGCCCGCATCGGAACGTCGAACGAAGCTCCCGAACAACGTTTCCGTCGCGCACAAGCATCGGGGACGTGATATTGGCCCATGTGAAAAGTTGATGATACGTTGACATCTTAATTGCCTATGCATACAGGTCGCCTGCTCGTGCTACCTATCTGTGTGTGTGTGTGTGTGTGTGTGTGTGTGTGTGTGTGTGTGTGTGTGTGTGTGTGTGTGTGTGTGTGTGTGTGTGTGTGTGTGTGTGTGTGTGTGTGTGTGTGTGTGTGTGTGTGTGTGTGTGTGTGTGTGTGTGTGTGTGTGTATATATATGTATATATAAAGATTATTACCACGGACAATATATATATATATATATATATATATATGTATATGTACATATATATATACATATATATATATATACATACATACATACATACATACATATATAATATTATGTGTGGGGAGGAGTAGTTGGTCGCTGGCCGGTTGGCACAAAAGTCGTAACTCGTGGTCTCTGACATGGGGACTGTTGCCGATTCATGGCTGGGGCGGCGAACTCTCGTTCGGCAGGCACACTCGGCGAAATTGGTATGTTTCAGAGGAACAGTCTCGTGGAGCGCGTGGGACGCGCGAATCGTGATATCGACCTGACGGTCTTGTGAAATTCGACCTCCGGACGGACGACTCGAGGGGCGCTTGACATAGCGTTCGGCTTATCGACCGCGCGCGTGCGGCGGCGACAACTGCACGCAATCTAAAACTATAATAACAATTAAGCTCGTCTCAAAGAGTCTAACAGTGGTGCGAGTCAGGCCCGTGCGCCCGACCCGATCAATGATGGAGAGAAAACGATCGAGTAAAAATTATTGAGCGGAATTTTTTTAGAAAACGGAAAATGATCGGTACATACAGATTTCCATACTCGGACTTAGAAAACAGAGAACATATGGGAAAACGGAACGGTTGGTAACTATGCACCTATGCATCTTATACACAGTGTGCATAACATTGTAGGTGTTCACAGCTTCATATGAAAAGGTTTCTATTTTTAGTTACCAAAGGGGAGACATTCCTCACCACACCTCGTCAATTTCGTCTTCTTAACTCTCGATGTTTGGACTGTGTGTCCGCTGGTGGACTTCAAACCTAATACTGTCCACGGCGACTCCATATGTGTGATGTCTTTTCGTAAAATGACTCTGTATGCAACTAACCCCGGTCTCCCCTACATGGGTATATATGTGGCTTGTGCACAAGATAAACACGCGATTCGGGTGCATTTAATTATGACATCTGTTACATTTATTAGGGGACACATACACCTCTCATTGTTGTATTTATTGTTTGTACAAGAACATATCACTACGCAACAAGAACAGTATTTTCCACAACTATTTGAAACTTGCTGTATTCGGCATCACTAATATAGAGAACGATGCTTTCAAACAGTTTTCCATTTGTGCCCGTCTCTAGACAAATCGCCCATCAAGTAAATTGAAAGGTCAGCCCTAGACCGTACCTTGGTTGGCGTCCGTGGACGACACAGACGGTGACTACAGACCATTCGTTCAGGAAGCATCTGTTTGCGTGTTCCTGACAACGAATTCCCGATATACCCGTATAACTCCACTAGTTTGACAAGATCAGAAAGGAAAGGCGTGTTTCATCCTGATTTAAACTTACGATGTAGGGGAAGGCAGTGGTAATTGAGCCACTGGGTTAGTTGAGCCACCCATGTTTCAGTTACATGGTACCACCCAGTGATTGAGCATGTTATTAGAACACGATTGCATAAAAACATACAGTAAGTGCCATTTGTCACAACGGTCAGAAAATGTGAGTTAAAAGTATGTTTTTTGATATTTTTTGATGATTGTGATTAGTGCCTACTGGTGTGTAAACTATCAACGCATGTGACCAGACTTTATTGTCTGTGCACTTACACATGGTTTAACTATGCACAGGGAAGAATATTATTTATATAACTTCGCGCATTAATGAGAAGTTAATTAGAAAAGCTTAATTGTCGAAATGGGGCTAGTTAAGTCATCCAAGGCCCAAGGGCTGGTTAGTTGGGCAGCGGTTAAAGAACGAAGACAAGTGTTCTTTACCCAAAAAGCATCAAGGAATTAATTTTTTCGAACAAATTTGCATATCGGATAGCTACAAGGCAACAAATTAGCAGTTAGTTACTCTGGCCTTTAAGTCTATATTAAATAAGTGTGTCGACTTGTTAATTCAGCGTGCAGACTTGTCAGAGACGTATTGTACCATTAGGTAGATGTGTTGGCGGAGTTGTTATGAATTTTAGTACAAGGCCTACGTAAATTATGGAAGTAATTAAAGCATTTACCCAACTTACGCTACATCGTGACTCAACTTGCCCGACACCAAGTGTTAGTTGAGCCAGCTTATTTGAATCAGATACACATAATTATCTATGCATACTAGGTATATTATCTTGGCATAAAATAATCATTTGAGTAAAAACAATTTTGTCTTATGAATATGATTGTGCCCTACATATGAAGAGTGAAAAATGGCTCTACTAAAACTGCCTTCCCCTAATATCTATGTGTATAAACATGATTCTACACGACATCGCTGGTAAACATTTAAAGGGACTATACAACAATTTCCATTGGTGCATGGACTCAGCATTTGTAAATCGAAATATACCCGAATGTTCAGCATTAATGAAGATTTATGTAAAACCAAAACATTTCAACACACCACAGAAATATAGTAACTTAAAAATGATGTATCTAAAAGCACTCTGAACCCCTTCTTTTGTTTGAAGTCTCCTATCTGATTCACTGGCAAAACAAACACCGAAATTGTATTCACCATATTCAGGCCCGTCCTCAGGGTTTTTAAAAAGGGGGTTCGAGCATATACAATCAGCCGGGGATTTCTTGGGAGATTCTGAAAAATGCTGCAATTAAATTAAATTAATTCGAAAAATCGTTTGACCCTGCCCTGAGGACGGGCATGTGCTGGGAATGTGGACACCCCTTTATGGAGTTCGGTTTCACGCGTTTATCAACACAATTTAGCAGTTCTGTGACCCGTCCGCAATGTAATTGAGTTTAGGCAGATTTGAAGTACAAATGTAGGCCTGCATATTATATAATGTTCAACATTTATTAACACATCTAGCACCAATGCAATGAAATGTACTCTAGTGTGCTAGTAGTCATAGTCATACTGCTACACGGACTGTAACTGACACTGGTCTGTGTTTGCACAACATGAATATGTGATGTGGCACAATCCAGATGTACAACGTCACCATCGACGACGTTTCTCGGGCCCGCAACTTCAAAGGCGCTTCTTTTACTTAACATTGTTCATGCATATTAATGCTGGATCTGCAATTCATACATTGAACGATTTGTGTTGGTTCTCGCAGTCATTAGTTGCGCTGCAATCGTTGCGCGTTCACGTCATTCTACAAAATACATCCATTGTTGACCAATAACGCCATCTGGCGAATGGCTTTACTTTGGTTATTTGTAACCAATGAACAATTACTATCTAGTTACTGCATCTAGCTCTCGACCTAATTAATTTTCTCTAATAGTAGCCTTGGCTACCTATGGCCTTAATGTTTCGATTAGCCAATAATTGCCATCGTTACAAAATGTTGTCGCACTGCAAATAATCAGGTAAATGCAACAGCGCGCCAAAACGGTAGTTACTCACCGTACTCACGAAGGTACGTATGCAGGCTTGTTGCATAACATTTGACGAAATTAACTAATGTTATAGTAAATTAATCGTAATCAGGTCCTTAAATAGCCAGAATGTAACTCGGATGAACAATTGAAAATGTGGCGGACTTTCATTAAGCGGAATTCGATAAAAAGTGGTAGAAAGGTGAGTGGCTTCCGTCTTACCGTCTACTGATTCTAGGACTGCCGAGGACGAATAACAGCGTCGAGGGGGCGGGCACCGTCGGTTGCAATCAAGCATTGCCATTGGTCACAGTTCCGATGAACGAACAAGTCATTGGTTGCGCTGCAATCGTTGCGCGTTCATGTCGTTCTATAAAATACATCCATTGTTGACCAATAACGCCATCTGGCGAATGGCTTTGCTTTTATCCAAAATGGCGGCATTGGTTATTTATAACCAATGAACAATTACTATCTAGTTACTGCATCTAGCTCTCGAGCTAATTAATTTTCTCTAATAGTAGCCTCGGCTACCTATGGCCTTAATGTTTCGACTAGCCAATAATGACCATCGTTACAAATGTCGCACTGCAAATAATCAGGTAAATGCAACTGCGCGCCAAAACGGTAGTCACTCAACGTACTCACGAAGCTATGTATGCAAGCTTGTTGCGTAAAATATGACGAAATTAACTAATGTTATAGTAAATTAATCGTAATCAGGTCCTTAAATAGCCAGAATGTAACTCGGGTGAACAACTGAAAATGTGGCGGACTTTCATTAAGCGGAATTCGATAAAAAAGTGGTAGAAAGGTAAGTGGCTTCCGTCTTACCGTCCGCTGAGCGGCTCGAGCAGCATATCCAAAAAATCATGGACATATATTTACAATATATATATATATATGTCCATGCAAAAGATCCTGTCGGTTTAGCCCCGCCGATTCCCGGCATCCGGGTTCTCCTTTTGTTTTACATCCTGTATTGTCGGCTGTTTCCGTTCTTTTCCGTGACTTACCGTGGCAGAGTGGTTAAGGGTAAGTACCTTTACATGTTCGTATGTTTATGATTAAAATTGCACCAAAATTGAGGTGAAATACATTTATTAGAAGACATGGGTGTATTTCCATTTAAGTTTAGCAGATAATAGATCCACGGCACGCCATCCAAAATGTTCAGCACCTCTTTAAGAAGTCTTAGTTAGTTCGTGTTCCAAATATTTTCCCGCTGCGCGAACGGAATGCGCAGGGCCTGGGGGTGTGTTTGAGCTCCGCTAGTTTGTGAAATTTTATCCGATTTTGATTCTTTTAGTTGGACAGCGAGAGATCGATTTAACCAAAATCATGACATATTTACATTTCTATAAATTTAATTTATTATAAAGTCAATACAAAACAAATTTTATTAATGATTATTAGTAATGGTGCTTTTAAAAATATTTGTATGTACTTTTTATTTTCTTGTTACTATATCGTAGAATATGGACATAATGTATATTGCATGTATTCTTTTGTCTGAAATAAAATATTGATTGATTGATATTGATTAAACTTGTTGGGCCTGGCTGTGCTAGTAGAATAATTAAATTATTATGTAATTTTTCAATGGCAGTTTGGGCTTTGGCATAAAAAAGGTGTTGACCTGTTGCGTTTACACATTAATTAGCCAATATTTACTTATTAATTACATCAATAGGGTTATGAAATGACTGTGATGTATATTGTATGACCCTGTTTAATGAATTTGTAAACCCTGAACAAATTATACAAATATCTTCATAATCATGGAAGTTATGGCCTTTTAGTAAAAGGTGTCGGCCTGTTGAGTTTACGCATTAATTAGCCAGTATTAACTTATTAATTGCATCAACTGAGTTACGAAAAGATGGGTGATGTATATTTATAACCCTAGTTAATGAGTTTGTAAACCCTGAAAAAGTTATACAAATATCTTTATAATCATGGAAGTTATGGCTTTTTATAAAAAGTTGTTGGCCTGTTGAGTTTGCACATTAATTACCCAATATTGACTTATTAATTGCATCAATTGAGTTATGGAATGAGTGTTAGATGTATATTTATGACCCTGGTTAATGAGTTTGCAAAGCGTGAACAAATTATACAAATATCTTCATAATCATGTAAGTTATGGACATGTGTCAGTCAGTTGACTTCACGCACTAATTAGCCAATATTGACTTATTATTTGCATTAACTGAGTTATTCTTAATGATACATGACTGGATTATGCATATTTATGACCCTACTTAATGTGCTTGCAACTACTGAAAAAAATTATTAAAATATATGCAAAAATAAAAAAGTTATGCCATTTTAATCATACATTGAAAGAAAACACAAAAATGAGTCTTTTTCCTGTATACAAGATACACATTTTTTTTGAATTTTTACTGTATTAAAATAACAAGATCTAATAAAGATATATTAATAAAATAAGCAGTTTTGGGTTCCTTTACATTTCACCTTTCATTTAAATCAATTGCTATCGTGATATCAATGTTCTATCATGATATCTAATTTTTTATATCTAGGACTGCCGAGGACGTATAGCAGTATCGAGGGGGCGGGCACCGCCGGTTGCAATCTAGCATTGCCATTGGTCACAGTGCTGATGATCGAACAAGCCCTGCAAGAAGTCCACCGCACTCAGCTACTAACACTATACAGGCACACGCCAGAAGGTAGAATCTCCAGGCAAGAAGTAGGCTGATTGCGGCCAGCGCAATGTGAGACTTGTGGGTCAGTATGCTGAGAGAAACAACATAGACTATCTCGATTTCATACAAAGAAAATAGCAATACCTAATATCTGTAAATCCGGTGTTTGCTTTTGTTGCATATGCCAGTTTTATTCTATTATACATTTATTTAGTGTGTTGTATATTCTTCTTTGTGTACTTCCAGATGTAACTGCCACTGGATGTTATCTGCCACGAAATTTAACTTGTGGTGTTTTGGAAATGTCAACTGTACAGCACGACAAGCAGATGTCATAAAGGAAAGCTGCACTGCATGCTAAGATAAAAACATTGTGGCAGAAATACTGTCATCTAAAAGAGTGAAAGATTAGCAGAGACAGAAATCAAGCAAAAGGGAATCTTGCTGTAAAACAACAGCTTATGATCAATGAGTTGTTGATGGTGTCAAGGAAACCAAGAGGACTGCAGTTGATGGAGGAAGAAACATAATGGTTCTTTTCAGAGCCAATCAACACTTCCAAAAGAGATTGCTGCTACACATAAATGGTATTTATTCACAAGTGAAACACTAACTTGATATAAGATAATCAATATAGTTTTTTTTAGGCCAAAACCAGGCTTGGGGGGTCAATAATATTAAATATAAATTCCAATTACACACCAACTACAAATTCAACCTCAAAAATGCAAATTCCAACATACCAATTATCAATTCCATATTGAAATAACAGTATCGGTTAGAGCAACCATAGACTTGCTCAACACCAAAAAATAACATTTCTTAGAGCATCTTTATTATAATTTCTGTATAACATTTATTATGATACATAATGGCAAACAAATATGATATATGCAACATTATATTTTAGTGATTATTTGTACCAAATAATTTAAGTTACGTATTTGATAAGTAATACCAATTACATTTTCATGAATTCAAATTATAAAATTCTGGAATTGGTGTTTCAATTACAAAGTAATTGACCACAATTCTCACCAAGACTAATTTGAAATACTATTGCACTGTATAGAACAATTCGCAGTTTCATGCACAACATACGCTGAGACTGTACATTAACCTTTGTCCCTTTTGCCAGTAATTGTCCCATTCCATATTTACACAGTATATTTCGGCTGTTGTTATCCCTAATGGTGAATCCCCTATCGGACAATATCGGATCAACTTCAATCTTCTTTAACAATCCTCATTGCTTTATAGTTTCTACATCATATTACGCCTGCAACACATCGGACATAAATGTTGCATATTGGTGCAATCCCAATTAGTGTTGAATATATTCAATGAATCTTATGCGAGGAATAGAGATTGCCTTACTTTCCATCGTCTGAAGGTTATTGCACAAATGGGTCAGTACAGTAATAGTCCTAATGTTCTTGTATTGCCCGAAACACTTCAGCAGATTTTTTATTGGAACAACTTGATGGGAACATGTATCCGAGAAAACCGAATGTACACAAACTGAACCCTGTGTATAATGGTGGAAACTACCAAACTGTTCAAACGTGTGTGCCAGATCTGAGTGCAGAAGTGCCAATAGTCCCCAGACGAGGGCCACCAACGATTCATTTTGAGACAATTTTCTTCTGCACCATGCCTCTTCTGTGGTAATATTTCCTTGTCCTTGACATCGTGGTTGCAATAATTCAATTAACTTCTTAGCATCTGGAACAAGAAACCTCAACAAACACACAAATTGGCAAAATGCCAAGCCAGTGCAAAACTTTAACTTTTTATCATCATATTTGATGACTTCAATGCCATATGATTTGGTACGAGGTATGCTGAAGTGTACCAAATCTTTCTGCGAGTGATTGTCCATATGTGAACCTTGCGCAGTGGCTGTGTTCTCAAAAGCAAATTCAACCAATTGTTCCGTCTGTACTATTTTTAGAACGGCTACCCTACACTCACCGCCATGTAACTCAGTTAGATGTACATACACTACACCCTGCAGCTGCAGATGTAGGGGTTTTTCAAGATCGGTCATGGCAGATATCAGCACCGTCCTCAGTGTTGCGAAAAAGAGGTTTGGGCATGCATAATTATCCGGAGATTTCTGGGATGATTTCTGAATTTTTTACAGTTCAACAGATTCTCTCAAAAAGGGGGGTTCATTCGAACCCCTTAACCCCTTGGGGACGGGCGTGATACTCAATGAGATGTTGATATCTAATAACAAAGGAATGCAACACATAACATATGTGAATTGTCTTTTATTTGGAGCAGTATAATATTTGTATTCAACAGTGTAAACAACAGGCAGATCAAATCATATGCATGTGCAAAAATAAAACGTAATAAATGTATCCATACTACAAAACACTGGTATTGACATTTCATAGAATATGCACCAACAAGGCAAGCAAACAGTTCATCTTTTAAAGTTCATCATGTTTTTATTTATAGACATCAATACCTTGATTGAAATGTTAATTCCAAAGAGCGCATTCGCAACAAATTGTACTTATTCAAATATAAACTGAGATTAAATAAGGTGCAAATATCACAAAATACCTTTGTACAAACATATAATGAAATTCTAAACTGCTCAACAAAGTAAGTCGTAAAATAGTAATTTGAAGTTCACTGGTAGCAGTCATGGACCAGTTTAGTAAACAAAGGCCAAAATATGTTACATAAGTTGAGTTTGGATGCAAATAGCATGGCCATATCCTATTGGCAAGTATACGAATAGGTATATACAAATATATTTTATATTGCACTTGTGACAGGGTTATCTAACAGTGTGGGGCAACCCTTGAAATTAAGATGTGTGTTCAACAAGGTTTTCCCAATAAATAACTGTAAACCTCTGGCGTGATATTCTTAATCATAGTTACAAATGGTTGTTTTAAACCATGAGTTTTGTTTTAAAATAATTATCTTAATATTGTGTCTTTTTAAAAGCACATTTCTTAATCGTATATATATATATATATATATCTTGATATATATATATATATGGGAGGTATCCAAATATTGTTATTATATATGGTTTATTTACATATTAAAAAATTACGCATTCCACTACTATCACAGAGTAGCCACAATGATTACTTTGGAGAAAATTCCAAAAATTATAATAACCACTTCTAAGCATAGTACCAACATAACTTCTTTTAAAATAATATAAAAACCAAGAGAAAGTGGAGGTGTATTGGTCGTACATTAAGAAAACCCCCAACCAGTATCACCAGACAAACACTAATGTGGAACCCAAGGGAATATAAAAAAGGACAGCCCAAAACACATGGGAAACAGAATCTAAGAAGATTACACCTGGAATGAAATGATAATGATCCCACAAAAGAGGACACTGTGAAGAGCTTTTGTCCATGCTCATAACAAGCAAACAGGACTAAGTAAGTAAGTAAGTATATTAAGTATGTTAAGTTGATGACATTGTTAAGAATTAGTGACACATTTTAAATGTTGCTGTTTCAACATAGTCCACATATCTCCTGTACTACCAGTAGAACTGTAAAAAATATGCAACCCATACGCCATTTATATAGCATGCTACTTGTGCAAACGTGCCAGTGTGCAGGTATAAATATATTTACATAGGCATGAAAATATGTATATAATATACTACATATATACCTAGAAACAATATGATACGTCTCCTGCAATTTGCTGTAAAATCCACCATAACAAACACATTATCCTGATCGTATATTATCCTGCTGTGTTGTTTGTTTAGATAAATATTCATACAAACAATAAAGTATATATAAGTATGTATAACCCGTAGTTTCCAATAGGAGCACGTAACCCTTTTTCAGAAGTGAAACCACATGAAAACATAAAATATTCAGGAATGAAGAGACAGTTACATAAATGTTGACATCAGAACCATGTGTAAAGATCAAATAAATATTCAAACATTTCCGTGTATACAACAGCATGTGTTACTTTTTACCTAAAAATTAGCAAAAAATTTATTAGCTTGTTCCACTTTCTGCGAAAACTAATATTTGCACACCCAAGTCTTCGCACTCGCACAGTGCACATCTACTGGGAACTATACAATACATCTATAAACATGTATGGTAATACCGGAACATGTGTGTTCTGGGGACACTAATCTATTTGAAGGTAGATAATGCAGTCTTTATAATCCTTATAACACACACTCGTATTACACAAACAAGTCTTAACAATATAAAAACGGTGCTCAGTAGATATCTTAAATGTGTCGCAAAATACCACATTGACATCATTTCTTTGTAAATAAACAAATGCTGAGTTTCCATTGCAAATTGTATAACATGAACCTATCTTGAATTTATTTCCATAATGCAAGATTCTGGATTGTCTATTTCCAGTAGAAGATATATTAATTAAATTAATGTTTTACAAAAGATGAGATTCAGGATTATCGACCGCTAATATAAAAATATGACTGGCAGGAATGTGCATAGGTGCAATTGTAAATACTTTGCAAACACCTATGATATGTAAAGCCTTCACGCAAGCATCACCAACTTCCATGATTCCTCCAAATATACATGTACATTATTTGTACTGTTAACCTAAGAAGCTGTTGCCTCAAAATATCAGTGTTTGATACTATGGATCCCACCTTTCTGAAATGTTTATACATTTTTTTAAACATACCATGGAGATGTGTACTGCTAGCATTTATACAATCTGAAAACGAAACAAACCAATATAATTTAACCTTGGACCTATTTCCCCTCAATGAAACTTCAGTGACAATCTTAGAAAATGTCCTTGTCCTTCATGCTTAGCCATCACATAAGAACCTACCGTTCATATACAGACATCACAATCCAAAACTGCATCTGTACGAACTGTGATTGGAAAGATATTTTGAGATTGCCTGTAACGAAGGGCTTATAAACACCTTCAAAACCTTTAAGAATGTTTTTGCCTGTAGTGCGGTCGCTGTAGGTTTGTCAGACCCTTGTGGAAAGTATCATATTATACAAGAATTTCTTCTGAATGATAAAGCAACAGTGCTACTGGAATCGTGGGAATTTATCCCAAATTTGTACAAGTGTTGTCAGAACAATGACCATATAATAAATTTTTTTTAATAACTATCCCACTCCTAAATTAGAGGTAATTTTAATATAACTTTGAAAACGTCACTTTTAGCAATCAAAACCTGAAAATAAAGTAATCTACACTCAATAACCTCTGAAATTGTCCAATGCTAACCGATATTTCAGAAAAAAATACAACCCTGTGATTAGGGTTAATTTCTGGTACAACAGATTCACCCCAAAGCTGGAGTTACATCTCCCCTCTGCCAACACTCTGAAGGTCAAAACCCAAATTGTTGGGGCTGTGGGGATGAAAAGCATTGCTGCTTCCTGCCCTGTCAAATGTCCAATCTTCATTCCCTACCCCTGGCACGGCACGATTCCCCCTGCCTTCATATTCTACCCCTGGACCAACCAGGTGATGATCACTGCCTACACCCTGACAAGCCCAGTCATGCCTCATCCCTCCTTCGAACGACGCCCCACAACAGTCACACCATAACTCCGAGCTGTAGTCGTCGCAAGCCGACGGGCCGAATGAGTTGCAGATGTTCTCCGAAGGTGGTATCCTGCCACCGTATGCATAGCTCCTGTTTAAACCCGTAATTATCGTGTTGGTAACCTCCGTCGAAACACTTTCATTATCCACAATGGGAGGAATCCCTGCATATGTGAAAAGGAACAACAATTAAATTCGTCCTAAAGCTCCCTCTTTAGTTGATTCAGCGCATCACAAAATCATGTTTATTGGTGTTCAAACGTACAGTATGTGAATTGATTACTATTCATGAAATAATGTCAAAATCAGTCCCCAATTTTATCTGGTCAGTCGCCATCTCTGCCTCACAAGGTGTCTGCCCAACCCCTGATCGTAGCCTGACGTGAATAGCCTTAAGTTATACGGTGTACTTTTGCTAAAATCATCGAAGGAATAAAGAACAGACCTTTAAGTACATTACCAACTATGAACTGTTTATATGTTTTAAACTTTTCAACAGTTTTCAACTTTATGGCAAAATCATATACAGCATGGTAATTTGTGTTTTTTCATGACAAAGGAATATTAATGGATTTACAGCATATACATACAAAAGAACATAAAGTGATTTGCAGTTGATATATAAAGGATATATAAAGTGATTTACATGAGATACATACAAGGATAATCAATGGAGGTATTAAGTCCAGACTGTGGCATCCTGTTACTCCAGATCTGCTCTCTGTCACCATCAACGTCTAAATCATGAAGAAAACAAAAAATGGCAGGCTACTTATAGAGCATAAAATACTTGCAGAACAGCATTTCATAATCTAGATAATTATTGAATGCAGCTCGGCATTGAGAAGATTGAAACACAACACATAGAAATAATTATCAAACTCGCACTGAATGTTAATTTAAATAAATTTCAATGGCTTAACTGGCAGTTTTTAAAAATGTCCTCACGATTAGTTTCTACAATAATAATTTTTTATATATCCATACGTTTTATTTACCTGTAGACTTTAGCCTATCTCATCAAGATGGTTTTTTCAGTACAAATGATGTCATTATAGACATGTGGAAGAAAGACAAAGGCCAGGGATCAACAGAGATGAGGGGAACTACGAGCTTCCATACGTATATGAAGACATCATCCTACCAGGACATCATTCATACCCAGGAAGCCATCTTGATAAGATAGGCAAAATTCTCTACAAGTAAATAAAACTTTTGGATATGTAAAAAAGAATTATATCATCATGAAAACAAACTGTCCTGAGAACTATACTAATTTTATTAGTTTCTACATTCAAGGGACATTCCAGAAACATGAATTTTCTTATAATAATTACTTTTATCAATACTGTATTTTTAGTACCTCTGAACAGATTTTATTTCTGGATATACAGCGCTATATAAATAAAGGTTATTATTATTGTGAATCACACACCTGTGGTACTAAGCCATCGCGACAAGGCCAGTAGGCCGAACGTGGAGATTGCGACAAAAAGAAGACAACCGCCTGTCACGATCAGAATCAACTCGATGTTAAGCTTGTGGTTTGGAGTTGGAGGCATCTCAGGCCTGTGTGTGGTTGACGTCGGTCTGAGGGTAGCCGGGGGTCGAGGCGTGGGCAACACACACGAGCCATCGTGCCCTGAGAGACAAAGTCAACTTAACTATGCATTCCATACCACCCCAACACACAGAGAACGAAGGTATAAAGTCTTTATTGTAAAATCATGTTACATTTGTTCCAACAGCTAGAACACCAGTGCATCTTAATTAACCACAATTTTTATTTGAATGATTCACGTTGAATGTTGAACATATAACAAAAGTGTACAATAAAAACTATTGGACTTTTTTCTTTTTAAAAAAACAATCAGGAAATCTAACATTAACTTTTCATTTTCAATTAATAAACTTTTACATGCCCGTTGAGCACCCAAAATTGAGATTTGAGCAACTTTTCAATAATTCTACTTGCTCTCAGCTTATCATTCAAAATGGTTGAATGACTTATTTATGCAAAAATGGAACAGGTTATTGGTTAATGTAATGTCCTGCGCAACATGAACTATGAACAATGTTAACATTTCCCAGTGTAAAATGCACATTTATACCATTGTGTAAGAAAAACTAAAATGAAAATGCTTCTCAGATTGCAGCCTGTTAAATCACGTATCTTAGCCACATAAATTTGGTAACCCCTCCTGCCCCAATCATATCTGCTCAATTCCCGATCACATTTCACTGAAGGTAGATTAACTTTAGCACACAAATTTAGAGTATCACTCTGACTTGGCTGAGGGAATGTTGTAAATAAACTGTTACTTACCTGGATAAATTTTCTTTACACTAATTGATCTATTGAGGGCATTGCTGCTCTTAATATTTCTCGGAAGGCTGGCCACCTCAATGTAATAGTCACCTGGCGTTACAGTCAAACAGTGATAAAAGTACTGGATCTGTGGCAAACAGAAAGAAACATTATAGTTTATTTATTTCTCAGAAGAATCAGTAAACGTAAACAAACATGCAGTTTTATATATCTTATATATATTTAAATACACATATATACACACACACATATATATGTGTGCGTGTGTATATATATATGTGTGTGTATATATATGTGTGTGTGTATATATATATATATATTATATATATATATATATACATATACATAGAAACACTAGCACACGCATGCACATGCACGCATACACACAAACATAAACTGACACAAGTACTCAGTTAGTATTTAACTTTAACTGCTCTTAAAAATATGAACTGTGTCTTCTAAACGGGTATATCCACTGTCAAAACCTTTACAGTCAGTGTTGTCCAGTTGTGCTAACAGATAGTGCATGCTTTCGGTTTTGCTCCTAAACTTGTGATGGACACCGTCAGCACCTTAGTGAAACACTTGTGGAAAACATTAATAAAATGTACACAGCAGATTTTATTTAATTGGTTAAAATGTTATTGATCTGTCAAATTCCTGTTTTATGTCATGTGACATTAAACCATGTACTGTGCTAAATATTCAAACAAGTATAACATTGTTAATTTAGATATACGATGAGATTGAACAGTTCAGAGAGTATCAGCATTTTAATTTTACGAAACCCCAAACTAACTGTGCATCAGTTGACCAATGAAAACTGTTGTGCATTCTTTGTAAAGGAAAAGAAAAGTCATGGTTTGGGGCTATGCACCTCAGAGTCGATTAAAACTAACCATTTGCAACTACAAGAATATCGTGGCAGGGGTTTATTCAGAATCTGTTCTAAAAGTGGGAGATTCTGTTAAAATCTCAGTTCTCACGGCAACTGACATGTTGACCGGTGTCACTAATACAAGAGCCTGGCAGTTATATGAAAACAGTGCAGCCAGACTTCCGCAATGACATAGTAAGTGTTTTTGACCAAAATCAAAGGGCTGACGGGTATACACAGAAGCAGCGTAAGCACTCAACTAAGTGAACTGTTAAGTCAGAATGGGATAAGTTAAGTAAACAAAGGCCATAGCATGTTGCATAGATAAGTTGGGTTTAGAAGCAAACAGCATGGCCATATCCTACTACCGAGCATAGGACTAGAAATAGATTGTCATTTGGTGTGCAAATATTGCTAGATTACGGCACCTGTGACATAGGGTTATCTAACAGTATGGTGCGTCCAATGAAATAAAGATGCTGTATGCTCAACGAGGTTTTCCTAGTAAACCACTGAAGTGATATTCTTGATTTTAGTTTGCAAATGGTTCTGTTTTAGTAACTCTTATAGGTGCATAAGCACAAATCCATGACTTTTGTTACAAAGGTAACAAGAGAGCGTAATTCACCCATTCGTCATCGTCAGTCCAGATGGCCTTTGAGAGATTAAAGACAACACAGCGCTGGAGACCTGACTCCTGTAGGCTTATCACTTGCACCTGGAATCCCTCGACAAAAACTCTGGATGCTGTAAGAACATAAAGGCATGCAAGACAGTGTCATTAGATCATTGTACATTTTATATTTTAACTAGGTAGCTTACACCTGTCCATGGAGCAATGACACCTTAATCCGAGTGGAGGTAGGGGATATCATTTTACAATCAGTTTTATTTCTAGTAAAGAAGCCACAGGAACATCCTCTGGATTATTTCACCATTCAATTCGCCCACTGTTTCCCTCTTTCTCCAACAGGTTGAAAATCATATCAGGTAGGCAGCAAACACATAAGTAAATAACTCTAAATATCTATGGTATCGGTGCCAGACTCACCCCAGACTACAGGGAAAAGGAGGAGAGCAACAACATCTAGCCTTGTGGTTTTTCAAATACATCGCCAATCAGTAGATCAGAGGCCACTGGTGCAAGGTGGGGAAGGAACAGAGAGAGAGGTGGGTGGACCTCAACACTTGGTAGGAGGTACTGCCAGTCTCCCCCAAAGTTAGCAAATTAATATATATATATATATATATTAAACAGTCTCTGTGTTGTTTGAAAATATGTCAAGCATGTGACATGGGGCAATTACATTAATCAATTTACAATGATGATCTCTTGCCAAAGTCACAGTATAATTACTGCATTCGACCTATTCAGAGCACATGCCTTACTTAGCATACACCCTCATGTTTTTAATCAGCGGGATCCAAAAATTATTACTGTGATTTCGTCTTGCCAGTCACTACCATTCATTGGCGTTGAGTCGAGAGGTGCCCTGCCCAAATTTTCACAAGCACATGGCTGGCTGTATGTCCGTCTTTTAGAATGGATAATCCACACCTGTCATGCTCATTGTTTGTTTTAAAGCTGCTTCCTCAAATGGTTCACCCCATCGTGAATCCGGTTCATTTATGCCCAGATGTGTGTGACTAGTTTAAGTAATGTGTGCTTCATAAAAAATGCATATTTTTGTTCAAATCATCGAAAGAATTGACTTCAGTCATTAAATCTGGTAAGGATCAAAATAGTGGATATCCAAAATGGTAAACACTGTGCGGGTCGAGTTTCAGCATTTTGATTTTCACTTCACTTAATGCTTGAACAAGCATTAAGTAATTTAATAGTTTGTCTGATGATATCACAAAAACTACATACAAAAGTTGCGCAAACAAGCATGTTGCAGTGGATACTAGGTAGGCTTTTCGAAAATTAATTTTAAATGAGACTAACCAAAAAATCTAATTGAGGAGGCACCTTAAACACACGGTAACAACAAATGTTTGATCCAAATGTGCACTTGGAGTGACTGGAGTGAAACAGGTACCTCGTCATATGTAGACACACGTGGCTTATGATATTTTGGAAGGCACTGTTAGTTGAGCCACTGGGCTAGTTGAGCCACCCATGTTTCCCAGGAAACTACAGCAGTGACAGTTGTTTGGTACCACAGAGTGACTGAGCATGTTATTAGAACATGATTGACATACAGTACATGCTATTTGTCACAACAGTCAGAAAATGTGAGTTAAAAGTATTTTTTTAATGTTTTTTGAAACCCTTTGTGATTGTGATTAATGTGTGTGTAAACTATCATTGCATGTGACCAGACTTTATTGTCTGTGTACTAACAAATGGTTTAACTATGCACAGGGAAGAAAATAATTTACATCACTGCGCGCAGTAATGAGAAGAAACAGGGCTAGTTGAGCCACCGAAGGCTCAAGGGAGGGTGAGTGGAGCAGCGGCTAAAGAATGAAGACGAGTGTTCTTTCCCTCAAAATACATCAAAGAATTTCCTGAATAAATTGGGACATCGGATAGCTACAAAGCAACGTATTAGCAATTAGTTACACTGGTTGGCCATTGGCCTATAAACCTATGTTAATTAAGTGCGCCGACTTATTAATTAAGCGTGTAGACTTGTCAAAGACGTGTCGTAACCATTGGGTAGATGAGTTGGTTGAGTTGTTATGAAATTTTAGTACATAAGTTGTACAAATAAAGCATTTACCCAACTTATGCTACACTGTGGCCCAACTTACCCCACACCAAGTGTTAGTTGAGCCAGCTTACCTATTTGAATCAACTATATATATATATAATTATCTATGCATACTAGGTATATTATCTTGGTATACACATTTATCTACTAATAATCATAGTTTATGAGAGTAAAAACAATTTTGACATAGGAATATGATTGTGTTGATATCAAAAAGAATGGCTCAACTAACACTGCCTCCCCTACGCTTATAAGAATAGATTTGTAAGTCATGGTTTTAGACTTATTAAAACATAACAATTTACAACTACAGTTAAGAATATCATGCTAGTGGTTTACTAGGAAAACTTGGATATGGCCATGCTGTTTGCATCCAAACTCAATTTATGTAACATAGTTTGGCCTTTGTTTACTAAACTAGTTCTCTTTCTGACAAAATAGCATGTTTGCGTGAGACTTTGCATTGGTTCTGTGTATGCCTGCCTCCCTTAATAAGCAACATGTAGTCGAGGTTACCCCGATTTCAATGAACTGTGCATGCGCTTACCGGTCGCGCTGGTTAACATGTCAACCCTCGGTCAACTGGAGAAATGACCAGAATCTCCCACTTTTAGAACACATTCTGAGTAAACCACTGGCGTGATATTCTTGATTTTAGTTGCACATGGTTAGTTTTTATTATCTCTTAGGTGCACAGCCTGAAAACCATGACTTGTTTCGCTTTAATATGTCGAATACGGTATTTAAGATAACAATGTAATTGATTAGTGCTGTGGTGATTCTGTGTCTGGAACCCAAGCCATGGGTCCAAATAGGTACTGTGGGTTCCAATAGGTACAGCGGGTCGGTTATACACCCTTCCAATCGAAACATGGTGGTGACTTTTGGAACTAGGACTTCTGGGAACAATATCACAACGTTTTGCTGTGATTTGTAGCAGATCGAACATATTCCATTTCATATAAGAATGCTGGTTATAACTCGCCGATGCAGCTACGATTAACTACAACACATTTATTACATGTACAGTTGCGATGCATATATAGAGGATTGCGACCGAGCTACTTTCTGATATGACAAAAGTAAACCAACCGTCAGTGGGAATCCACCAGGTGATGTTCAGAGCTGCGTCACATGTGCGGGCGTGTGGGGATGGGTGGTGTATATAGGTGGAAATCACGTTAAGATTACTCGGCTTTCCTGGTGGGAAATGACTGAAAGTCTGTCGAGGGCATGCTGAAAAACAAGAACACATACAATATGTGCAGCACGAAGCATTCAATTATCCACCAAGAGTTAAAGCAAACAGGAGAGGCATTCCATTTCAAATCAACCAAAATAAGAAAGTCCTGTTGCACTCAGATCTTTTAATTAAACCAAAACTTAACTAATAAATAATTAATGTCAATTTAACAACACATGTCAAACCATAGGTCTGCAGCTTTTTTATTTTCGCCAAGAAGATATGTTGTACGAATCAAATTACCAATAAAAAAATTGTTGTGTTAAAAATTGGTGTGCTTATTCTCCATAACGTAGATAGTACGGCTGTAATGATACACTAAGGCTGACTAAGCCATGACATGATATGCATTGTGATATTTGTGTCACAATGCTATCACCATACATAATGATACACAGTTATAAAGAAACAATGTTTGTGCTGCATTACACAGCTTTAAATTTTTTACTGAAAACACCATGTTATGTAAAAAACATTTTAATGTATTTGTTTTTTCTGCTGAATATGCATAAACTGTGTGCGTATTCGGGTCACCACAGATATAGTAACCGCATTTTATATCTGCGAAAAAACCATGGAATTTTCCATTTTGAAATGGACAATAAAGTTTTATTGAATTGAATAGGCAAGCCCATTTCATGGGAAACCGCCGCCAGTCAGTTACGACCAGGCGCTGCGCAATGCAGCCATTTACGCAGTTATAATGGCGTTTTAACTAATATACCATGTCGAGCTTCCGAGAACTAAGGATTCTGACCGATTCATCTAATCATGGAAATCTAATGGTCTACCGCTTCGGGATAAAAATCTAGAAGCTATAGGGCTATGATTCTTTCTGTATATGGAATAAGTCTCTGGAATTCTCTAAATACTGAGCTCACTAACATTAAAACAGTAAGGTCATTCAAACACAGGTATAAGAAAGCAATCATAAGTGAATATACATAGGTAGCCTGTATATAATAATAATAATCTAGTTACTGTTACTAATTGTTGTTGCTAGTTCTGATTTAACAGAACATATAATATTTCAATGATTTTGTATCATGTTTATTGAGTATAATAATAGGACTGTATTCCTTATAAATGTAGGCATTTGAATTGCATGTGATTCAGTATTTTCTAATTGCACATATTCTGATTACTCAAGTGTTATTAAACGAATAGCTATGTAGGGGATACATTATATACAAGTTATTTTAACTTCTTGTGTATCCCTTTCAAACATCTCTTTACGTCACTGAAAAAATATATATATTGTCACGGCTATTGCAGCCATTACTATGTTTGTTTGAATAAATTTATTGTAATTGTAAGCACGGGATACCGCTAAATTCATGACTGCAGTTCGAAAGGATTAAAACGTAGCCATCAGAGGGAGCCACATGCAGTTCCAGTTGGGAGCAAGTGATTTTAGCGCGAACGGTAAACGGCTCCGTGGATGATTGATTAACGCTAGCAGTAGGGAGTGAGAGCGATTGTTTTCCTAAAACTAAAAATTTATACCCTGCATAATTTGCCATGATTATCAGAGAATATAGGCTTGCACAAATGTTTAAATTTAATAATAGTATAGTGCCAAATAAGGTGGCATTTTTCATGAAATAAATATTCGTATAGGAACGCTTATTCGGTACTCAAGAGTAATTGTAATACCAAAAGGCATCACCGTTAGCTGTTTTCAAAGTATACCCCAATTGGTCATTGATCTGTCTTTTCTTTGATTCTGTAATCTTCTATCAGTGTACACAGCGCAGGGCCAGGTGGTGGTTTCTGTTGATACAGTACTTAGATCATGTAACTAACACTGCCCAAGTCAGTAAATAAGCTCAGTTGAGAGTGAGCTACAGCCCACAGGTTTATTAGGTAAGAATACTGACTGGGCTTGAAGCCAAGAGACTCATGGTAGGCAAACTAGGGTACAACCTCAAAACACAACTGCAAAGTAAACCAATCTGGGTATAACACAGTAGACAAAATGGGTGTACACCAAGGAGTATACACAAAACCCCTCGGGATGTAAACATTGCTAATGTACTGGTATGAATTATTTGTAGTTACATTATATGAGTAGAATTGCTTTGAAATGGCTTAGTAGATTGGAGAGACTCATTCGGATTTCAAATGGTTGTGGCCTTTGTTTAAAGATGTACTGTACTCCATGTAATTAAACATGAATTAGTGAACCAAGCAAACATTACATTATATTTATAAGGAACAATAATATTTATCTAGCTAACTGTATATGAAATCATGAAGTCACGGTTCAACAAAATGTACAAACATATTTGTTTATCAATCATATTGTTCGTACACCACACAATCAGCAACACACTCTACATAATTAACAAATGGTTCTGCATAATACAAATGTAATTGTAATTAAAAAGTTGTAATTGTAATTGATTTGATTTTTTTTAAGTGTAATTGTACTAAAAAATAGAAAGTAATTGTAATTGGTTTGATTTTTTTTGTAATTGGACCCAGCCCTGTTGATGGATTTACTGACAAAGAGAATATTCGAGCTAAACCTAGCCCCCACCCCCTCCCCCCGCCGTCCAGGAAGACACAACAAGTCAATAGTACGACACTACAGCTGACTACATGCATGCCACAAGTTCACAGCGAGAATTCTAGACTACTCGGCCCACGGACAACTCGGCCCGGGACAACTCGGCCCAGTTCGAGACAGCTCGGCTCCGATTTTGAGACAATTCGGCCCAAGTGTCGAGACAGCTCGGCCCAATGATAAATTGCTCGGCTCCGATTTTGAGACAACTCGGCCCAAGTATCGAGATAGCTCGGCCCAATGATAAATTGCTAAATTAACCTTGAATCCAAATGTTATCCCATGTATTCTTGAAACACATCACCCGTAACCCTGGCAATAATCACCACGATATTGTAGGCCTATGTCATATAATAACGTGTATATATATATATATATATTATTTAATTATTAATAAAATATTATTATCATTAATAAAGATATAAAATGCTTCGTGTGTGTTTTCGTTTTGACTTTCTACAGATTATTGAAGGTAAACTTTTTTTATCTTCGTATACAAGTGTATGCCTGTATGGTCTGGAGACAGTGGCGTTGACAGAACAACAACAACAGAAGCTGCAAGTGTGTGAGAACAACTGGGTTCGGCGAATAACAAGAACAAAGAGGGTGGACAAAAGAAGGATGAATGACCTAAGGAAAGAGGTTGCGATGCAATGCCACTTGATAAGAATGGATGCAAGCAAACTAGCAAAGAGAGCAGAGGGGGAAACACATCAAGGACGCAGGAAAAGGGGAAGGCCACAGCTGAGATGGGAGGACTGCGTGAGGAGGGACATGAGAAGATCGGGGGAGGATGAAAGATGGAGAGAGGGAGCAGCCGATAGAAAACTATGGAAAGAAAGAACAGAAAGAGTGGCTCGACAATATTTTACCTGACCCTCACCCCTGTTCAGCAGGGAACAAGGAGGAAGAGCACAAGTGTATAAATTCATTATAGAGTGTACTCCATAATTATAGTACACCTACCAACACTTATATTACCCTAAAATTGTTACATTACCCTGAAATGATGACACTGTCCTTTGATTTGTCGTAGTAATTGACGTCCTACTCTTGTATTGTGTTATTGAGCTGATCTTGTATGTTGATTGGTTTTGGTTTGTGTGTGTTAAGAATATTTGAAGGCTATATTAATTGGCTTCACTACTCCTGCTTTGTTTTACTGAGCAGATTGTTTCATGTCGTTTGTCCTTTGATTTGTGTGTGTTAGCAGTGTGCTGAGGCCGTAGTAATTGGCTTGATACTCTTGTATTGTTTCGTTGAGCAGGTCTTTTTGTTTGAATAACGGCATTGTACAAAGTGCATTGAGACAAAGCGTCCTACATCAGCAGTATTTAGCTGAAGCTGGCTTCTCTTTGACTTTGATGACCAGAAGGCCTACCACTACCAAGTCGCCTTTGAATGCATTGAATAGAAGTTAGGAACTGAGCAGATCTTGCGTGATCCTCTGAATAACAAGATAAACAATGTTTAAATTCCCCGTGTGATGTGGAAATTGGTTCAGGGTAATGTTCTGTTAAAAATTCTTAGTTGTAAGCCATTTCAGTAGTATGCCTTTGTTATGCTAAATTCTTAGTGAATCTGAACATGATCCTTATATGTTAGTCTACATAATATCTACCAAGTTTCATGCTTTTATCACCTAATGCACAATCGTTAATCCACTACTAATATAATATGGTACATTATCAACAACGGAGTACAAAAGGTAAAATATGGATCCATATACATTTAATAAACTACATATAAAATCATCCACAAACACGCCATGGATAGAAATATATAAACACACATGCTTTAGATGTAGTAGAATATACGTAAAACATTTAATGTATTTTAAGTCAAGTCACGCAGGCATTTCATAGAAATAACAAACAAATATTATAGTGCGGGCTCTGAATAAGATGGGCATTGAATCAATCAACGGCCAATTGGAGACGGGCATGGGCGGAGTCAACACCAGACACAACGGCGGGATTGATAGAGCACACACCTTCCTTCTCTATTGTGCTGCCAAAACTGCTATATGCTTCATTCACACCTTTCTTGAAATATCAAATGAAACCAAACACCCAAGTAATGTATATTTACAAACACGAAGAATACATTTCTTTCCATAATAAACAGCATGAAAATCAGACCAGAGTGCGAGAACTACTGAAAATGAGCGAGGGATAGAAGGGAGTGGTGACAGGTGGTGGATACGGTAGTGAAGGGGAAGTTGACACCCAGTATTGATGCCAAGCTCAACCGGAATTCAGGGATAAAGAGGAAAGAAACAACATAATACGTACGTAATGTATAATAAATACTATACACATGTCATGTGTGTGAACATGTAAGTGGGTGCATATGAAGAATATATTGACCTCCTTTACAGCTTTTATTTGTTATAATTCAATCAGATCTTTAGAAATTGGAATGAGCCAAATGCAATAAAAAGTATTTTCCAGTTTAATAGCTGAATCATAATACATTATTTGCATCAAACCGACTATGATGGCGCCCAGAAGTTGCAATCATACCACTAGAAAATTACTTGCATAAACTAGCAAACAGAATCTGGTAAAAATTATAATTCTGAGGAAACAAGCCAGATAATTGCGCGTGCGGAAACCTTTCCCATTATCATAGGCCATGGCTACTCTCACCGTTGGTAGTGCACCGACAGTCTCACAGCAAATGTAAAATGTACGTTCACAAAGCCATTCAATAGTTGTGATATGTAATAATAAAAAAATTATATGTGTAGTTATGTCGGTTCGTAATTCAAACAATGGCACGAAAACATTCCACTTCCCCGTTATCCCCCTAACTAAGCGACATCATATCATGTATCAATGGGCCGAGCTGTCTCGACACCTGGGCTGTCTCAAAATCGGAGCCGAGTTGTCCCAGGGCCGAGTAGTCCAAGCACCGTAATCAAGCCATGGAATACCCTACCAAGTGACTGTGTCAACAGTAAAAAAATCAAAATCAAAATTACTGTCATAACCACTGATTGAGAGGGCTATATATGAGCCAGTAGGCTCCCTGTCCCAAACCCGTACAAGGTATGAAAGTGCAGCGAAGTATGAAGATATGTAGAAGCGATTTTTCAGTCAGACATAAACTGGACCTTTTTCCGCGAACGTCTGACTACCTTGATTAACAAAAACATACCTAGACGATACACAAAAGCTAAAACCCACCTCCCCTGGATAACACGTGAACTAATTAGAATGCAGAGAAGACGAAACAAAAGCCACAAAAAGGCAAAGCAAACTGGACTAAACAGTGACTGGGAAAAATTTAAGGAACTCCGAAAGCAAGCTACTAAAGCATTAGCAAAATCCTACAAAGACTATGTTAACAACCACATTGGAGACAGCCTGAAAACTAATCCAAAACGATTCTGGTCATTTATTAAGGCAAATAAACGAGAAAACATTGGCATCCCCAAACTTCGAGTAAACGACCAACCAATAATTAATGATCGAGATAAAGCAAATGCCCTAAACAACCAATTTAGCTCTGTATTTACCCAAGAAAAGCACCCCATCCCCCAAATAGCCCCCTCTACTTACCCCAACATCCCCCTTCTCGAAATTGGCATAGATGGCGTAATAAAGCAGCTGGAAAATCTAAACCAGAATAAAGCTACAGGCCCAGATGAACTCCCAGCTAGAGTCCTTAAAGAAACTGCAAAGCAGATAGCTCCCATCATCACCCAAATTTTCCAACAATCATACAACACAGGTAAACTTCCTAATGACTGGCTACAAGCATTAGTAACTCCTATACACAAAAAGAGCCATAAATCTGACCCAGCTAACTACAGACCCATATCACTAACCTGCATCCTCTGTAAAGTAATGGAACATATCATCCTAAGCAACATGTGGAAACACCTGCACAAGCATAACATCATTCTCCACTTCCAACACGGATTCCAGTCGGGACTGTCTTGTGAATCTCAACTCATTGAGACAGTCCACGACTGGATGACTGCTATGGACAACAAGACCCAAATTGACGCAATCCTGCTTGACTTTGCTAAAGCCTTCGACAAAGTGCCTCACCTACGTCTTCTATCAAAATTGACCTCCTACGGAATCACTGGAAACACTCAAAATTGGATCAAATCTTTTCTATCCAACCGCAAACAGAGAGTCTCAGTTAACGGTGCCCTGTCGGACATCACAGATGTCACATCTGGTGTCCCACAGGGTTCAGTTCTAGGACCTGTCCTCTTCTTACTCTACATAAATGACATAAATGGGAACATCAAATCTTCTATACGCCTTTTTGCAGATGATAGTATTATATATCGTAAAATTTCTTCCAAAACCGACCATGAAATCCCCAAACTGACCTTAGCCAACTCCAAACATGGTCAGACAAATGGCAAATGGAATTTAATGTATCTAAATGCGTCCACCTTCCAATAACAAACAAAACTAAACCCAGCACACACAAGTACTCGCTTTCTGGCCAGCCATTATCCACCGTATCCAGCCACTCATACCTCGGAGTAAAATTGGATTCCAAATTAACCTGGACAAATCACGTCACTGACATAACTTCCAAATCTTCGAAATGTTTAGGCATGATTAAACGAACTCTTGGCCCATGTAAACCCGAAGTTAAGCAAACAGCGTACAACATGCTAATCCGGCCAAAACTTGAGTACTCTTCACCCATATGGAATCCCCACACCTTTTCGCAAATTAAAAGCCTTGAAAGAGTGCAACACTCTGCTGCCAGATTTGTTAAAAATGATTACAGACGGAACACAAACCCAGCAGATCTAATTACTGCCCTTGGATGGCCAACCCTCGAACGAAGGCGCATTATCAAACAAGCCACTACCTTCTGCAAAATTCTAAACAACATTATTGAGATCACCCCCCCTCCGGGCCTACTAACTCGCTCTCGAACCCGTGGACAATACATAGCCCCCAAGTGTCGTATAAATGCAATGGTCTTTTCATTTTATCCCAGAGCCATTCGCATATGGAATATGATTCCATCAAAAATTACCAACATAAAAAACCCAAAATCATTTCAAGAAGCTATTATGGAACTCCCTTTCACCACACCTCCTCACCTAAACTGCCTTTAAAACACAGTGCTCAGCGTAAACTTATCCATGGTGTGGGTATGGAGACTGTCTATGTGTGCATGTGGCAAGGCAGCGACAGTATCCATACACACAACCAACCTATTAAAAATTTTCGTTAAACATCCTATACATAAAATAAATAAAACTATCAGATAAAACCATTTCAGCAACATTAATTATACTAGTCTTTTAATCGAACGTACCACCCACAGCGCATGCGCACAGTCCATCACAAACTCCTGCGTTAGCCCAAGTTTGGGCTGTTTGGAGTAAACCACTTGAGACTTGAGAGTGGTAGATGTTTGGAATTCATTGCAAGACAATATTATATTTGCACTCTACAAACTTTTTAAAAAGTAGAATCGATAAAGAATGGCTTAAGCTATGGACGAATTATACAAGGCTAATCAGTAGCCTTGCAATTGTCCATAAGTGTAAGTAAAACTACTTGAGAAGTTTACGGAAGTGAACGGCGATTATGAATTTATGCAGTATGACGTTTGTGGATTTGCCTTTTAACCGGGCAAGTTTAATGGTCGAAAGCACGTATGTAAAACTTGCGTATACAAACAGTAAATGTGTATTTACTTACCATAGTCCTGGTAAATCTTACATTGTAGATGTTGCTACAAAATAGAATAATAAACACTGACATTGACATGTGTAGGCGACAGTACGTGGACGATATTACAGTACGCACATATAACCACATACATAAAACAAGAAATAAAACACGATTAGCTTTACATATATTACCTTTAAAGTGCACCCTTGAGTGCAGTTACTATCTGGGAATATATACGAAAAGCTGCATTCGACAAACAGACATAAAACCAACAAACTTATATACATTGTAAAAACCACAACATCGTTATACCCCACAAATATGCACAATAACAATAGGCCTATCCCTGAGGTCAATCCGGGTAACCGAGGTCACTATTTGATGTTCAGTGCGAGTTCATGGCCCACCATGTGGCGCCACTGAAACGGCTTTGGCGCCCAACGAACCATTTTTATGGGTTTTCTGGTTTGCAAGATTTAACACAACTGCAACCCAAAGCCATTCAGTGCGTTTTCTTTAAATTCAAAGAGGGGCATTGCCCTTAAATTCCATTTGTCCAGGGCACTTTGGATATGGACATTATTAACATTAAAAATGGGGCATGCCCCAAACACTTTAAAGGGGGGGTGAAGCACTCGAACAACCATAGCCCAAACATAATAACATACCATTTACAGTATATATCACCCTTATATGATGGGCGCAACGCCACGGTAATTTTGTAATATCCTTTTTAACTTTGCCATTATCTTCGCTGGGCGGCGCCATATTGCTCTGCGGGGGGCTCAGCGGCAGAGTGGTTTGAGTACGAGCTCCTGGCACGGCGTTCATACAGTAAAAACCTCTCGGAAAAACGGCCGAAACGCATGGAAAATCGAATAAAAAGAAAACTGGTGTGCACTGGATGGCTCCTGGATATATCAACTAGTACTACAAATGCAAGGAAAAAACTTTTGATCGACTTCCGAGGAAGAATTTGCAGCGGAAAAGGTGGTTGCAAATGCGGAAATTGCCGTGTCCGCCAGCCGCAGGCCCTGCGAGTGACCACTTTTCCGATGCAGATTACAAGACAAAAGACTATGTGATGAGCATGGACAGACGGTGAGCATCAAGATGTCATTCTTGGTCAAATACACCGTTCCATCTTAGATCTTTTTTTCCGCATATGACCATGCATCTACAGACTATTCTGCGACAAGATATCAGAGGGCAGAGCGATGCGCAGGAAGCGACGAGCCGAAACCAGGTTAGTAAATTGGATTACCGTTACCATTGTGATTTATTACTACGATTACAATATAGTTCCACCCCAATAAGCACAGCTGTGCTTCAATGTCAGCATATATATAACCCACAGTAAATCGAAATGTATGAATACAATAAAGTGCGAGTAAGTGTTAATAGTTTGATATAATTACGAGTGTTTTCCTATCCGCCGATTTATTTTCGACGTGATCATACGTACCGTCAATACGTGGCCGTACTCAAAACAATAACAATAACTCATAAGTGCTACAGGATATACTGCAGCCTTATAACATGGGCCATTGCGTATGTACTAGGCAAAATTATTCAAGAAAATAATTTGATATTATTTATTGACAGTCATAATAAGTCTCATACTCCAGTGTTCTAAATGCCTAGAGACCAAGCGGCAAGCGTAAGGCTAAGCCTAAGGGGGGGGGTAGATGCATGGGAGAAACTAGGCAAAGTCAATCGCCCTACAATGTTTTTCTATCTGGCTGTTGCTACCAGAGACGAAGAGTGGGGCGAATTTTTTTGCCTAGGGAGAAACACGACCAAAAGACAGTATAGACTATAGCGCAACAGAAGCCATGCAGTTACAAAAACTTTTTAAAAGTATTTAAATATTTAAGTAAAATGTATTTCACCCATGCAATGTCTAGCTGGAAAGGAAACTAACTAAGGCATCGTCATCTACCCAGTTGAACACTGTCAGATTACATGTCTGCTTTCTATAATGACACTTTACAATTTCTGTCTGAATTCTTGTGACTTGACAATAAGGCAAAATTATATAAAATTAATTTGCTTTAGTGATCAGATTAGACCCCACATGTAATAACCGGAAGTTCATAAAGAGATGTATTAATTACATTTTATTCTGAGTCGACTGATAACACTGTAATGAATATCGTGGGGGGAGGGCGCAACTGTCGGCAACCCACAATAGTATTAGTACAAGCTATACATATGAAGGAAGTATATCAGGCATGGGGTCAATTCTGTTTTGTCAATTCCAAAAAATCAGTTCCAACTGTTAAAATCCTAGGCTAAAGAAAAATTCAAATCCAATTCGTTTTAACAGTTTTATTTGTCACGTGTGCACAATCATATTTAATTAGATATGATTACAAAATTATTGTTCGTTAAATACACACACACATATATATATATATATATATATATATATCAGGTTTGCCATAAAAAACTTTAAAATGGCATCCAGCCATTTCATATGTACTTTCTGCTGCGACACCTCTCCTGGATTTTGCTAACAAAACCAGACATTTTGAACAGCCCTGGACAGTTGGGTCATTAATCTGAGTTTTGAACAGTTTCCCCTGTTTATATCGGGTCCAGGTCATTTGCCCCCCTCCCGGACATTTGCCCCTTTGTCACTTGCCCCCCCAGACATTAGCCCCTTGCCTTATTCAAAATCTGGACATTTGCCCCCTGTCCATAGCTTCTGGATTATTTGTAAGTTTTTTAAGAAATGTTTTTTTAACTTATTTTTTATTTCTGAACATGAATTCAAGATATATATTACCCTAATTGCAATTAATGTTCTTTGTGCCAGATCAGCCAAGTAAATTACTTTATGTAGTTGGAGATGATCCTGTAATCAAAGGATTATCTTTATTGCAATTGTGGAAGAAGCCAGTGACATTAGGACCTGGACATGTTAGGACAATTGAGGATATTTGAAAGAAGCCATCTCAACAAGGTTTCTTTTGAATTGCATTTACCATGGAGAGTTGGAGTGACTCCATTTTCCTATAAAACTGGATGCACAAGCCAGAGTTGTCAGAATTCACTTATAACTTCACCATGGAAATTACTACTAGCATCTGAGGAGGTCAGAAGCTATGTTTTGAGTGTCATTCCTACACCAAGAAGGGGAACCAACAAGATTACTCTTCAATGGGAGTGAAGCCAGTGTCGATCCTGATCATGCAAGGGTGCTGTGGTCACTGATCTGATCTCCAGATCCAGAATGTGATCAACAAGACTGCCTGCAACCATGATGGTGACACGGCACAGATAGAAGCTGCCAAGGTCCGTGAGGACCTGAAAACTAAGGCAGCTAATACCAGGGGCACTCCAAACCAGCTGATCTCAGACTCGTTACTGTCCACCACTGTTTGTGGAAGCATCACCCCAAGAACCCATCTTCCACCACTGATCGGACTATCAATGATACCTGGAAGACAACTGGTGACAAGATCATCTCATACACACTCCAGGGGATAGGCCATTGCATTAGGCTAAAGTGACTTCGACTTGTCATTGAATGTTATGTTATTGTAGTAATAATGATAAAACTGCAAACTGATTTTCACTTGTCAACTATCATAGAAAAAAGGGGCAGATGTCCGGGGGGGGGGAGCAAATATACTAGGAGTCAGATTTATATCGCTATCAGTGGTGGTATCATTGATATTTTATCAAATTTACTGGAAAGTTTGAGTCTTCAACATCCTAATCTCCAACATGTATTCTCCATGGGGACATTTTAAATTACTACAAAGGGCAAACCCTACAGCCACATGTAACAGCATTGTACAGATGACCAGTGACATGTTTAGTATGGGAAACTTGTGGGCTGAACATTAGGCTTGGATAAACAAGGGGCTGCATTCAAGTGGGGCAGGCTTCCTAAAAGCAAGGTCATGTCTAACAAATCTCTTATGTTTTTTAGAAGAAATTACAAAGTGGGTAGATGACGGGTCACCAGTTGTCTACTTAGATTTTCAGAAAGCTTTCGATAAAGTGCCACATCAAAGATTGTTACTTAAACTAAAAGCCCAAAAGTGGCTTACACACAGAAGACAGAGAGTAATAGTAGATGGTGAGTTTTCAAACTGGAAATCTGTTTTGAGTGGGGTACCACAGGGATCAGTATTAGGCCCTATACTGTTTTTAATATATATAAATGATTTGGAGGATGACATATCTAGCAAAGTACTCAAATTTGCAGATGACACAAAAGTATTCAGAAAGGTTACTAATGATACAGATAAACAAAATTTACAGGATGATCTAGAATTTTTTTTTAAATGGTCAGAAAAATGGCAAATGTTATTCAATTTTTGGAAGTGTAAATGTATACACATAGGACATGGAAATATGGACGAGGAATATAAAATGGGGGGTGCTGTACTAGGTAGAACCACACAAGAAAAGGATTTAGGAGTAACATTTAATGCTGACATGAAAGGTTCAGAGCAATGCGGGATTGCTGCTTCGAAAGGAAATCAATTTCTAGGGCTAATTAGGAGAACTATCACGTATAAGGAGAAACATCTAATTGTACTCCTGTACAAAGCAATAGTTAGACCACATTTGGAATATTGTATTCAAGCATGGAGGCCATATCATAAAAAAGACATAGATAAGCTAGAAAGAATACAACGAAGAGCAACTAAAATGATTCCAGAATTAAGAGACCTTAGTTACGAAAGTCACTTATTAAAATGTGGTTTGACAACACTAGAGACCAGGAGACTAAGAGGAGACCAAATAGAAGTGTTTAAAATAGTGAACGGTTATGAGGATGTTGATAGGAATATGTTCTTCAAACTTAAAGAAGGCAGTAGAACCAGAGGACACAAAGCAGCATTAGTTAAGGAGCAGTGTAGGTTGGACATGAGAAAGTACTCTTTCTCACAGAGGGTGATAAATAAATGGAACAAACTGCCAAATGATTGTGTTAATGCTAGTAGTGTGAATATGTTTAAAAATAGAATTGACAGATATCTGATAAGGGCGTATTTCTTTTTGATGCAAATGCTTGATTATATTGTTCTTGGTCACAATGTTTCAATACCAGAGTAGACAGTGTTTATGCTGTAATGTTGACAACTTCCTGGCTGTTACCAGATTCAGGGTGACATGCTAATAGCAGACAAATATGATTTTAAAAGTAATATAAGTAAATATAAGGGTAAATATTAACAGTATCAAGTCAATAATTCCAACAAAATCAATTCCAATTCCCAAAAAATAAATTTTGGAGAAAACAAATTCCAATAAAAAAAAATTGAAGTCAATTCCAATTCCGGAACTGGAATTGAGGGTCAGAATTGACCACATGCCTGAAGTATATTCATGACAATATCTTGTCTTTGTGTACTACAGCTACAGTCATGAACAGTATAATTGAATTGAAACAAGCTTATGTCTGTGGGGCTTTTGTCGGGAGGGGCTTTTGTCCATGCACCATACTATCTAGCAGATGCTTTCAGTATAATACCTAATAATTATATATTTACATATATACATATATATACATATATATACATACATATATATATACATATATATATATATACATATATATATATATATATATATATATATATATATATACGTGTGGGCAGGTATGTGTGTGTGCGTGCAGCATTTATAAGATAAAGATGTCACAAACATAGATCTGCATTTGGTCCAATAACAATATTCATGCATTATGTTATCTAAATCGAGTGTCAGATATAAAATAAGGAACCCCATAGAAAGTGAACCTATGGGTCCATATTTTGTTATGGCATTTGGACCCCTTATAGAATTTTGACCTCCCTGGCCCATTGAAAACAGTGCAATGTTGATTAGATAATATAATGCACATTGGAGCTAAGATGCTACAATTTTGGTTACATGCGTTTGGTTATGTTACCAGTGGCATTCATCAAACTGACCAAACAGATTCATTAAAAACATTAAGAGATCAGTGAAAGACCCATTGGTTGAATTAACATGGCTCCATAGGGAAAATGCTTTTCCCTGTGGTTGATTACTTTATACATTATATATGACACTGGCACTCTTATATTCTAAAAATAATATATACAAGAGAAAGTTTCTCACATTGTGATTCACTTTTATTATGCAAAAGATGAATTTTGTAAAATTTTCCAGTCACTGTATGTGTAATCTTTTCAGATGAAGGATTCACCATTGGTTCGTATAAGTACAGGTACTAGTTTTGAAGCATCCAGCGCTACGGGTGATGCCGTCAATCTTTACATTACGGATGTCACCTTTAGTGCCATCACTGCTACTACAGCTGTGGCACCACATACAACTGATGCTGAAATGCAAATCGATCCGGTAACGATATTTCAAGTGCGACACTTCGCGAATACTGCTGTAGTCACGGATGACATTATTGCACCAATGAACTACTCCTATGTGAAGCTTCCATCAGATTCAGTGAGAATAAAGACATTGGTGCAGATGATGCACACTATGTGATAACAGCGACATAACCGAGGGTGACTCAAGCAGCTCCGACACCTATGAGAAAGAGAAGAAGTTTGTCATTCGTGAGAAAAACTTATGTAACTTTTCTGCACCTGCCACACACTAAACAGCCATAAACTGTGACACAGGTTGTACTCATGACTGATCTATCAGCCAAGGTCTTTCGGATACTGGGGTGTCTGTCAGAGAAAAGTGTGCTGATTTCTACCCCTGGATGAGTGAAAGGTGAATTGAATATGTTAGGTGTACATGTACTATCAGTCAGAATAAGTAGTGTTTTGGTGTATATTTAGTGCCAGTAGTTTATTGGAACAGATGGTTGGTGTGCAAGTACTATCAGTCAGAACAAGTAGTGTATTGATACATATGATTGGTGTACATTTACTGTCAGTACAAGTAGTGTATTTGGTAGAGAATGAGACGCTTGATTTACATTTGCTGTCGGTAGGAACAAGTAGTAGATTCAGTCAGAACAAGTAGTATATTGGATACACATGATTGGCGTACATTTACTGTTGGTAGGAACAAGTAGTGTATTGGTATGCATGATTGGTGTACGTTTACTGTCAGTCAGAACAAGTAATATTGTTACACATGATTGGTGTACATTTACTGTCCAATCAAAACAAGTAGTCTATTGCCATTGGTACAGATGATGATGGTGAAACAGTTAAAATGCCTTGGCTTTATAAAGATTAATTATTTCCTAAGCTAAACTACCAGTATATTTGATATGTTGTGGCATAATAATGATATGTGTAACTGTGATATCCATGTTCCAGGTTGTATTTCCCGGTGGTAGAAGTCACTGTTTTTAGTCAATGTTTAGTCTTGGTTTCAGTCGTTCTAGTTAGCCTTATTTCTTTGGTAATTGTTTTTCTATGTGAATAAACTGTTGATATATTTTATGTTGGTCTCAATATAAATGAAATTGTGTGTAGTGACATGCAAGATGCTGCAGGTAACATTTTTGTTGACAGAAGTGGGATATGGATAAGAAGGCATTCACATCATTCAGTTATTAATTTTAGTGGGAATTTTTGTAGTTTTCCAGGTTGTTTTTCGACCTGCTGCATACTGAGGGTGCCTCACAATTTGTCTATATCAGACTATCAGTACACTCACCTGTGTCAGGTCAATCTCCATAGCTAAACTTTCCATCAATTCAATTCGGTTCAGAATAGACACCACAGATCCTTCCCACATCGCAGGATGGGATTACTTGTCTTGCCTTTCCTGAGCCTGAAATATAATTTGTCAGGGTTAGTTGATAGCACTAATTCCATAATTACCATAATAGTTGCAAAACTGTGAACATTACATACTGTCAATAGTTAATTATTGTTATTTAAATGATTACATTGCACCAAACAACAAGGTGTTGTGGTGTGCTACAGAGAGGGGTGATTACAAGTACGAATATTAATGTAATCATGATTACAGTAATTATTGCAATCACAATTACTAATGTAGTCATGATTACAATCATTATTACAATAACGATTACGGTAACATTTAAGAATATAAATTATATATATTCACATAATAAATTAAATAAACCCTCATGTTATTATTGTCATCAGTGTTATTCAACACAAAATCAAACACAATATTAAAATACAGTCACGGTACACTTCATTAGATTAGATAAAAAATAAAGAGAAAAGCCTGCTTGCATTGCGATTGTAGTTCGGACCTCGCCCTCGGGCTAGGTAAAAGAAATATGCAGAAAAAATATGATTATTAAAATGGCAATGATTCGATAACAATTGAATTACTGACCTGCTAGCTATAGGGCGAATCAATGAGTCGGCTTGCAAATCATGCAATGACAGCAGACCAACATCTAGCACCGCTCTGTTTGTGCATATCACTACAAAATCATCGTCTTCGCCTTCGTACGGTGATGGAAGCACCAACGCGGTCGGGCACACGGTGCTGCATAGCCATAGCCTAGCCCTAGGCATGGTAGCTTCCTCGGCGCAGCATGATGACTCAACGTAAACGTGCGCAGACATCGGGACGCAATTTCTACAGGTTCACCACATCACATTACCTAGTCAAGAATCGTTGACAGTCAAAGCGCTGTTATAATTTTTCCTGAATCCAACGTCAACAAAGCCAAGGCGAAGCCGACCTGGAGTCTGGAGCGTGACTCGCACACTCGGTGACACTTTACGACTGTCAACCGTTGTTTCCGTGTGGCCTGTCGAACTAGACTCTTCGTCTGTGGTTTCCATTTCTCCAAAGATAGACAACTATTACGGAAGTTCAGTAAACCACTAATCGCTAGTAGCAGATCTGGTAAAACTGTCACTAGCTATGCATCCATCTTGTCAACAAGTAAAAAATAGTTCCGGTATTCCGTTATCGCATATTCTCGTTGGTTAGCGTCTCGTGTGCTCGAGAAGTGTGGCGTTTTCCACGATTTTTTGCGTGTTTTGTTGTAATTTCTTTAACTTTTTTTATTTGGAACGAACAAAAACGCTATTTTGTTGACGTGTGTAAACACTTGTATATATAACAGAGACCCATATCTTTTTTTTCGCTCCAGAATTCCTATTTACGAAATAAATCGAAAAAAATCGAAAATTTACATTGATTAGATATACGCGACTCAAACCACTCGTTTCGACAACAAGATGGCGATACGCAGTGATGCATTTTATCGATTTTTGTCTCGAACAAAATCAGTTTTTCAGTTTATCTCATAAATTAGCAGGTATCTGTCACCATTAATGCATAGTTAGATAATATATATTTAAATATACGGCATAACACAAAATTGCTTCAGTTCCCCTTTAAAGCCATTTCATATTTGCTCCCCAGTCCTTCTGATTTACCCAAGCAGGCTTTATGAGCATAATATATATATATATATATATATATATATATATATATATATATATATATATATATATAGGTTACACGTTACACATTTACCCAATACATGTGTGATGTAATGTTTAGTTCATTTGGCATAACACCAGGTAGAATGGGCCAACGGCTTTCAATGGCCACAGGCAAAGTTACTTACTCATCCTCTTCATGCTGCGTGGCACATAAGGCTCGCACAAGATCTCGCCAGACCCCTCTGTCTTGGGCTCTTCTTGCTGCTAACGCTGTATTGAGATAAGTCAACACTGAACACCACCATCTTCTTCGTGCGGGCTGTACCACCGGACACAGTCGGAGCAGGCAAGCGCGCATCACGTCATCAAACGTCACATCGACGATGTCTTGCTCGTTGGGGATCGTGATATATATATATATATATATATATATATATATATATATATATATATATATATATATATATATACACACACACACATTATTATTATTATTATTTTCAAAGGACTTTTTGTTTGTACTTGTACGCGTAGTGATTGATTAGCGTAATCTAGAAACTGGCGCATCAAAGAACTGTTATTATTGTTATTATTAAGTGCATTAGGTAAGATACAAAAGTCACATTGTTTATCCATCCCGACTTATTTGCAGCTCCAACTGGTCCAGGAGGTGCACCGTTGATCACGTGTTCTTGAAAGTGTGCACGTGGGATACTGACGATGATGTTTCCAGTTGCGTTGATGCATGCGCATAATAGTATTGCAACCAGAACGCCTCGCTGTGCGGTTGTGCCCGACCTGTTTACGCCAGTGCTCGCAATAACCGTGGAAGTAGTGTGAACGGTGCTTACGCCCGATTCATCCAGATTGTAGATTTGTGCTGGGCTAAATTCGTGAGAGTTTCGAAATTAGAACTTACCAATACATATTCGATTGAAGCCTATTACACGTCAATGTCCGTAGCGTAAGACATGATTCGGAGACGAACCGTTTCATTCCTCTTCATAAAACCAGCGAGCCAATCGCTTCCTGCCTCCATTTTCTCACGCCAGGACGGCGGCATATGCGTTTCGTTCCACAACGCAAGTTCATAGGCTAAAAGGCTAGTAATAATCGGCAAGTTAGTTTTCTTCGTTGTTGAACACCATGCGAAAATTTGGTCTTTAATTCAAATATAGCTTGGTCTTCCAAGGGCATCTTGACGTATCTTGCTAACGTATGGCGGGACAGATCTAGGTTCAGAACTCGATAAATGGATCTCCCATCAATTACGACTTGGTTCACTGCATCCATCATGAGCTCAACTGGCGTGTCACCTCGGCGAGTTTTACGTTTGTACGTTCGCATTGTCTCAATGCCCATGCACGCTATGTGTGAAACGAAACATAATAAAATGTTAATTCAAATTACCAAGGCCTACTATTAAAGATCAAATAACCAAGGCCTACTATCAAATTAAAATTCAGGCATTGAATGTAGGTATGGTAATACAATATGTGCACATATGTAATATAGGGCCTACTTGTAACGACAACATTTATAAGTTAAACGTTTAGTGGATTAGTAGAATCAAGCTTGATTTACCATGACCATAACGCTTGGGGCACGACGCACACTGAGCATGGTGCCCCGAGCGTGGTAGGAACCTATCCCTGTCGTTATATACTGTGGTTAACAAACAGCTTTCACCACCTGTTATCACCAACAGAACGTAGTCAGATAAGATACTTGTTAAAAGCTGACAGCAATAAGTCATCTTTACAAATGCAGTACGTGCTACAATATGAACTACACTATCAGGGGTCGGAATTCCTTGTGTTGCTCCAAAACTACTAAATTCGATAGTTTTAAGCAAAATCATCCCCAGTCATCAGCCTCAGTTACCGTAAACAGAACAAATTACACCCGATGAGTATGGTGCCCCACTGAGCATGGTGCCCCGGTCTGCCCTATACGTACTACACTACCCCCGGTATGGCAGTAACCTGTTGTAACGTGGATTTCTCAGTTTATCCCACGTGGATGTACACTGAATCATTTGTACTTCGTCCCACTTCCTGTCTTGGTCGATGTGTTTCTGGGAACTACACGCGCCCCGCCCAAACTTCAAAGAGCGTTCACACGAAATACTCATTATTACCCGTCCAACGGGTCGACTACCAATTAAAGTTAAGTACCCGTATGCGAGATCCTAAGATCTTTGTCTCAAGTCTCAAGTAGTTATACTCCAAACAGCCCAATTTTGAGCTAACGCAGGAGTTTGGACCAACGGCTTTTAGTGTCTCTTCCGAAAGACACGGGCAAAGTGGGGTGAACGAAATTGCCCAAGCTTCGAAACGGCGGAGGTGGAATTGAACCACCGTCCTCTCGATCGACAGGCGGGTGCTCTAACCATTAGACCACCGCTCCCCACACGACGGCCACTATTGGTTAATTCGGCAACAATAAGTTCCACGTTTCAGCGAGTTAATCTACCAATGGTACTGATGTAGTCGGAACCAATGGCAATGGCGGCGAGGATGGATAACGAATCATATTCGTTAAAGTGGAAAGTGCATTTGATTCCTGGCTCTGGCGTGTGCGACAAACGGTGGCGCCACATCCCGGAGCCTGGATAATCGAGGCAACTCGTAGATACGCTAGATGGCAGCACGCGCTGTCTTGATCGGCGCGATCAGCGCGAGGATGTTTTCAAAAATATGTCATGCGTTATTACTTTCATTGATTCAACCCACACTAGGAGATGTGGTGAATATATCAGGTGAGTAATTACTTTTGTACAATATACATAAGCATCTAAGAGTAAACTATGGGACACTTTTTCTTCATTATAGAAACTTGATCGATTTTTATCATTGCCATGCACTGCAGCCTAAAACGTTGTGACCTATTTAATTTTGACAACAGAATCGGCTACTGAGCGCGTTCCCTACATTGACATGTGCCACCACGATGTCATGTCAAATACTGTACACACCAGACGCAGATTTGTCATAATTCGGTTATTGATCAGATGCGTGTCGATCGACGCTTAATTGGCATGGCGTTCAACATTGACTCGGCCTGGCCCCTGGGAGTTGGAACTTGGAAGTTGGAGGCTGGGTGCAACTCACAAGCTGACGAGGTTTACCAGGGGCAGAAGCAGGGACTTTTGTACGCAATAGCAAGCAATCAAAACAATAATGTCACGCATTTCTAATGACGTGTCTTTCATTGCCTGTTGCTTAACTCTTTTCAGTGTTCAGTGCCATTTGGTTTTTGCAAATGACGACTTTACATGAAGTAAATGGACTTTTTGTTGTTGCTCAAAATCTGTGATTCTTGGAAGCATGAAATGCCGCTAAATTCGCAGCCTGCTTATTATAATAATTATCTTACCACCATAGATGACTTGCATATATACAATAAAAATACGTGTAATTAAAAACTACAAATGTTGATACATTTTTTTCAGCCCTGTAAATTTGTCATAAACAACTTTCACACTAAGCCTAAGGGGCTGCTCACAATACTCGCCCATCCTCCTAATTCGGCTTTCTGTAGTTTCCTTTACTGGCTTCGGGAAAAATCGTTTGCAACGGGTGTGTTTGGGTGAACTTTTTTCATGTTTTGCTCTGTTCACATGAACGATGATAGTAAACGGTAGTGTCGCCATTCAGAATACGTGCTCTTGTCGCACACATTTCTGTTTGCAAACCGCATCTCCTTGGTGACGCAATATGCTGGCTGGATTGATGTAACTTAAATGATATGCTTGCGTGCGTGCGTGCATATGTGTGCATGCATGTATGGATGCATGCGTGCATGTATGTGCGTGTTATTTATTATGGTAGCTTGCACTCATGCACGTACGCACATGATCACCACTAAATAGTTAATCTTGTTGTAATAATGAATAAATCTTGTTCTAATAATTCATTAATTTTGTGCTCTGTCTACAGAAATGGTAACTACATATTTTGATTGATTTCATTTGATATATTACTATGATCACTGCAAAATAGTTTTTATATTAATTAATTTGTTTTTAATAATAAATTTTTTGTTCCATCTGCACAAATGGTAGACATATTTGATTGATGATCCCCCAGCTTCCATTTGCAACATTAAACACAATAGTCACAACTAAATAATTAAAACAATTAATTGAATTATTTAGCTTCCTTGAAAATCATGCGCATTTATGCAAATTAAGCCAACAGAGATTGTTAAAAAAAAATTTGTTTTTGACATGTGAAATCTAGAACTAGACATATATCGATGTGCTAAATTTCATTGATAACAATTGAACTGTTTTTTTAGTATAGTTTTAATTAAACATGCCTCAACAGCTTACTGCGCGTCAGTACTTGATGCAACAGTTGTCATATTTGGGATGCGACCGGCGTTTAGTTAAATTAGCCATGACTCCCCTTAATATGCTTTGTACGAATTTAGGTAAATGTTAATAATCGTGAACGGCCCCTAAACTGACATGGTTGAAAATGTTCTACCTTTTGTTTTAGACTGTGCAGATGTACAGAAAACGGTGGGATACCACAGTGGGGTGTTCTCGGTGAATATAGAGCAGATAACTAGAGTTTACTGCGACCTGGTCACAAATGAGGGTGGCTGGATGGTAAGTGACTTATTGCTGACATTACAGGACCATGTTTAACTATCAAAGGTGTGTGTGTGCATGCGTGCGTGCGTGCGTGCGTGCGTGCGTGCGTGCGTGCGTGCGTGCGTGTGTGCGTGCGTGTCTGTGCATGCGGAAATGCATATTTGCACATCTATGATGTATGTGATACTTTCACCAGTCTCTTGCTTTCACCAGTCCCTTGTTAAAACTCCCTTCAAAACTCCTAAAATCAGGGTCATTGTTGTTCAGATTTGTAATATGTCAACAGTTTAAATACAGGGTGTACTATGCGCAATCGATTTAATAAATGTGTACCTTTGTTAGAATCATCAAAAGAAATTACTTTGATCATTAGATAAAGTGAGTTGGATGCCAGACTGCTGTGCAAACAAAGCATCAATGAATCACTGATATTTCTGCCTGTCAGGTTATTCTACACAGACGTCTAGGTGGGATAGATTTTCGCCAAAGCTGGGATGCCTATAAGACTTGTTTTGGTTATCCTGGGCTTGAGTATTGGCTGGGAAATCAACGGGTCAGCAACGTAACACACAGACGAACCTACAAGCTACGAATAGAGCTTGCCACCAACGACGGAGCCACGGCTGCAGCTGAATACATTGGCTTTGTGCTGGAAAATGAATCTTTGCGTTACACTTTGAGATATGCAGCATATGTTGGAGGAATCGTGCCAGGTAAGTATTTTGAACGAATAAATAAAACTGTCCAATCAGCATGGTCGAGAAGCAGATTTGAAACATAACAGTGCTGCAAAATCATTACATTATGTATAGTGGAGTGACACTGTAGTCCACTTAATAGAATCACTTTGGGCCATTTCAATTAGAATCTACTAAGCGACTGATTCATCAAAATTCCAAAAAATTTACCCAGAATAAAACAATTCAGTTTTATTTTGTCCATACTGTATTATTGTATAGTTGCCAAACGTTTCCTAAATTGGTATTCTTGAATGACAGATTTCATTAAACAGATGTAAATCACAACTTAGATATGTACATGTTGCTTGAAGACTGTTCATTCATTCAGCCAGGTCCTCACTTATATAGCTGAGGGAACTGAAGCAACGTGGAGTGAATGAAATTGCCCAAGTTTCGAAATGGGACAAGAGGATTCAAAACCGGGTTCTCCCGATTGTGATTCTGATGTTCAAACCACAATGCCACCGCAACCCACACAGGTTAGTGCCACTCATCTGTCACTGTGTCACTCATCTGTCACTGTGTCACTCATCTGTTATTGTTTATCACTGTCACAGGTGATGGCCTGGCCAGTCACAAGGACAAGGCGTTCAGTGTGGCTTCAGGGACAGGCTGGTGGTTGTCTCAGGGTCGCCCCTCTGACTTGACCGCGACTGACGGGGCCAAGTGGTCTACATGGAGAGCCAATGAAACACTGCAGTGGGTGGCGATGAAGATTAGACCTGCAGGTTTCCGCTGGGGTACTGTATTAAGTTGTGTTGCTTATTTTAGATAAGTTTTAGTTTAAATAAGTTTAACTTATTTTAGATAACTTTCAGGCCCTTCCTGAACTTTTTTCGCACCTAATTTTAGAATAATTTTGGAAGTAATCGCCCTGATCTAGTATTAACTATGATGATGTCTTCTTTGTACAGATTCATTATTTAGTTACGATGAAATTACTGAATAAATGGCAAAATTGTTTTTGACCAAATCCGGAGAAAAAGGGGCAAAAGTGGTCCGGCTATGTATACTCTTGCAAGTTACCTGATCTAAGGATCAAAGACAATTCTTTGAAAGATTAATGTATGTACTCTTGCTAAAATGACTGGGCATGTCTATAGGCATGTCTGTGGGCATGGTATTTAGACTATTCCTGCATTACAGACTTGAACATCAATGGAAGCGATTTGCAATGGGCTAAATGGATTGTGGAGGATGTTAAAAGAACATGGGTCCTGACTGCTACCATTTCATTAAAAATGTCTGTTCTCACATAATTTTTTTGTTTTCATATGCAGTGTATATAGGTATATGTATATATAAATATATATATATATATATATATATATATATATATATATATATATATATATATATATATATATATATATACAGCTTAAAACTTAATCGTAAGTCCTAAAATTAGTTGAAAACAAACGCTGCCATTGTGGCCCAATTCACGAGAAGTAACGCAATGGTAGGCATGAGTATGACGTAAGTAATCTACTTCCACCAGGCATGCACACCAAGCGTAACATGTCAACATGCAGTGGTGAATGGAGATCCAGATCAGGGCCCGACAGGTTTACAATATCAATATTTTATTGCAACGTATATGTATAACGCGCATTCAATCTGTAAATTAATGCTGTCAATTAATAGTCGGTCTTGTTTGTTGACCTTTTACATTGGCAGAATTTACAACAAATTTACGCAACCTAGGCTAGGGCTAGGCTAGATGTTGACATAACTTTAATCAAAATGTACAACATGTTTACATAAATTTTAAATTTAAATGTTTTGAGAATAGCCAAAAAAAAATGTTATGCTTTCGCCACCATATTTACGGAAAATTGGAGTTATAAGTTTCATAAGTTGTTTGATAATACGGGTCCTGTATTGGTTTTTTGGAAGCATGATGATATACACCCAAATAAAAAATTTTGGTGCTTTGATAGGCTCACTATCCGAAGTAATTTTGCCTAAATAATTACTTGAAATGATCTAAGAATTTAATATAATAATGCATATGAATGAATGAATTTATGGGGTTTGGTTGCTTGTTCCTATATGTTACAGAAGTCAGTGCTTATTCATGGCCAAAGTGTGTTAATTGGACCTGGGGTCAATTACATTGTAATTGGAATTGAAATGGAATTAGAATTTGTGTTTTGTTTTTAAAAGTAATTGGAATTGGTGAAAATGTAATTGCTATTTTCAATTACCTTTCGATTACTTTTTCAATTACATCATATAACCTTTTAACTCAAATTATTTGCTACAAATAATCAATGATATATAATATGTCTTGTGTATCGCATTTGTTTCCTATTAATATGTACCATAATTTGCAGAAATTAAATAAAGCTGTTCTAAAATAGATGTTATTTTTTTGGCGTTGAGTATGTATGTGGTTGCTCTGTTCACATCCTGTTATTTCGATATGGAATTGGTAATTGGAATTGGTATTTTTTGAGTTTGAATTGGGGATTAGTGTGGAATTGGTTTTGATGTAATGTAATTGCCTACAAGTCTGGTGTTACTCCCCACTGGAGAAGTTAACAGATTTCTTAAAGCTGGCTGTCCCATTCTACATGACATGTCATGACACTTTCATGTGATTATTTAATATATCTCAGTGTATTTGGCCGTTGGAAAATATCGTGCCTGATCCCCGTGGTGATGTGGTTTTAACAGATGACTGTCTGAGCCAGCCTTGTATGAACAACGGAACCTGCCGAGATTTACAAAGTCATTACAGGTGTGCGTGCATCACGGCGTACCGTGGAAATCAATGCGAACAAGGTGAGACTGATGTCCTGACTCAACTGCAAACATATTGAAATGGATCAGGACTTTTTTCACTGATTTTATCATTCGTTTTCCCCATCATTTTTATACCAGGGGTGTTGCAATGAGATAGCATTGACTAGGGGTCTGACATAAGACCCCAAACATTTTTGTTTAAAAAACAGGAAGCATTTTGAAGTTGCCTCTATAATTCTATGTTTCAAATGTTTCGTTTCAGACTCGTTTTGTAAAGAATCAAACCTCTTTAGTGTGGGCTACAACATGCTAGCTCCGAGTAGTTGGCTTGTGCAGATGTGTTACTTAGTTTTGGTGAAATCATTGAACAAACAATTAAATTAATCTATGTTTGGCTGAACTGAAATTCACCGAAAAACGAAATAACGTAAGGGTGTTCAAATTTTTGCAAGTTACCCAATATAATAATCGAAGTCAATTCATCTGATGATTTTAACAAAGGTTGCACTCTTTTTATTAACAGAAAAATAACACCATATATTACTTAAACTATTCACCCACTAAAGATTTTAGAGTCAACACACCTGACTTGTGACGGGCTAAAGGAAATGTGGAAGCAGGTCTTGGAACTTTAATTCCTGCAATCTGGAGTAATGTAAAATATGTTTGGCCTATTTAACTCTACACCGGACATGCATTGTTATTCTGCATAAATAAATGTCTGTAATGTGATGAAGCATGGATGTGGTTTTGGTAGGCGTGGATGAGTGTTCCAGTGATCCCTGCATGAATGGAGGCCAATGTGTGGATAGAATTGGCTACTTCACATGTTTATGTGCTACGGATTATGAAGGCGACATCTGTGAAATAGGTGAGTAAAACACTGCGACAAACACCCTCTCGAGCCAGGGGTTGCTGAGTACAGTAGTACCCCTGGCATATGAACGCATTGAAACGTGTATTTTTCAGTTACTGTGGTAAAGGGAAAGGACTTAGGAGTAACAATAAGTGCTGATATGAAAGTTTAAGAGCAGTGTGGTATTGCAGCTTCAAAGGGTAATAAAGTTCTTTGGTTGATTAGAAGACATATAACATACAAGGAAAAAAAGCTAATTATACCTCTGTATAAACCAATAGTTTGGCCTCATGTAGAATACTGTATACAAGCATGGAAACCATATCGTAAGAAGAATATAGATACACTTGAATGAATACAGAGGAGAGCAACTAAAATGACTCCAGAACTAAGACATTAGTTATGAAGAATGCCTGAAAGAATGTGGTTTAACAACCCTAGAAACAAGGAGATCAGATTGAAGTTTTTAAGATATTGAATGGGCATGAAAATATTTTTTCTCACTCAAGAAAGATAGTAAAATTAGAGGACATGAGGTAACATTGGTAAAGGATCAGTGTAGATTGGATATCAGGAAGTACTCGTTCTCACAGAGGACAATAAATGAATTTAACAAATTATCTACAGATTGTGTAACTGCTAGCAGGGTGAATATGTTTAAAAACAAGGTTGATTCATATCTCAGGAGGGCAGGTTACACATGGATGAAAAATGTTGGACTCTCGATAAGCCATCTGGGCCTTTGCCTTTGATGGCAATCTTGTTAAATCTTGTAAATCTATGACGATTTTCGTTGGTTAACTGAATGACTGTTTTTTTTTCGAGACTAATAATGAATACGTTAATATTTATAACATATTGGTTGGTTAAAAATAACATCCGTGCAAAACATGTTACTTCCGTGACCTTTCACCTCTTAACATATTCGTAAATACACGATTTGGTAATAAATTAAAATATGTTAATTTTATGACATGCATTGTATATAGATACCGCTTTACTGTATATACAAGACTGACCAATACGTTTTTACTGTATATACAAGACAGACCAAAACGACTTTACTGTATATAAAAGATTGACTAATACATCTTCAATCTTAAAAGGGAAACGTATTGCGCATCATCGGATGCTTTCTGAGACCATCAAATACCTGGTTTATACAATTTCTGACAGTGAAAATGCTACACCAAAAATTAAAACAACATTCAGAGAATTTGTGCATTTTAATGATGCAAACCCCGCAATGAGCTGAGTATCAGTTAACCAATTAAAGTCACCATACATTCCCTTCTAGTATTGTATTAATGAATGGAGAACGCCTCGAAGAAGTAAACTCATTCAAGTACCTCGGGTCGATCATCTCTTCTGATGGTGACTCCACAGAGGAAATACGCACACGGATAAACCTGGCACCATCAACTATAGCAAAGCTCAAGAAGATATGGAGCTACAACAACGTCAAAACAGCAACAAAGATACGACTCTATAAAAGCTTGGTTGTGTCAGTGCTGACATACGAATGCGAAAATTGGACCCTGAAAGCCGAGTCCGAAAGAAGAATAGCCACATGTGAGTTGAAATTTTTCGGAAGGATCCTGAAAATTTCTTACAGAGACCACATAACAAATATATCAGTAATGCAAGCCATCACAAAAGCCGCAGGACCACAAGAACCGCTTTTGGCCACAGTAAAACGCCGAAAACTCCAATGGTTTGGTCATACAACCAGACACAACACACTTGCCAAAGAAATACTACAAGGCACGGTCAAAGGCGGCAGAAAATGAGGAAGACCACAAAAAATGTACCTGGACAACATTCGAGAGTGGACAGGGTCTAGAACCACAGGAATTATGCGATGCTGCTCACGATTGTCCCAGATGGAGAAAGATCTCCGTGGAAGCCTCCAAGCGCGCACCCCTACGATTGGCCTGGTCAAGGGATAAATGATGACATTCCCTTTACTCAATAATAGTACGAGTATGTAGAACTTAGGCCTACAGGAACTTAACTTTAGTTGGCTGCGTACCCATTTTTGCTGGTTGGGTAGCAACAGGTATTTCCATGAATAGCTCTTTGATGTTAGACAACGACCAAGACAGCAAGTAAGATAAAGTATAAAATGATTCAGCACACTTGGCGAGGATGCCCCCAAATATATCTCTGTTGCTATATGAATGGTCAAATCGGTTCTTTTTGCCAGTGGCATTACTTCAGTTATGATTGCAGAACAATAAGTAATTTTTTATTCCAATACATGGACCAAAAAAGCTAACAAGCAAAAAACCTAACAAGCAAAATTGCTAACAATGTTAACACAAAATTATACATTTTCTTGATAGGTTTTTCTGTGATTAGTCTCAGAGTTCCCCAGTTGTCATATGGTAATACATTAGGTCTGATTATTAATTGATTTTAACTGTTGTATCTTATTGAATGTTGGTACCATATTAACACAATATGCCATTTATTAAACTGCATATCTTTCTACATTTGTCATACATTTGAGCCTGCTACATTTGCCATAGATTTTAGCATTCCACATTTGTCATAACATTTCACCTTGTGCAATTGTAATACTGTTTAGTATTTCATATTTGTCATGCATTTTAGCCTTCCACATTTGTCATAACCTTTCATCTTGTACATTGTTCATACTCTAGTATTCACCTTTAAAAATGGTGTCATACATTTTACCCTTCATATATTTCTCATACTTTTTATATGCCACATTTTTCATAGATTTTACCCTACATTCGTCATGCCTCTTAGCCTTCCGCATTTGTCATACACATTCACTTTCCATAATATTTGCCTTTAATGTTTGTAGATAATAACCAGTGCCACAGCAATCCCTGTCTCAACTATGCATTTTGCGTTGATGGAGTTGACAACTACACCTGTGTGTGTAGGAGGTCTTACACGGGAACAAACTGTGAAACAGGTGCTTCATTTATGACACATCCTCTACAACAACATTCATATGCACATGCACACACACACGCACACACACGTAGTCATGTGCATTTACAGATAAATAGACTGGCTTAATATTTCTCAGTACATAATAAGTTGCACTAAGTACTGTCTGAACCATTCAAAATAAGTCATTTGCAGAATGTTATTGCAGAATTTAATTTCTCTTGTGTCTGTTCGTTCATTTGGTTGTTTACATTTTCATATATGTTACCATATTAACATTTTAGCAAATTGCTGTTTTAAAGAATCAACACCATAGGCTATGTGTGTATTACACTAACTTCTAAAACACGTAAATGTACTCCCATTGTTTTTTTAAGCCAAACAACCTATTTGTTTAGAATCATTGCGGGCATTATTTTGAATGTAGTTGTCACAGAAATGTCCATGTATGCCTTGATACTTTGTGCTGCCAGTCAATTTCTTGATGGTTTCTTGGAATAGTAAATACAGCTCTCAAAAATTCTGACATAATACTGGCAGCTACAGTAACATCTGGTAACGCCTTGCCCTTGTGTAATGAAACTTGGAACAATCATAGAAGACATGCATGAAATTGTGAATAATTGTACGTAATTATTTGCATAGCATTGTGGACAATTGTACATAATAACTACAAAGGGTAATTTGATTATTCATAGAAAGGGTAATAGACGGGTGAATATTTTTTCAAACTAAAACAAACGACCCGACTGTGGGGTCATAGATGAACCTATGACAGTTTGGCCCCAAGATGCAAAGCATCTTGGAGGAGTAGAATAACAAACGTACATATATACACTTGCTGGATTATAGTAAGATTTGCAACTTGACGTATGTAGATTTGGATGAGTGTCGCAGTCAGCCGTGTGTGAATGGTGGACGATGCATTGATGGCACTGAATCATACACATGTGTCTGTACGGCAACTTACACGGGCACACAGTGCGAAACAGGTCAGTTGTGTTCAATGCTCCGCTCCGTTTATGAATTAAGGGATGAGGGGGCTAGTTCTGATGCATCGTCCCAGCTGGTATCCCTTTCCACTTCTCCTATCGGCAGCTTTCTTCCTCCACTTGCCCTCTTCCACTACAACCCTCTATGCAGTCTTCCCATCTTGGTTGTGGTCTGCCCCTCTCCTGCGACCCGGCTGTTTCACTTTGGTAGTTTGCTTTCTTTGGTAGTCGGTCCGCGTCCATCTAGTGACAGCGTTAACACATTATTAGAGAAATTTCTTCCCTGGATTACTGATTACAGTTAGTGAATTGTTGCATATTATAATTTGGTATGACAGCATTTCGAATGACTAATTGTTTTAATATCGATATGTTTTTACCAACAATTAATTTTTTCTTATACATAAAAATTTGAGGTATGTTTATTGCAATTTCTTGTCAATTGCCATGCGTATGACAAATTGAAATGTAATGTGTTTATATTTACTGAAAAATATCCGTTTATCTGTGGTAATGTTGTCTATGCACATGTATATATGACAAATATTTGTTGATAATTAATCAGTGCATCTTGAACGTTTTATTGTCATGTTAGCATCATGTTTTTAGATACGAATGACTGCCGCAGTGCACCCTGCATGAACAGTGGACGGTGCATCGATGGAAGCAGCTCATACACATGTCTGTGTATTCGAGGTTACACTGGCTCGTACTGTGAAACAGGTGAGTGCAGCAACCATTGGTGTAGTCATGCACGCACGCTTGCACGCACGCACGCTTGTGCACACACACTGTAACTACTTGGTACATAAGGGCAAAGATTTGGGGGTGCATTTATTGTGTTTTAACGTGCCAACTGAAACTGTCAAAACACATTGAACAAGAAATCTACGAGCATAAGTATTTCTGGCCATTCAAAAGTGAGAGTTCAGCATTCTAACCTGTGGCTTTATGCACATTTCATTAGGCATAGATACCCTGATTTAGGCTGTGCAACATTGTAGATGTTTGTAGTTACCCATCATACGTTCAGCTTATTGTAATCAAGTTTAAATTAACTTTGTTGTTATTCTTTGTAAACATGGTCAGCAAGCGGTCTTTCAGTTTTAGGTTTTAAACCTTTTTGAATATGCATTACATCGTCATGCATCACACGGTGCAGAAAGTTAGGTAACTGAAGTCTAAGATGTTGCCTTCCATCAATGAACTAGTTTTCAAGTTGATGAAGGGACCGGCCTCAAAATTACATGTCTGCAGTGCTCCAGCCTATCTCAAATGTTTCCCAATGCACAATCCAAAAGAAATTCTATAGCAGTTACTGATGGAAAGATATGGAACTGTGTTTTTCTGTATATTTTCGTTTTAGGCTCACCCTAGAGAGAGAATCCGGGTTTAAATCGAACCTCATGCAATTTTTTTCACTCCACATTGCCTCAGTGAACTGAGCTGTCTAAACGAGTACCTGGCCGTAAATAGTTGTCAATATGTGAACAAATAGTCTTTGTGCAGTAATTGCAGCGTGGTTGTATGCTTCCTAGAAAATTCGAATTGGCGTTGAAATGGCCAGGGTGCAGTGTGTAAAATAAAGTGAAAAGGACTGGGTACAACGCTATATGAGAATGTACCTTTTTACATTTATAGACACTAACCACTGTCGCAGTGAGCCATGCATGAACAGTGGCCGATGCATCAACGCCGTCACCGCCTACTCGTGTCTGTGTGATAACATGTACTCAGGCACACAGTGTGAAACAGGTTAGTTACTTAACCTTGCCAAAGCGTGTCCAGCCACCACTGGTGAAACATGTCTCCTGTATGGATGTTTACTTTTGAGAGGTTATAAATAGGGGGACTGTTGAGGATAGTTTTACTATTCCCATAGTATCGCAACAACTGTATTACTATAGCAATACTATTGCAATAGTTTCATAACTATCTTGATAGTATTGCGATAGTATCATGGAATAGCAAATAGAAACGAAATCAGTCTCAAACTATAATTGATGGGTGACGCAATCGCTTAGCCTCGAAGGCAGTTGATTTTAAAATGCTGAATCTGGATGACGTTGCACTAATCAATGATTATTGAAGTTAGGTCGATAAATAAATAAAATTATTCAACATAGTTGAACAAACATGTTTACTTCTATTACTACAATGACACAAGATTTAAGGTAGATGGGGCGGTTAAAGATCATATGCAAATATTCCAGAAATCGTTATATATGATAACAAACAGTTTTATTAGTGGTTTGGAATGCATTAACACATAATGTTATTGGCTACTCTTCAATAAAAGCTAATTATATTAGTGGCAAAGAAGCCCCAAGCGATTTGATATTTCGCTCGGCAATGTCCGTATGGAGTCGGCGTGTGACGTCAGTCTGGCCAAACGAACATCAACAAACACTGTCATTCCATAACAACACAAAACATCTGCGTACGTTAAAAGCTTAGATGTTGCAGTGGGACAAAAAACAATGAATTTGGGTGTGACATCAGTTATATTATTTGAAACACTATTAAAACACTGCAACATATATATATTTTAAATAATAGCTATCGTAGACCGAGAAGCACTTTGTGCACTGTGCTACGACAAAATCACAAAGGGCAAGCCAATGCAAAGTCGAGACGGCTCTACTCAAAAGAAAGATCGATACAGTTGTTAAAAATTGTATATCAAGATATTTCGGCAGTAAAATCATACAGCATACACATATTTACCCACCTATTCCAATATTCCTTCAAACCACCAAGTAATGCAAGGACAAAGTAGGCCGCTGGTCCAACTTCCAAGCCTAGGCTAGGGCTAGGTTAGGCTCATCGACTCTCTACTAGCTTGTACAAACTAAACATGGAATTTAAAAACAGTTTGATAAATAAATACACATGGTACTACCAAAACAAGACTATTGTAAATACATTTACATTTATGTTATTTTTGATCCTGGGAATTTGTTTACTGAGAAGTGAATCCTGGTTTGACACAACTCGCTGTCACTACTAACTTCGTTTTTGTGACTGACCATGTTGTTGACTCGTACATGTATGGAATGACTCGAACCGATAAGTTTATGTCAGTTGCGCCGTCATAATCACCGTTGCTAGACATTTTGTCTAAATCTTGCTAAAAGTTAGGTGCCTATGAACTGGCATAGGCGAAGTTGGTTTGTTTGGCCAAAATGGTGTTGCACGACATCTACCGGTAAAAATCCTCAAACTGATTTCAGAAAGTGCCTTCAGGAATTTAGTTATATGCCCCGTTTTATGACTAAATTAATGTAACTTTCTACAATTTCATGACTGAATATGAATGAGGGGATACAGTTCTATCCAGAACGAGTGAAAAGAAGTAAATATATCCGACCTTTGCTTATGATCTTTAATGTGTCAGTTGATTTTTGATTTTTTTCCTCAGCATGTTAAGAAATATTGAACTGAATGTCGACACCACAAATAATCACCTGGCACTAATGTCGTATTTTGTCAATCCATCCTTTAAAAAACAGTCCTTTTGGAAATCCCCCTGACTTCTTAGAAACGCTGACGATATTTCCTTAGTAACGACCATGTCTGCCTCGATCTTCAAACCAACTTCCAGTACACATTAGTACTATATCTAACTAAGTCATCCTTAAACCAGGAAATATCAGTGCTAACATAGTCTATTATGCCTTTGAAGCTATAACAGAAACTGGCAAGTAGATGTGACCTGGTGACCCTGCAGATAACGGGCCAATCAAAATGACCGTAAACATGCCCTGCCACATGTTTGTCAGATGGCTGGCATATCCTGATATAATAGACAACAACGTGTTACAAATTCAGATTCAAGGGCCATTGTGCCGGCAAATTAAGGGGACATGCCAATATTACAAATAGCTGTTATGTTTTGTCAACAATATGTATGACCAATACGCTTATCTGTTGACATTTCTGTTATCACTAACAACCAGGAAATGATGCTTAATTTACTATTATAATATTAGAAAAACTACAACACTGCAATTTGGCATATGAACACATTGTACAACATTACACAAATTAGAATTACAATTGATGAAGGATTTGTTTCAAAAATACACTGCCACTTTAGGCTGTCATTCAACTTTTTGCGAACTTATTCATGGTGGTGTAGCACATGTAATTCATTTATGTTAATCAAAATTTTCTGTCAAGTTTGTGACACTGTCGTACTTATATGTATGTCATTTATTTCTTTGGGGATTTTCTCAAAACGAGATAATTGCATTTTGTGGCTATTTTTTCACATTTACGAAAATGTTTTAAAAATCTTGTAACATAACAAAATAAATAAAAACCTCATCATTTTATTAATATGGAATATTATATAGTATTTAACTACAACCTGTGAAGAAATGGTTAATTTATCTTAAAAACTTCTACTGAAACTACACAATTCAAGACAAGCATATAATAGCTGCCCGACTATCTTAACAAGATTGCCATCCAAGGCAAAGGCCCAGATGGCAAGTGAACAAGGAAGCCATTGGCTTATTGAGAGTCCAACATTTTTTATCTATGCGTAAACAGCCCTCTTGTGATATGTGTCAACCTTGTTTTTAAACGTATTCACACTGCTAGCAGTTACACAATCTTTAGATAATTTGTTCCATTATTACACAAGTAGCCCAGTTGAATTGTTTTGCCAACTATCATTACTATCGATAGTTAGGTTTTCTATCGACGATGCAATACTATCGATACTACATTGAACTATCGATAGTATTGCATCATCACATTAACTACTGCGATGCATTGATATTTAATAACCCCTAACCTTGGTTTGTTACATATGAAACAAGTACCTGAGTTGATCCAAGTTCTTGTGAACCGATAATGCTACCACTGGTGAATGTTTTCTGTAGTGATATTGACTTTTAAAAGGTCATGAAACCATGGATTGTAGGTAATGTATGGCAATTATTATTGGCTGGCTTAATTATTGGCATGCCAAAATATATGGTACAGCAATCTTTATATGTTGTAAAACTTGATTATTTTATTTCGTCGCCAAATTGTGCGGTTTTGAGTATATAAGGAGATGAAAGATCAAAGTAGTGACACGTTTTGCATTGGTATTAATGAAATGTTATAAAATACTAATAAATATCATTGTCTTGATGTTTGGCCATAAAACAGTTGTCGCTTAAACTGAACAAGATGACATCATTCGGCAAACGTGGAGGACTGAATCGTTTTTTTTCCTTCGTTTTCGAATTCCTGTTTATACAATTTATAACGGTAAATGTACTGCATGCAGCAATAAAGATTTAAGCTTGAAGTATAACATTGTTAATTTAGATGTCATTTAGAATTGAGGCATTTTAGTTATATGAAACATCACTCATAGCTCCCTATGAGTTAGCCTATGAAAATTGTTGTCCATTGCCTTTAAATATGACGTAAGTACATGATCTGTGCTGTCCTTGTGAACCAGTAATGATTGTTTGCTATCCCCTCTTGGGGCTGATTTGAACCGGCACTCCCAACCACCGACCCCGTACGTTTTCTAATACATAGATTATGTAGCCATAATTGTATGGCTACAACGCAAGACCACAGCAATATCGCTGTGGTCTTGCGTTGTAGCCATACAATTTAATTGTGCGTTTTATTTGGTCATGATTTTGTATGGTTTTGTTTGGGAATTCCCACTGTGGTGGCGATGTAATTGCAGATATAAATGAATGTCGCAGTGGGCCTTGTATGAATGGTGGTTGGTGCGTCGATGGAAGTGACTCCTACACGTGTACTTGTATTGTTGGCTACATTGGGACACACTGTGAAACAGGTCAGTAGGTCTGTATATTTTGTTAGCATATACGCAGATGATTTGACAGAAGGCTTTTTGACTAGTGGCAAGAGATTCGCTTGATGAAGGACAAAAGAGCTCTCCAACAAACGACAGTGTGGCTAACTGGCAGTGAACCAGAGAGTGACATCACTGGGGTCATCAGTATAATCTGACAGTGAACCAGAGAGTGACATCACTGGGATCATCAGTATAATCTGGCAGCGAACCAGAGAGTGACATCACTGGGGTCATCAGTAAAATCTGACAGTGAACTAGAGAGTGACATCACTGGGGTCATCAGTATAATCTGGCAGCGAACCAGAGAGGGAGGGAGGGAGAACCAGAGAGGGAGGGAGGGAGGGAGGGAGGGAGGGGGAGGGGGGAGGGAGGGAGAACCAGAGAGGGAGGGAGGGAGGGAGGGAGGGAGGGGGAGGGGGGAGGGAGGGAGAGGGTTAGAGGATGAGGGAAAGGGACAGAAGGAGGGAGAAGGAAGTGGAGAGGGACGGAGGGAGGGAGTGGGTTAGAGAGCCACTGGGGGAGAGGGAAAGATGGGGAGAGATGGAGACAGAGGGAAGGAGTGAGAGGGATGGAGAATGATGGAGGGAGAACGAAGCGAGGGAGAGGGATGAAGGCAAAGGGGCAGAAGGAGGGAGAGTGAGAGGGAAGGAGGGAGAGGGATGAAGGGACAGCAAAGGAGGAAGAGGGACTGAGGGAGAGGGAGAGCAAAGGAGGGAGAAGGGTAGAGGAAGATGGACTTAGGGAGGGAGATGTAGGGAGGGAATGGAAGGAAATAGATTGATGGAGGGAAAGGGACAAAGGGAGAGCAAAGGAGGAAAAGGGACTGAAGGAGGGTGAGGGAATGAGAAAGGGAAGGAGGGGGAGGGATTGAGGGAAAGGGACAAAGGGAGACAGGTGACATTCCTGACTATAGACAGTAGTTGGTTGACGGTGTAGGGAGTCTGTTCAAACACTTGGGATTAGAGAGATTATGTGACACATTGACAAACCATGCTTCCCACAATCTGTGACATCAACACTGAAACACCCTAAAATAGACTTCAGCACTTACAGTGCCCAGGGTTGTTTGATTTAAATCATTTGATTTAAATCATTGATTTAAATCATGATTTAAATCGCTCCAAAAAAATCATTGATTTATGATTTTTTTGACTTCCTGTTTTTTTAATCGCTGATTTATATGAATTTAACACAAATAATTGTTTACAAGCATCGAGATCAACAAAGTTTTGTGTTTTTTAACACAAAAGCACAAATAAAGTGCGCACACTTGTGTAGCTGTATTGACACCAGATAGCCTGATAATAAAATATTTTATGACATTGTGTATACCATATTTCAAAAAAATCAAATAAAAAAAATCCGATTTAAATAAAAAGATCCGATTTTTTTTTTTTTTTAAATCAGGATTTTTTTCAACCCTGGCGGTGCCACTATCCAGACCAGATCTAATCATTAATTAAGGAACCAAACGGATCCTTCGATCAGAACCATCCTAATGTCAAGTAGTAGAAGGCATTGTCTCCTCAAACAAAAGTCACACACAGAGATATAACACATTTAAGAGCAAGGATTACTGCTTTATAGAGCTGATGTTGATGTTCACTTTTGTAGACACTGATGTCTGTCGCAGTGCACCCTGCATGAACAATGGCCGATGCAGTGGTAGAAACAGCTCCTATACATGTCTGTGTGACGTGGGTTACTCAGGCAGTCTCTGTGAAACAGGTTGGTAAGGCCATAGTATTGACTGTCAGACGTGTAGAATCTGGTCTAGTTTTTAATACTTTCACCGGTGTACTTTCTTGGTTGCTGATCCACTCTTTGGAACTCACTCCCTGTTAGCGTTAGGTCCGCAGGAAGTATGATAACATTTCGCTGTCTCCTGAAGACATCTCTTTAACCTTGCCTACCCTCTTTAGCTCCTCATCATATTCATCCGATCTAGTTGATGGTGTATGATGGAATAAAAGGCTGTTCACAATTATCAAGATTTACATATTCATTCAAAACATGATTTCTTAGACCTTCCCTTCTTGAATTAGTACATTAAAATGTTGATAAATGTCCAGTTTGATGATCCAACAGTAATCATATTTCACATGCGACCAATGTTAATTAAAATTAGTACACATGCCTTGACCCCCCTTTAGTATGCTTTGTACGAAGTGTGCAGGTTCCAGGGTTTTCTAAACCAACAAAATCACTCAAACTTAATTAACTGTTCTCTGTCGACAATTTTAACTGTTCAGTCTTACCCTGAAGGCCTGATGTTGTATTTACAATTTTTTTCTATCGTTGCAGATACTGATGATTGCCGCAGTAATCCATGCGTAAACAATGGTCATTGTGTGGATGGAGAGAGCTCCTATACCTGTCTGTGCGATCACGCATACTCAGGCAGTCAGTGTGAGACAGGTTAGTCCTCTCTATAACCTGTCTATACTATAAAACAGTTTGTACCTGTCTGTATGTCGTTCGGTAGGTCGGTCGGTTCCCTCGTATCTCTGTCAGTTTCATATGTATGTGGTTGACTTTTTTAGGCATGTTCCAGGGCCCATGAGGTTCATACATTTAAAGCGTTTTGAAATTCCCCGGGGGTGGGATCTTACAAAGGAGTTATGTAAACATTTGATGTAGATTACATAACTCAAAACAATATTTGTGTAATATGTGTGATTTGCTATGCGTGTTTTCTATGATTGTTCTGAGTCATGTGATCGTTGTCACACGTCGACATAAATACAAATGATCTCGGGATCACAGAATTTGTGCCCCACGTTGTATTTGTAGACACTGACGACTGCCGCAGTGCACCCTGTGTGAACGGTGGCCGGTGCATCGATGGAAGCAGCTCCTACCTGTGTCTTTTGGAAGAAACACTAACTCTAGACAAGGAAAACTCTGAAATAAACCCCTCATGTAGAACTTATTCTTCAACGTTCATCTATAATAATAGAAAGAAAAAAGTGCTTTGAGCTGTCCTGTGGACTGGATGCCATAACCAGATAACGTGAGATATGGGTACCTGACATTATATACATACATATATATATATTCCTCTTGACATTTAACAAGATTGCCATCCAAGATGGCAAGTGGACAAGGAAGCCATCGAGAATCCAACAATTTTTCATCTATGTGCAGCCCACCCTTCTGTGATATTTGTCAATTCTGTTTTAAATTTTCAGAAACGAATGAGTGTCGCAGCCAGCCCTGTGAGAACGGTGGTTGGTGCATAGATGGAAGCAACTCCTACACATGTCAGTGTACTCAGACATACACAGGCACTCACTGTGAATCAGGTCAGTGGGTCACACGAGCTGTTAATCAGGTCAGTATGTCATATTAGCTTGACAGCAAATACTTTGTACTGCAGAGATTTGTGTAAATGTTAAAAGCAGTTGTTAATTACCACCAAGCAGACATGTATACATAGAAACAGTTGCTAAAACATATTGTAATAATCAATGATTTCATGCAATTTTTATATCATGCAATTGTAATTAATTTGTGCCACTTTGTGTATTTGTTAAACTGTTTGGAATCACTGAAATAACTGACATTTGACTAATTTTCTTCAACATTCTTGATACTGTCTCTGTGCAGTTGTGTTATTAACAAGTTGTATTTGTAGATACAAGTGACTGTCATATTTGGATGTGTTTGTATTTCTAGATATGAACGATTGCCGAAGTGATCCATGTTTGAACAGTGGACTGTGCGTTGATGGAGCTGACTCTTATTCTTGCGTATGCTCTCTATCATACATGGGTGTACACTGTGAAACAGGTCGGCTTTATTTTATTTTCTCAACTTTCAGCATCTTTACATATATCAGCATATATATCGTATTTGTCTTGGTTTTTTGTATATAACAGTACCTTACATGTAGATCTGACAAGATTGCTGCCCAATGCAACAAATGGACGAGGAAGCCATTGGCTTATAGAGAGTCCAGCGATTATTCATCTGTGTGTAACCTGCCCTTCTGAGATATTTGTTAGTTTTGTGTTTAGACATTCATGCTGCTACCATTAACACAATCAGTAGATCATTTATGCAATCAACAACACAACACAGATATAGAGATATGAAAAGGCCAAATGAATGACGGTTATTGTGGGGATTAAGGGTAAGCCCACTTTCAAAGAAATGTAAAACAAAGAAATGTGAGCTCCACAACCCAATGCCAGGCTGACTACGCCCCATGCGAGCCTCCTGAACGTCGGGTTCAATAGAGCCCACATTTCACCACAAAGCAGTAGCAGTATTCCTAGAATAAATAAAAGAAACAATGGCATTACTATTGTCATGGAACACCCTTAAACCAAATAGCATAATGCCCTACATGCTATCATGCAGTCTATGAATACAACTACCTGCTTAAAAATACACTAGCTCTAACTGGAATAACTACAAAGGTGGGGCCAATTCGCTACACGAACAGTTCTAAAATCCAAGGTGGAAGGGAAGCGAGCTGCGTCCCAGCATTAAAACCTGTGAACACTTCTGGGAAAGCCAAAACTCCCATGTTCACTATCGCAATCAAAAAATGGGAAAGCTTGGAGACATGGAACACCCCACTTCCACCAAAGATGTACAATTGCTGCTAACAAGTAAACACACAACAGGGAGAAAGATGGGGAGGAGGGTGGGACAAATTTTCAAATCGCATCCACTCCGTATGCTTTCACAAAACGAAGTGGCTAGTCCAAGTTTTAAATCTGTAGCGTCGCGCAGCTGATGCGCGGTGATTGGTTCAAAATATGGAGGCAGGCAAAGTGGGTCACAGAGTGTGTCACCCAGCTCTGCTGGATTAGCATAATAGAATAAATTAGCAATGGACCAATCATTAATTGTATGTGGTGTTGCTTGCATAAAAACCCATATGCAACCTTGGCTGTGCCAATGTCGCATACTCTCGTTTATGCAATCAACAACACAACACAGATATAGAGTTATGAAAAGGCCAAATGAATGACGTTTATTGTGGGGATTAAGGGTAAGCCCACTTTCAAAGAAATGTAAAACAAAGAAATGTGGGCTCCACAACCCAACGCCAGGCTGACTACGCCCCATGCGAGCCTCCTGGACGTCGGGTTCAATAGAGCCCACATTTCACCACAAAGCAGTAGCAGTATTCCTACAACAAATAAAAGAAACAATGGCATTACTATTGTCATGGAACACCCTTAAACCAAATAGCATAATGCCCTACATGCTATCACGCAGTCTATGAATACAACTACCTGCTTAAAAATACACTAGCTCTAACTGGAATAACTACAAAGGTGGGGCCAATTCGCCACCGGTCACCGACACATGTGACCACCCCACCAACCCTAAATAATCGCTGAAGTTAAGAACCATTAGATAGAACAGTGAGCACTCCTACTCAAGCAATCCTAATGTATTTCTTAAACGCATCCGAAGTCCACCTGCCTGCCGCTCTGATCTGCGCATCCGATTCGCCCCTCAGTGCGGCTGCAGTGGCTGCCCCAATACGAAAGCTGTGACCCTTAAAAGCACTAGTTTGGTAGCCACAAAAACCAAGTAGTCGCTTCAATGAGACATCAAATTCACTGCGTAACATTGGAGAGCCATCTGGGTATGCGAACAGAGAAGCATGCACGTTGCCTCTGGCCAGCTGGAAATCTCGCAAAAAAGAAGCTGGGTGGATTCTAGTCCCCTGAATGCACTCGCCTCTCACTTGTAGGGATTGGGGACCTTGCCTCGCACTATGCTTAAAACGCCATTGTGATCAACTCCCCAGATAATAAAACATCATCCATGTGCAAACAACCACGTATCGTGCCACGTGATCGAGGCACCATTTCCCCTATCCGCAAATAAGCTTTGAATGCCAGTACCATCATGGCTCGGAGCATAAGACACTTATACCGAGATGTAAACACGGTGGGTAAAGCCTGCACTAAGCGACTGAGTACAGGGAGTGTGACAGGCCGGCGGACATCAGGGACCGTTCCCAAATGACGAGCTCCTGCCAACAACTTAGATCCCATAAAGCAATTCGACGGGTCATGGAAACCATTGATTTTGTGGAAATAAGCCACCGCTGATACAGTAGAAACAATGGATGCTGGGGCAGAGCCACTGGCATACAAATGTGCAATAAAAAGCAACACCATCGGTATTGAAACTGGCAGACGAGTTGGTAAGCCCAACGAGACATGAAAATTTACCAATTTCTTCCAAGCGCACTCATAATGGGCCCTTGATGATGGAGCTAAGGAGGCCTGCAGCAGCTTGTCTAAAGATTCCCTAAGCCTGCCGGGGACACACTGTAAGGTACTTCCACCGGGTTGACCTTCGCCCAGGGTGCCAGTTGTCGAAATTCGTCCACCTGTAAATGTGACAATTTATCAGCCAGTGTTAATTCGACCAGGTATGTGACGTGCTGCAAAGTTAATATTAAAACGCAAGCATGCCAATACAAGTGGACGTAGTAATGCCATGATGTGTGGTTCACTCGATGTCTGGTTATTAATTATAGGTACAAGGGCTTCATTGTCCGTGAAAAAACAGACTTTTGTTTGCCCAAGCATCACCCCAAACATGCACTGCTGCCATGATAGGATATAGCTCCAACGCCGCAACATTGAATAATCGCCATGCCACTGGCCACTCACCACAAAACCACTCTGACCCACACAGTGCGCCATACCCTATACCACCTGCTGCATCAGTGTACAGTTGGAGATAGTCACCTGTCAAAAAACTGTCGTCCAAGAAGAAGGACCTGCCATTGAAATACAACAAAAATTCCCACCAAACACCGAGATCAAGTTTAGTCTCCCGGGTCAAGCGGATATGATAATGTGGCTTGTGCAGGCCCATCGTCAAATCTATCAGCCGCCGCAGAAAGGCCCTGCCGGGGACGACAACTGAACAAGCAAAATTCAGAACGCCAATAAGTGATTGAAGTTCCTTAAGAGTAACTTTCTGTTTACTCTGGAAAGCTAAAAGCAATGACCTGGCCTTCTCTAACTTATCGTCAGGAAGCCGAGCCTCCATATGGACAGCATCCAAGATAATGCCCAAAAAAGGGATGGAAGAGGATGGGCCCACCGTTTTACTAGGTGCCAGTGGAACCCCAATCTGTTTGCAAAGAGCAACAAAAGCCATGAGATCGTGATTGCATTTTTCAACTGAGTGTGCCAACAACAGGAAATCGTCAATGACATGCACCATTCCCGTCACACCTAATTTCACCTTCGCAGCCCACTCCAACGCGGTACTGAAACATTCAAAGATCGCACAACTGCTCGAACATCCCATAGGAAGGACAGCATCCATAAAAAATGTCCCTTTCCACTGAAAAGCCAACAAAGGCCTGTCCGCTGGAGAGACCGGAATAATACGAAATGCTGATTCCACATCCACCTTAGCCATGTAAACAGGCGTCGGTGAATGCCGTATGAAATCAATCACATCCTGGATCGTTGCGTATTGAACCGACGAGATCTCCTTAGGAATAAAATCATTAACCGAGGAACCTTCAGGATATGATAGGTGGAGTATCATCCTAAATTCTCCGGGAGACTTCTTCGGCACAACGCCTAGAGGTGAAATCCTATACCGAAGACAAGTTGGCTGAAAGTCGTAAGGCCCAAGTATGCGACCCAATGCCAACTCTTTTGCTAACTTCTGATCTATGACTTATGCAAATTCGTCAGCAGATTTAAGATTACTTGCCACTTCCCCTCGCTGCGGGGGCAATCCAACACAACCAATCTGAAAACCATGAGTGAAACCATGCAAAAGATATGCCACTAAATTGTTATCATAACCATCTAAAATACTACAGAGTGTTTCTGGGGACACAGGTGAGGGCAACTTACTTCCTAGCCCAAGCGGGCGAGCCAGTGGTGGTGGGGGACCAGGCGGAGTTGGGTTACCTGGGCGCTGGTGCTTTGCCCGTCTGCTGAAACACCTAATCGATGGGTGGGACCCCCCGCAGACTCTACATTTGTGCATCCAGCGACATGTGTTCTTGTTACATTTGTCTCCCCGGTTGAATGCAAAGCACGGACTGGCAGTTGGGGTCTGGGCCCTGCCCTTGCCTGGAAAGGGGGACCCTGGGGACTGCAACCGATCTGCCTTAGTTTGAGATGCCTTCAGCCATAGCTCCCAGTTGATCGAGTCCCATGCCCACCCCGCCCGATACCGCAGGGACCTGAAAACTTGGTCGTATGATCGCCAATCGGCCCCCTCTTGCGCAAGGCCTCGAACGACTTCGATATATTTTAACATCTTAGTGGCACAAGGAAGGTTAGCGGGCTGCGTTAAATACACGGACATATACATTTGAAAAGCTTGCATCCACAACTGAAAAGACAGGGTCTCACTTGGCTTGGCCTTTGCCGGGGACACGCAGAAAGTGGGGCTAGCGGTAGCTGTACTGACAGGGCGTAATCATGCTGCTGGAGCTGGTCGGGCTTAATGAGGAGGGACAGGTCGATGAACTCACCATGGAGTTGCAAGGAAACTGATGCGCATGATGCCATCAATTCCTGCGTGGCCCGCGGCAGAAACCCCAAAACCTTATTACCTGGAACATGCATAAAGTTGGCAGTAGGCCAGGGAGCGACATTGTCATTGGCACCATAACCAAATGGCAATGGCTGCTCCTGGGCAGGATGATTTGGCTCGACTGGCTGCACCGGAAAAGCGTGCCCCCACTCCGGCGTGCCTGGACCCTGACTGGCTGTCACCTGTGCGGCACTGCCCAGAGCAGCAGGTGGGGAACCAGCAGCTGGCGCCGGGTGCAAAGCCATCACCATGGTGTGAATTTGCTGAAGCATTCTCTCAGACGATGCCACGCGGCGTTCCATGTCGCGTTCCCACTGGCTCCAGGGCAAGGCTGGCTCCTGCGCGTCTCGCACCACCGCCTGAAGACTAGGAGCATCCTTGAAATGCTCCCGAATCACACATTCAGGTGGCGGAGCCCCCATTGAGACAGCTGCCGAGGCGGCAGCAGACGCTGTGGCAGGAGCAGACACCGTGGCAGGAGCAGACGTCGCTGTGGCAGGAGCAGACGTCGGGGCGGCAGCAGACACTGCAGCTGCTCGTGCGCGTGTTGATCGAGCCCGAGTTTGTCTGGGTGACGTGTTCTGCATTGCAGGCCGTCCACGACCCCGTGTAGCCTTAGCACGTGCCATTCTGCAACAACAATACAACAGCAGCAGCGACTAGATAAACCTTATCTCCCCATGTGTGAACCTGCATGAAGCTCTAGCACTTGTACTGTGATAATGCACACTACGTAACATTGATAAAAAACAGTGGCGACGCACGACAATAAATCCCATGACAGTGATCAAAGCACTGCAGTGTGACAAGGCACACTACGTAACATGGATAAAAAACAGTGGCGACCCACGACAATAAATCCCATGACAGTGATCAAAGCACTGCAGTGTGACAAGGCACACTACGTAACATGGATAAAAAACAGTGACGACGCACGACAATAAATCTCATGACAGTGATCAAAGCACTGCAGTGTGACTATGCACACTACGTAACATTGATAAAATTAGTGACGAAGCATAAAATGTGACGATGCATGACATAAATCCCATGAGGTTGATCATGACACTATAGTGTGACCAAGCACACCATGTAACATGAAAATAGAACAGTGCGTAAGCACAACAAAAATCACATGACAATGAACAAAGCTCTATAACATGTTAATGCACGCTACGTAGCCAAGAACACAGTAACTGAGAACCCAACATATACAATCCGCCATAGGCGTGACGGCGATCTGTAGTCAAAGACCCACAATGCACTTTATGTTACCCTTCGCCTCATAACATTACCAGTTTGCTACATATACAACACAACAAAATAATCATGGTAGAAATAAGTGGTGACATGAAATCCAGTCAAAGACTATCCTCAAATATTTTCATCAGGCGATCGACAGCCCGTTACAACGGAAAAACACTCGACCCATTACCGATGTCACTAAAATGGACTCCGTCTCTGCGAAAGACAGGGCGGATGCAATTCCAGAGGCGCATATGCCTCCAGAAAAAGATCCCTTCGGTATCGTTACAGAAATGTTCGAGGTAGTCATTGACTTGGATCTCATGAGCAGCACCCTCCTCGTAACTGAAGTTGCGCCATTTACGTCTACGTAAGACCTGACAAACGGCGACCTGCTTGACGCCTAAACCAAGTAATTTAACGGCCAAACGCTGGATGTCCAGCACCACTAGTACTGGATTGGGAGCAGATCCAGCATCTAGGTCGTTACCCCCCAAATGTAAAACGCAGACATCTGTATGAAACGTAGCGATACGCATCATGGCCGCTGGTGAGGAAAGGGAGGGTAGCGTGGCCCCCCGAATTCCCAAGTAATTTACTTTGCAACTTTGGTCCCGTACCCAAAAATCGGTGAACAGCCCGGCCGGATTTCCCGTCCGTGCATGCTCGCCAAGCCAATAAATGTGACTATGCCCCAAAATCAAAAGCTTAAGCGGCGAATTAGCCGACGACGACATTTACTGGCCGACGGTGAAATTAAAACGAAGCAAACAGACTGTTGCAAAACAAAATGGCGCAACCAGAACAAAGGAAAACTCTCAACTGCTCGCTCACTGAGCGCCGTCGACACTCACCTCGTTCAACTTGTTCGACATAAATCAACTAATTTTCAAAGCGCATCCACTCCGTATGCTTTCACAAAACGAAGTTGCTAGTCCAAGTTTGAAATCTGTAGCGTCGCGCAGCTGGTGCGTGCTGATTGGTTCAAAATATGGAGGCAGGCAAAGTGGGTCACAGAGTGCGTCACCCAGCACTGCTGGATTAGCATAATAGAATAAATTAGCAATGGACCAATCATTAATTGTATGTGGTGTTGCTCGCATAAAAACCCATATGCAACCTTGGCTGTGCCAATGTCGCATACTCTCATTTGTTCCATTCACTTATTGTCAACTGTGAGAATAATCACTTTCTCATGTCCAATCTACACTATTCTTTTACTAATGTGTTTTGTGTCTCTAGTTGCACTAATCAATATCCACTTTAAGTTTGAAGAAAATACTGTCAAACCACACTCCATCAGGCAATTTTTATTTACATGTTGTCGACCTGTTCTTGTGCAGTGGACCATTTTGGTTTGTATCAGATGAGAACCGGCTGTTCAATAGTTTTGGTAGTGAAAGTGGCTGTATGGTAATTTATCGGACTTTCGGATCGGATTCTAAACCAACTGCTGCAACTTTGTTCACCCCACTTTGCCCGTGTCTTTCAGAAGAGACACTAATAGCCGTTGGTCCCTTCTACCTTTTGCCTATGCCAGGGGAAGTAAAAGATCCCACACAGGGGGTAAATGTGTAACCTGCTGTGGACTCACTAACTCTAGAGAAGGGCAACTGTGAAAACATACCACACCTCTGTTAGTCATAGACATGTCTGTTGGGAGCTAAATGTTATAAGTCAACAATGCATAAAATTGGTAAAATAGAATTTACTTTGATTAGCCACGCCCTATGAACTAATGTATAAAGGTTTCACTGATATTGACTGATTCCAGTATGACACTGCTCAACACTGATATATAATTAAGGGAATCAGTAGTGTCAAGGAGTGGTCAGGGTTTATGGAAAGTTTGTCCATTTTCAAAAAAGTTTGTTTATTTGCATTTGCATTTACAGTTTACATAGTTTTAGAATTCTACACAACTTGTCATCCCTTTGTAGTGCAAGTTATATGTTTGCTGTAAATTATGTAAAATCTTTTAATGAATGCATTCGATCACCAATACTTAGCCTTTTGTGTCATTTAAAAAGGTCAGATAATCCACTTTTTGTGAATTATTATCACACTTTTATGTATTACAGAAATCCAATGATTAATTATTAGATAAGTCAGTTGGACATTTTTTAATACATGACCTGTGTATATTTATGTTTTTTTTCTTTCTATGTGTACTTTTATTGCACAACATGTGTATATTTATATATATATATATATATATATATATATATATATATATATATAATATATATATATATATATATATATATATATATATATATATATATATATATATATATATATATATATATATATGTGCTATTTGGTTTAAGGGTGTTCCATGACAATAGTAATGCCATTGTTTCTTTTATTTGTTCTAGGAATACTGCTACTGCTTTGTGGTGAAATGTGGGCTCTATTGAACCCGACGTTCAGGAGGCTCGCATGGGACGTAGTCAGCCTGGCGTTGGGTTGTGGAGCCCACATTTCTTTGTTTTACATTTCTTTGAAAGTGGGCTTACCCTTAATCCCCACAATAAATGTCATTCATTTGGCCTTTTCATATCTCTATATCTGTGTTGTGTTGTTGATTGCATAAATATATATATATATATATATATATAAATATACACATGTTGTGCAATAAAAGTACACATATTTTATTAACTTTTTATCTGAAATAAACATTTCTTATGTTGTTATATTATTCTACCATTTCAGATACTGATGATTGCCGAAGTGCGCCGTGTGTCAATAATGGGCTGTGCCTTGATGGAAATGTCTCCTACACCTGTTTGTGTCCTACAGATTACACAGGCACACTATGTGAAACAGGTCAGTTCCCTAATACTCCCTTCTCAGTTGACTTAACCCATCACAAATCATGTTCATTAATGTTCAGATTGGATGGTGCGTGACTAGCTGAAGTAATATATGCAGTTGATTTAATAAAAGAAAACATGCTAAAATCATGTAAATAGCCTTTTGTCATGGTATATATGTGTTTTGTTGAATGTTGAGTGGACCTGGTCAAAAATTATTCAACAGTTTGTCTGATAATTTCACCAAAAATAAATAATAAATTTGTAAAACAAGCCAGCATGTCATAGTGGATACTAGATAGGTGTACTTTTTCATGAAATGGTGGTGGTGATTGATAAACATTTATGTCTGGTATTTATGGAAGACTCGCCACATGACAATCAGGGTGAAACCCCAGGTGTATGTATCACCTGGCCTCTCAGTGCTGCTCTGTGGAACTGTAGCATGAACACTGTACCAATAGCTTGTTAGGAAGCTGTATGCCTTACGGATCAGACATCTTAGATCCACCATGGGCATAACATGGAGAGATCACACAGCCAACAAGGAAATGCTCAAAAAAGCAAACATCCCGAGCATGGAACAACTTCTGATGCAAGTCAGTTTCATATGGACAGGTCATGTGGCTCGTATGGATGACAACAGATTCCTAAGATTCCTTCTGTACTCTCAAATATCGGAAGGGACTGGAAGCAGAGGTCGCCCCAAACTTGGAATCAAAGATGACGTGAAGTGACTACCACCCCAAGCAGTGGTAGTCACATGGCCAAAAAAGACCAACCTGGGGAGGCCTCCTGCAATGTGAACCAAACGATCAGTCATTGTCAAACCATGACTGACAGCAATAGATAGAGATGACATCGTAAACAGTCTTCCACCTCAAAGTCTGCATTTATTACTGGTCCAAGGTAACCTTGTTAAAATGTGCTCTAGGCATTATACAGTTGTGATCACTGGAACACCATTTACGTTTCTGCGGTTGATGTTTTTGGTTGTAGATACTAACGACTGTCGTAGCAGCCCTTGTTTCAATGGTGGTTGGTGCATAGATGGAAGCAGGAACTACACCTGTGTGTGTGACGATGCTTATACAGGCATACACTGTGAAACAGGTAGACGTGGCAACCAAAGCTACCACTTACCTTCGTGTATTCTACCTATGTAGCAGGCAGTCAGAAAAATTTAAAAACCTAAATACGTTGTGTTCTGAAAACCAAATCTAACTTCTATGCAAGGGTCCAGCTATATAAGTTCATTTGGCATTTCAAAGTGATGGGGAGTTTATTCCACACCCTAGGCACAACTACAGGGAAAGCACATTTGCCAAAGTTAAGCTTAATTTTTGGTTAATCTGTAGAAGATGTCAAAAAGTTATCCATACCCAGTGCATAAAAAACAACAAACGTGAGATGATATTTTTATAATATTTTCAATTTGCCTCAGTTATTAAAAAACTTCACATTTATTAATAATTTGTGGATAGCCCTATTTTAATTATTAATCAGTTTCATTCACAATCTGTGACATTTCTTGTTTGTCACTTAGTAGGAAATGAAGGAATCTGTGTCGGCATAATAATCGCATGTTGAAAACGGTACTCCTTCCTCGCTTTAGATATTGATGAATGCATCAGCACACCCTGCCAAAACGGGGGAGCATGCCAAGATAACGTTGACAGTTACACATGTGACTGCATCGAAGGAACAAGTGGCATCAACTGTGAGATAGGTGAGATTAAGACTTACTTGACTTAAACATATTGACCCCTCGCTGTCCTCCGAGAAGTTGCACCCCTCCATTCAGTTCTATTTATGGCATGCCACTCTGCTGTCAGCAGTGGGAGCACAGTATCACTTCAGATAAAGTCACGCCACCTCTTCAATGGCTTTTCTTTGTTCTGCTGTTCTTTGAAATCTTGTTTGTATGTTATCTTTTGGCATACTGGAAAAGGGTTCAAACGTGCCCGAATCACCGGAGTCTTCGGCGTCTGATGACATCTGTGAATCAGGGATGAAGGTGTCCTCTCTGATCTTGATATTTTGCAGCAGGATCCATAATTATTGTAATTTGACTAGTGTGGAACAACTGAAAAGTGTTGCCATCTAGTGTTAAACAGTTGGCACCACTTTTCAGTTGTTCTAAACTAGTCACCAAATGACACCACTAGTGTTAAACAGTTACCTTATTGTTTAGAGAAAAAAACATTATGTACACGTATAAGAACAGATTCCTTGACATTTTTTCATGGCCAGTATTTGTTCATACTGTAACTGTTGTTAAGGCATAACACAACTGCTTCTATTGTTTGTTTAGATATTAATGAATGCCAAAGTTCACCATACAAAAACAATGCGATTTGCAACAACAAACTTGGGAATTTCACATGTACTTGCCTACAGGGGTCCACTGGCATTCTCTGTGAAACAGGTAAGTTACAGGTTCATTGCAGACAGATAAAGAGCGATTTAAGGGGAGATATAGCCGGTGTAATGAATTTTTTTGCAAAAAATGTGTTTCCACCATATTCTGATAGGTTTGTATGTTTACTATCCATGAAGTTCACTTTATATCAACTACATAGCTCTAAATTTTATTCATGGGTAAAGCATATCTCTTTCATGTAATAAATGCCAATTTCCTCAAAACCACGTTTTTCACATTTGGAAGAATGATATCTCTGGAAAGAATTATGGTAGCCAAATAAGGTTTTGAGTTTATATTCAGCTTATTTTTCTCAACGCAGCTGGCAGAACACATCATCAAAATAAGTTTGGAAGTGACAAGTATTTGTTGCTTTTTCGGGAAATTTTTTTTTTGCCATTTGTATAAGTATAATAAAGTGTTTGCTGAAGATGGTTCTGTAAGATAATATTTTTTTTCAATAAAAATTGGCATTGATTCTCAATTTGCCAATATTTGTTCAAAATGGCGGCACAAGAAAGTTAAATTTATTTTTACTTATTAAGACCCACTCTACAATTTGGACTGAAAAAAATTACACTTAAAAAATTACAGTAACCATAAAAGAACCATAACCATGCAAAATACTGGTGATAGCTACATTATTAAATGCCTAAAATAATGTGGTTTAACAACCCTAGAGATAAGGTGGTTAAGAGATCAAATTGAAGTTTTTAAGATATCGAATGGATATGGAAAAAAGAAGAACTTGAGGACACAAAGTAGCGTTGAGGAAGGATTAGCATAGATTAGATATCAGAAAATACTTATTCTCACAGAGGACAATCAATGAATAGAACCAGTTGTCTGCAGATTGTGTGTGTGAATATGTTTAAAAACAGATGCTTTGGATGGCAATCTTGTTAAAGCTTGTTATACTAGGATGAGCGACTCCAGTATTTCTCAAGAAACCATACGCTTGAATTGTTCTTAGATGTGGACGAATGTGTGAGTTCACCATGCCAGAACGGTGCAGCTTGCACAGACAGACTCGGTAGTCTCACTTGCCAGTGTCCTCAAGGCGCAACTGGCAGCTTCTGTGAAACAGGTAACACTGTAGTGCCTAGCTGCTAGATTTTTTTTTTTTTACGACGCCTCTGCAAATCTGGTTCGTTATTGCTCAAATGTTGTATAGAGGCTCATACCAATTTTAATTTTTTTTCGCTGAATTATGGTTTATTTAATAGTTTGTCCAATGATTTCATCAGAACTAAATAACAAGGTTGTACAAAGGAGTTAGCAAATCGTAGTCGTTACGGTGGGTTCGATGTCTTTCGAAATGAGTCTGAAATGAGACAGGCAAAAAATCTAATTGTGGAGGCGACTAATTATTACATTCGACAAAAGAAACACTGTCTGCATGCACATAATATCTTGTCTGTAACTGTCAGTACGCAATGTCACCATTAAAGATACTAGCTTATCTTTAGTGAAATACACTTACTGTGGAAATAACTAATAATAACTACGACAAATTAATTCAGCATGTGATACTAGAGCATTTGTTAAAGCAAGATATGGAGAATTTAATTCAGTGGTGCTAATTCCATTTTATATCTCAGTTGACTTTGTCTAACACGCTGTGTCCAGGTTTTCCACATGTACTACTGCCAACTGTTGTTCAATCTCTTAGACATTGATGACTGTCTAAGCTCCCCATGCCAGTACAACGGAACATGCAACGATAACCTTGGTAATTATACATGTGACTGCATCAGTGGTACAACTGGAACCAACTGTGAAACAGGTAAGACTTATTAGCAGTAGATATGTAACAGATTGTTTAGTCTCCTTGCCTAAGCCCCCTTCTCAATTTAGGCCATCTTGAACCAGGTTCGTAAGTAATATGTGCAGTTTTTATCATTACATCAGGTAACGTGCGAAAGCATGAATAGTCTTATAGTATAGAGCTGATCCACTTTTTCATTTTTTGTCGCCAAAATTTTACCGGAATTGGTAAAAAGTAATTAGATAGTCTGCTCGATGATTTCACCAAAACTAAATTATAAATTTGCATAAACGAGCTAGCATGTCATAAGGGATACTAGGTCGATTTTCTTGCGAAATGAATCTGAAGTGAGATGGAAAAAAAACAAATTCAGGAGGAACTTAATAAAAGTTTATGAAATAGATGCACATGGGAAAATATAATCCATCAGTTGTTGCCATCATAATGCACGAAGCCACGTATGCCACTGTAAGTTTATCTCTCTGCGTGTCTAGATATTGATGAATGCCTAAGCTCACCCTGTCTCTATGGCGGAACATGCACTGATCAGGTTGGAAACTTTATTTGTCAGTGCATTCAAGGTGCAGCTGGTCTCGGCTGTGAAACAGGTGAGGTTTCTGTTGCACTCTGTTAGTTATTCTGCAGTTCACTCTACCTGTTCTTCTCCAGTTAGCATATTCTTTTTAGGATGTTGCTGCCCAAATCTGTTTATGAAATTCATGTCATTCTCCAGCTCTTCCCCCAGCCATGGTCACTACAAACTAGGGTGGTCCTAAAAACATTTTTGGGGAAATGTTCACGTCATACCCTCCCATTTTGTGCCATTGGCAGAAAAAAACACTGCTGATTTGAACAATATTTAGTGGTACCTCAATAATTTGGCTATATGGTTAATCCACATCAGATCACCAGATGGTTCATCCACTAGATCTTCAGAACTTGTCAATATGTTTTCCAGATACTGCCCAAATACCTAAATGAGGACATCTAAATTTTAGCTTCCTATTCCTAATACTTACTTAGGCCCTTAACTCCCCCTGGAGCATAGGCCATCCACAACATTTCTCCAGCGCCTCCTGTCTTGGACAATCATCTCCAGTTGTTGCCAGCCATTCCCTGTTTACTTGATGTCTGCCTCGAGGTCACGCCGCCAGGTGATTTTTGGTCCCCCCTCTTTCTCTTGCCTTGGGGGTTTCACGTCAGGACCTGTCTGGTTATGTTTGTGCTTGGCTTTCTCAAGGTGTGGCCGAGCCATCCCCATCTCCTCTTAAGGATCTCTATCTCTATTTGGGCTTGGTGTGTTCTATCCCAGAGGTCTTTGTTGCTCACCCTGTCCATCCAGTGTATTCGCAGAATTCTTCGCAGGCAATGGTTGACAAATGTCTGGATCATTATCAGTGTGGTCTTGTATATTCGCCACGTTTCCGCTCCGTACAGCAACACGGACTTTACATTTGTGTTAAACAAGCGTATTTTTGTGGTTTCTCCAATTACCTTTGACTTCCACACATTTCTCAACAGGTGGAAAGCTACCCTTGCTTTGCTGATCCTTTTCTTTACGTCAGCCTCTGTCCCTCCAAGCGTATCCACTATGCTGCCTAGATATGTGAAATCTTTAACCTCTTCCAGTGTCTCTCCCTCAAGCATGATTGGTGTTTGTTCTCAGGATCTTTGTTTTCCTTTTGTTGATTTTCAACCCAACTCGCGCTGAAATCAATGCCAATTCTGTTGTTTTGTCCTGCATCTGCCTATGGCTGTGAGACAGGAGTGCAAGGTCATCTGCAAAGTCCAGGTCATCAAGTTGAGTCAGCATCGTCCACTAGATTCCATTTTGTTTCTCCGTGGTTGCTGTTTTCATGACCCAGTCTATGACTAGAATGAAGAGGAATGGTGACAGTAAGCATCCCTGTCTCACCCCCGTCATAACCTCAAAGTTCTTTGTAAGTTGACCTTCATGAATAACTCTGCATGACATTCCCTCATAGGAGTTTTTGATCATGTTGATTAGTTTCTTGGGCACCCCATAGCAGGGTCCGTACGGGGCCTTGAAAGTCTTGAAAAGCCTTGAATTTCATTGGTCCTAATTCAAGGCCTTGAAATCCTTGAATTTTGCCAAGTAGTCTTGAAAAGTCTTGAATTTTATTTGTGTCATCTAACATTATTATTGACGCATTTTTGGTGCTGAGTAACAGCCGGCGGCGGGCGGCAGTCGGCAAGTCTGAGCGGCTACGTCATTATTGGCGCGTCAGAAAACCAGCGTTTAAAAATAACCTGTGCGCTTATTGGGCAATCAGCGTTTCAGCGAACTGCAGCACGGGGCTGGCGCCATTACGAGTAAATTATTTGCGTTTGTTGGTCGAGTGGAATGTGATTTGTTTTCAAAGGATGGGCAAGGCTAAATTTCAAGACAGTTGGCTTGAAAAAACAGCATATAATACTTGGCTGGAGCGTAACCCGAAGGATGTGTTCTCTGCACATTGCCGGGCATGTAAGCGTGTGTTCGATGTTAAGACGATGGGGGAATCGGCACTTCGGAGTCATAGCATTGGAAAGAAACACGTCACTAATATGAAGCGAATAAATCATGCAACGAGTTCGGGGACTTCAATATCGTCGTTCTTTCGGAATACTGGACATCGTTCAGGTATGTACTAAATATGTGTTCACGTATAAATAAAATATATTTCCGCAATTGATTAAATCATCAACTTGATCAAACCGGTCAGTCATACGCCATCGTTGACATTGACCAAAAATTATTAGTACACCTATGCTACAGGATACATGTCATAGTTAAAATACTTCAAAATCACTTTCGTCGTCGCTGTTGAAGAACGGTACCGGCATGGCGGCGTCATCCCACGTATCCGTGTCTAATCCCGTTAACGCACGCCAGTAAACTGTACGCGAACTAGACCAATCTGTCAATCAGTAGTTCTGAGAATAACGGTCACGCCTTGCCGATTATGTAATCAACATGCATCGCCATTCCCTCGTTGGAGACAATTGCATTTACAACAGACTGTTTTATAATCCCCTCAAAAGTTGTGTGAAGTCAGCAGTGCCAGTGCACAACCCCAGAAACAACAGGAGAGTAAATAAACAATGTCCAGGCTTGTTGAATTGAATGCGCTAACATTTGATCAAATGCGTGTGAGTACCAGGGCAGTAGGCCAACGATGACACAACGACAACAACAGGAACTTTCCAAGAAATAGGTAAAACCACAATATCCGATCTCACGAGCTGCAGCCGGCTGATCGAGACGTCCAGTTATTACATAGTTACCGGTTGTCACTCAAACACCTTTGAAGTTGAAACAGTTGGCACAACAACAGACCCGGGTAGTCTTTTTAATCTGCTGCAAGACATGCAAAGTTATACATGGTTCTACATAAAACGTCATACAAACAAAACTTCTCAACAAAATTGAATAATTTTAGCTTTATTGTATAGCCAACATGTATGGCTACATTTCTCCCACTGGGTGTATGGACATTCAGCCACCCAGTTATTATCTGGTAGCATGGTGATATTTGTTCAACTTTATGTTCCATTTTGGCTAAATTCACATAGTAATATTCCCATGATGATATAATGTGGTGTATTTATTATCATTGCATTACATTGGCTACAAATAGAGAATATATGGTATACAAATAAATTGGGCATTACTTAAACTGCTATCAGTTTAATTCAAATTATGCGTTTAAGTTATATTTCAATAAATACATATGGGCAGAGTTTAATTTAATTATATAATTTAAACCTACTCTGTGCATATGTATTTACAATAATAAGATAAGTTTGAGATATATTATATCTAAAACTTCTATGCATTTTTCCAGAGCATGATACGCCAAACAAAGCAAGCATCGCAGAACCGAGCAAATGTCAGCCTCCTAGAACATGCTCATCTGCCGTCTCAGTTGCAAGTCATGTTACGACAGATCAACACTGACATGCAGAGATTCTATGGGCCATGAAAGTGATCAATGCGCACTACTCATATGCAAGCTGTGCTGGGTTGGACAAACTGTTTCAGCTGATGTTTCCAGACAGCAGCATAGCTCGATCTTTCTCATGTGGAGAAAAGAAGTGTGCTTATTTGATCTGCTATGGTCTGGCGCCATACTTCAAGCAGCAGCTACAGGATCAAGTGCGTATCCTAGACAGCTTTGTCATCCTGTTTGACGAGAGTCACAACGACTACACACACAATCAACAGATGGACATCCACATTCGCTTCTATGACGAGACCCGCAGTGCCGTCCACACACGCTACATGACAAGTGCATTTCTTGGCCATGCAACTGCTGCCATCATGGTCGATGCATTCTTGGATGTGTGCAGAGGCGTCAACCTCAATCGCATGCTGCAGCTCTCGATGGACGGACCAAACGTGAACTGGTCGTTCTATGGGAAGTTGATGGCCGAAGTACATGACGACCGCAATCATTCGCTGATCGATATTGGCAGCTGTGGGCTGCATGTCGTCCATAACGCATTCAAGGCAGGGTTTGAAGCCACCGGTTGGGATGTGAAGTCGTTTCTATGGGCCCTCTACACTATCTTCTATGAAACTCCAGCAAGACGTGAAGACTATACTGCCATCACCAGCTTTGTCGTCTTCCCACTCAAGTTCTGTCTACACAGATGGGTGGAAAATGCAACCGTTGCTGCTCGTGCCCTCGTCATCCTTCCTCATCTGAAGAAGTATGTCGACACCATTCAACAGAATCCAAAGACATATGCAGTTCCAACCAGCAAGTCATTCACGATCGTGAAATCCGGCTGCACCGACGTGTTAACGCCTGCTCGGCTGATGTTTTTTTAGTCTGTGGCGCATCAGTTTGAGTCATTCCTGGTGCGCTACCAGTCTGACAAGCAACTCGTGCCATTTCTTGATGCAAACCTCAGCACGCTACTTCGCGGACTCTGTCGGCGCTTCGTCAATAAGATTGTCATGGATTCTGCAAGTTCGTCAGCACTTCTTGTCAAGGTCAATATGTCTGACAGTGCTAGCCACGTCGGCAATGTCAAGATAGACACTGGTTTCTCTGCCACAAAGGCGTTGAAGGAACTTGCCGCAACCAAGAAATGCAGCGACTTGGCACGAATGCGTTTCCGGGACAACTGCAAGAAGGCACTGGTCGCTGCCACAGACAAGTTGCTAGTGAAGTCGCCACTCAAGTATGTGATGACCCGAAATCTGGCCTGTCTGGATCCACAAATGATGGCCAGCGACTCCCATGGATGCGTCTCAAGCTTTCGTCGCGTCCTGCACAAGCTTGCTGACCTGCATCAAGTGAACGAGGCCGACTGCGACTTAATCGGATGGCAGTTCGCTGCATTCATGGATGAGGTCGCTACGTGGCATACCTGGAATCTGAGAAACAAGCAGACATCAATTGACTCAGACTGCAATGCCAAGCGAAAAATGGAAGCTGATGAACGTAATAAACGAGAGGCCAAGAAGCGACGACTGGACAACGACATTGCTGCCCTTATGAAATCATCTGATGAACTGGCAGACAGTGCAGAGACAACGGGCGACTTGTCACTGCTTTTGCAGTCCAATGCCCTCAGAAAGAATGCGGCTACCAAACGCCAGGCACTGAAAGACCTTTAAACGTGGACCGGACGCGATGACAATCACACGGATGTAAACGTCAAACTGTGAATGAACTCTATAAATGTCGACATGGTGTGAACAGTTACAAAGTAGTGAAATAACTGATGTGAATGTCGATTATTAAAGATAACAGCCGTTGAAAACTGTCTTGAATTTCTTTTTTAAATAGCCTTGAAAAGTCTTGAATAGCCTTGAATTTCATATCTTCAAAAGCGTACGGACCCTGCCATAGTGTCTTAGCACTTTCCAGAATGTCTCCCTGTCCACACTGACAAAGGCTTTCTTGTAATCAACAAAGTTGATGTATAGGGATGAGTTCTATTTGATGGATTGTTCCACTATGATTCGCAGTGTTGCAATCTGGTCAGTACATGATCTGTCCTGCCTGAAGCCTGCTTGCTGTTCATGCAAAGTTTGGTCCACTTTACCTTTCATTCTCTCTAGGATTATTCTGTTTAGAATCTTCCCAGGTACTGACAACAACGTGATTCCTCTGTAGTTATCACAGCGGCTCAGGTCTCCTTTCTTGGGATTCTTGATAAGGTAACTTTATTTCCATTCTGCTGGAATTTCTTCTTTTTCCCAGATCTCTTCAAAAAGACTGTACAGCATTTCTACTAAAGTATTTACATCTGCCTTTAGTGCTTCTGCAGGGATACCATCAGGGCCTGCTACTTTCCCATTTTTCATATGTGCGATAGCCTTTTTTATCTCTTCTCTAGTGGGTTTATAACAGTCTATTGGGAGATCTGTCTCAGCTGGTCGGATGTCTGGTTGATTCTGCGGTGCTGGTTGAGCAGCTCTTCAAAATGCTCTGCCCATCTGTTAAGCTGTTTGTCTGCCCCCATCAGGACTCTCCAATTTTTGTCTCTGATTGGCCACTCTGATTTCTTAAACTTTCCAGCTAACTTCCTTGTTGTATCGTAGAGTTGCTTCATGTTCCTGCTAGCTGCTGCCTTTTCTGCCTGTTGTGCAAGTCCCTCCACAAAGTTCCTTTTGTCTGTTTTGACACTTTTCTTCACCTCTCTATTTGCTGCTGTGTGCTCTTTCTGAGCTATTACCTTTGCCGCCCTTGTGCGGCTGCTGTTGACTGCTTCCTTCTTGTCTCATCTGGTCTGTATTTTCCTCATTGTTTCTACTGAAATCCAGTCTTTCTGTTGGGGTTTCCTTCTGTCGGTTATCTCTTCGCATGTGGTGTTTACTGCATCCTTGATGTGACTCCATTGGCTGTTGATGTATACTCCCTCATCTTCATCATACAGCTCTTGCAGGACTTTAAATCTATTAGCTAATGCGACTTTATACTCTTCTACTGTGCTTGGATCCTTCAGGAAATCCACATTCTATCTTGCCTTTCGTCTTTCTTGTTCTGCTCCATTTCTTCTTAGCTTGAGTTTTAGCCTGGCTGTTACAAGGTGGTGATCAGACACAATGTCAGCGCCTCTCTTCACACGCATGTCTTGTAGCGATCTTCTAAACATTTTGTTTATGTCGATGTGGTCTATCTGATTTTCAGTGACTTGGTCAGGAGATACCCATGTCGCCTTATGTATTCTTTTGTGTGTGAACACGCTTCCCCCAATCACAATGTTGTTTATTGCACAGGCATTCACAAACCGCTCCCCATTGTCATTCATCACACCCAGCCCATGAACCCCCATCACATTTTCATATCCTTGGTTGTCCGATCCAATCTTCGCATTCAAATCCCCCATAATCAGGTTGATGTTTTTATACCCTAAATTGCTCATGATATCAAGGAGTTGGTTGTAGAATTCACCTTTGGTTTCATCAGTCTTGTCATTGGTTGGGGCATAGCACTGCACTATGTTCATTTTAATCCTTTTGTTCTTTGTTCCTCTGGCTTCCCAGCCAATAAGTGCTCTCTGTGCCTCCTTCCCCAATAAGAGGGCAACCTCCTCTGAGTGAGGGGCATCATCTTCCTCATGTCCGGAGTATAGTATAATCTCTCCTGTTGTTAGTCGCAGTCGTCCTATTCGTAATAGCTTCAGAGATAAACTTATTTTTGTTACCTTAGACAGTGCCTGTTCTCCACGTAAATTAACACCTTCATAATTTCGGCAAAGTTTGAGGTACAACCAGTAACTTAGTAATGAGTATGAATAGAGCCTTGAAATTGTATGTGTTTTTATAGGTATAGATACCTCTAAGTGTTGTTCAAATTTACTAATTTAGCATGGAATTTTTATGCCTTTGCAATAAACAATGGTCAGATTTTAACAAATTTGTTATGTACTTTCTGGGACTACCACAACGAGTACACGCTCTTAAGAAAAACACATTTGTTCTTTAGTCTTACCGTTTTGGCTCTAGAAATATATAATGTCCAGTGAGTATAAATTTTGCATCTAATACAGTTCTTCAACACCTTAAGAAATTTCCTATAAAAACTTACCTTCATAGCAATAAAAATTGAAACTGCAGAAATATTACTGATATCAACTGTACTTTCTCTTTCATCTGCCTGTAGATATTGAAGAGTGTGGGAGCTCTCCCTGCCAGTATGGAGGAGTCTGCATAGATCTCTTTGGTAACTTCACATGTGCCTGCGCTAATGGAACCAGAGGAACCCTCTGTGAAACGGGTAAGATTTAATATAATAATAATAATTGACTTCTATGGTGCTTATATCCTCTGGACGGATTCCACAGGTTGTTTTAACGTTCTTTCTCGTAGTTCCCTTTACTAATGGGTGGGGCTGACTGATTATTTTACTGCTGCACTACTTTGGATGTTCTTTTCCACTGCTCTTGTCATCAGCTTTTTCCCTCCACGTTTCCTCCTCTGCCTTTCCCACATCCCTGTTAACGAGAGACTCGGGTCAGATTTGACGGATTTTTGACAATAAAATGAATTTCGAGTTGTTGCCATTTCCGTGTATAAATATTATTCAACTTGCCATTCATGTAAGTTGCACTGTCGAAATAAACACGTTTCTGTCATAAAACATGTCTTTTGTATGATACCTATCATTGCGAAATCTTTGTTTTTGTCAAATGAACCGAGACTAATAGAACATTAGGTGATTTTCCGCCAGCGATTGCATGCCAGAAAACGCTGCCATTCCAACATGGCGCATATCACGGGAAAGCCCCATATTCGCTCTGCATGATGGTACAAACAGTTTAAAAATTTGCGCGGCGGGTATCCGTGTAATCCCGACTATAAACGACTGCCTTTCAACCATCTCGGTGACAAAGGAATGGGGAATCCCTCGACGATTCGCCGGGCAGCATCACGTGATGTCGGATTCCCTCAAATCAAGCGCTCTAATTGGTTGTAATATTAATTTCCATCATCTGACGTCAGCTTGAAATACCAGCTACGTTCGATTCGATCGAATTTTTTATCCTCTGCGTTTCGTTCATTTATATCGCTTTGTGAAACGACATTATGCCGTTTTGTCGAAAGCGAGTGGGCGGTTACGGTACTGGGAGGAAGCGAAAGCTTGCATCGATGCAGTCAGCGCGCTGTGCGAAGGTATCGAGGGTTGAATACGCTAATGAACCTACAGCGACAACTTCGTCTTCGACCATGTCCATGGTGCCAGCGAGAATGGAACGCAGTGTAAGTTTAATTTCTTATATTTCATATATTCATTATGATAGTGCATATGATTAAGATTTATATACATTTGTGTTTTATCCAAACACCGTTAGCCTTTGTGGCATAACTATTGCTGTATAAACGATTTGACGCTGATCTAGTTCATGCTGTTGATGTTCGTGGCTGTGTTGACATTCAGGCCTAGGGGCCATCCAGGCACACCAGGCAGAGTTGTGACTATGGTTTATTATATTGCCTCAACTTGCATTGATAATTATCGTATACATAGCCTATATACACACACGCGCATGTTGTTGAACATGTCTCGGATACTTTTTTGTTCATGAAATACATTTAGATTGTGTATTTTTTTCCAGGCTTCAAGGCGGCCATCAACATCTCGGAGACTGTCTGCCACTGAACAGAAGTTTGGTTATGCAGATCTTCTGGAGGAGATAGGTGTCCCGCGCTTCCTGGTTGAGGATGAGACAGATGCTGATCTTTCAACAGTACTTGTACGCTGTGCCGTGTTGCCATCACTTGTCGCGAACCTGCCATGCACGTTGTGTAGGAAGCGTACACTCTCCATCCGAGCTGTCGACCGCACCCTTGGCATGGTGTGTCGCCTCGAGACTGTCTGCACCAGTTGCGACAAGGTCATCAATGCAACTCTGTCATCAGACCGTACCGATGGGACTCAGGCGACGAATGCCCCGTTTGTCGTGGTGAGATCAGCTGTGTCTGCAACGATGGACATGGGTGTCGGGTACTCGGGACTTGTGAAATTCTGCCGCTACCTCGACATGCCAGTGATGAACCACACGACCTACATCACACATGAGACAGCAATTACCAATGCAAGTATGCGTGTTGCGAACGATGTTATGTGCGAGTCTGCCCAAATCGTGCGCAGAGTGTACAAAGAACTTGACCCCTCCATTGACGAATCCGGTGTCATGGACCTCATGGTCAGTTTCGATGGTTCCTGGATGACCCGGGGCCACAGGTCTATGTATGGCATCGGATGCGTCGTGGAGGTGGTGACAGGACTGGTGATCGACTTCACCATCCTGTCGCTCTACTGCCAGCGCTGTGCATGCGCAGCGTCACGCTATGGAGGCCGGGACACTGACGACTTCAAGAAGTGGTACAAGGCGCATGACAACTGTACAGCAAACTACACCGGGTCCTCCAACGCAATGGAGAAAACGGCTGCAGAGATTCTGTGGAACAACTCTCTCGGGAAGCACAACTTCCGCTACACGACAATGTTGTCAGATGGAGACTCTAGCACCTACAAACATGTGTGTGACTTGAAGGTGTATGGCGCAGGTGTGGACATCCGCAAGGAGGAGTGCATCAACCATGTTGCAAAGCGAATGGGGACGGCACTGCGTAACCTCACCAAGGACACCAAGAAGACTGGAGTGACTCTCGGTGGACGCGGGCACGGAAAGCTCACCCTGGCAGCCATCAACAAGCTGACATTGTATTATGGAAAGGCAATTCGGAGCTGCACGGGTGACAAGGACGCGATGCGGAGTGCAGTCTTCGCGTCTTTCTTCCATGCGGCGTCCACCGATGAGGAACCCCACCACAACCACTGCCCCATTGGCCGCAACAGCTGGTGCTTCTTCCAGCGGGCACTGGCAAAGGGAGAGGAGCCAGGCTACCACCGGGACAAAGTTGGCACACCCTTAGCAAAGGACGTTGCAGAGAAGGTCAAGGAGGTGTACGTCCGTCTCGGCCATCCTGACCTGCTGGATCGCTGCTTGCAGGGCAAGACGCAGAACGCTAACGAGAGCCTGCACTCGAAGGTGTGGCTCAAATGTCCAAAGACAGGCTTCGTTGGCCTGATGCGTGTTTGTGCTGCAACCTGTTTGGCGATTGCGGAATTCAATCAGGGGATTGGTTCGACGGTGACGCGCAGCTATGCAATAATGGGGCTGCAGTGTGGCAGTCGACTGAAAGCGTCAGCTGCAGAGGCAGACAGTCGTCGGTTGCGAGAGTCTGTGCGGCAAGTGCAGGCCAGCACGATGGAGGCCCGTCGGGCACGAAAGGTTGCTCGAACAATGGCTCGAGATGCCTCCACCTATGCACCTGGGGCGTTTTAGGGAATTTGCTGTGCTCCAGTGACCTTTACATATGCTCCAGTGAACTTTACATATGCTCCAGTGAACTTTACATATGCTCCAGTAAACTTTATCTGTATGAACTATGGACTGGTGTGCTATTTTCCAGACGTTTTTCTGTTTGGTACATTTATTGTGATAAGTTGCTTAGTTTGTGATATATTTTTATTATTTTACAATGCCAATGACTCTGAACTTTGCCTTTTGATAAATTATACATTCAGTAATGTGTGTGCAAAGTTTCAATCATCTAGGTTGCTTTTCAGATGTTGAAATGTATGTGCCAATGTACATAAACTTTGAACGCGATTTTCTCAAAAACATGTTTTAGGTAATTTGCTGTGCTCCAGTGACCTTTACATATGCTCCAGTGAACTTTACATATGCTCCAGTGAACTTTACATATGCTCCAGTAAACTTTATCTGTATGAACTATGGACTGGTGTGCTATTTTCCAGACGTTTTTCTGTTTGGTACATTTATTGTGATAAGTTGCTTAGTTTGTGATATATTTTTATTATTTTACAATGCCAATGACTCTGAACTTTGCCTTTTGATAAATTATACATTCAGTAATGTGTGTGCAAAGTTTCAATCATCTAGGTTGCTTTTCAGATGTTGAAATGTATGTGCCAATGTACATAAACTTTGAACGCGATTTTCTCAAAAACATGTTTTGCCTCACACCTACTGCCTCCCGTGTCACTTATCTCGGCTATTGTTTGACAGAATTGCCTGAAACTTTCCACAGTGTTTCTTGATAGTATACTCTTGAAAACTATCTAGTAACTTTTTAGAAAACATTACCTATATTTTATATAATGAACCATCAATGTAAAATTTCATGATGAAAAAATACATTCAGATGTAAAAAAAATCCTTAAAAAAAAGTTTTTTGAAAACTAAGAAAGTCAATAGACTGTTTTCATTAGGGTTATGTGGAGTAACTACACAAAAAATTTGAGCCCTCTAAACCCAATGGTTACTGATATAAGTCACACGCAACATTTAATCCAAGATGGCTGCCTACCGTGGGAAAATCTGTACGAAACTTTCTGAAAAAAATTCACAGCATTACTGTTACCTGCACTTGCAATCTCTGAAAGTTTCAGCTCTGTAGGTTCAGTGATAATGAAATAAGAAAATAAAATGTGTTTAGACCCAAGCGACGCCTTAATGCAGTTTTCCCATTTCAGTTTTCGTCAGCCCCTCTTTCTGTGACCTCATTGTTTCACCATCTTTCTCTTTGGGGGTTGGTCCTCCTCCAACTACACCAAGTGACCTGCCCACATCATCCTACTTCTTACTATTCTCCATATGAAACTTAAGAACTTAATTTTGTCATAAGAAAATTGTTTAGCATGACTTACACCACTAAATGAAAATAATTGTTGGCATTTATCTTGGCCAGGGTAGCGATGTGTCCAAGGTAATTCACATAAATTTTTACAAAACTGACCATAAAAGGCATAATAACAAAAACTTGAAATATAAATAATGTTCCACATTGGCAACCTCCAACCACAAATAAAATAATTTTGCATATTTTTAGGAGAACATTTTTTACTTTTAAATTTCTTCTAATCATTCAGAGGACAGTTCCAGTGAAAGCTGTTTATGATACTTCGCTGTTGAAGTCTGTCCTGCATACATTTTTTCAAGTTCAGTAACCCCGAATCGCAAGTAGTTTTGAATAAGTATGAAATCATACCAATAAAATACTCCACAATCAGTGCTGTCTGTTTACTTTAGACATTGATGAGTGTCGAAGCTCTCCCTGTCAAAACAATGGAAGGTGCATCAACTACCTTGGAAACTTCACTTGCCAGTGTGCCAATGGATGGACTGGCATCTGCTGCGAAACGGGTGAGACTTACTATTATTTGTGATAGGGACAATGCTAGTTACAATAAATTTACTACCATATAATACGTCCCCAAGTATAGCATGCCTCTGACTTTTTGCCCAAGCTGACATAATTTCTACATTAGTATGTCTAATACACACATTTTTTTGCGTCGTCCCCGATTCTTCCCAATAGTTTGTATGAAGCACAGTTCATGATTGGCTACAGGAATTTTATTTCAGAAGTGTTAACTTGCCGCTTACTATAATGTCTGACCAAGATTTTGGAAGTATGTGCAGAAGAGCTGTCATTAATGTGGGCCCCCCACAGCCTTGAGCTCAGTGACTTCTTAGGAGGTCGTCATAGACCAGTGATATTGGATTATGGTTATTGGATTACAATATATGTTCAGATTTGCTATTGCTAATTGTAATGTATGTTTTTAGCAAAATAATTGTGCTAAATCTTTAGGTGAAGTCATACTATTCATGCTCCAGGCAAGAAACAAAGTGTTTGTTGACTTGTTAATTGTGTCCTGTTCTTGTAGATATAGACGAATGTCAAAGCTCTCCCTGTCAAAATTATGGAGTTTGCATCACCAACAGCCTTGGAAATTTTACCTGTGACTGTCTCAACGGAACAAGTGGCACCAACTGTGAAACAGGTGAGATACACACAGTGATTTTGATTGGTTGATATATTAATGTACCAAAACAGACAGTACAGCAGTCTTTATTTGTTGTAAAACTTGGTTACTGTATTTCATCGCCAAATTGTGTATTTTCGAATATATAAGGAGTTAAAAGATCGCACTAGTAACACTTTGTGCATAGATATTATTGAAATGTTATAACATTCTAATACATTTCATTTATTAGTTGTTTTAAATGAAAATTTAATGTTTAAAAAGAATTGTTTATATTTCAACTGTTAAAACAAAAGCTAGCAGCTTTCTCTGTTCATGTCAAATAAAACCTAATATAAACGATATGTAAATTATACTACACTGGCATTTGTTTTCTTTCTAACTTAAGATATTGATGAATGCCAAAGTTCACCTTGCCAACATAGTGGAACTTGCCAAAATAACCTTGGCAATTTCGCTTGTGACTGCGTCAGGGGCACAAATGGCACTGTCTGTGAAACGGGTAGGTCACGTTGGCGAGCTAGTGGTCAGAAATATTGTAGGTTATAAAACTAAAGAAACTGAACAATATTGTAATTGTGCAACGTAACTAATGTAACATTTCCAAATTGAACACAGCAAAACATTGGCTCCATTATTGAATCAGTAGTTCTTTCTTTATTGTGGTCTTATATTTAGGACAAGAGAAAGTCCAATGATGCACTGGAGGCCCACTAGCATTTCTCATGACTCTTCCAAAATAAATATCTCCGTGTATAAAAACGAGTCGACCTTGAACACGGGGGCTGTGTGCCTCAAGTCAAAACATGCATCGCCTACGTTTGCTTAATTTTAGTATATAACTAGCCGAGTTGCCAGGCATTGCATGGGAGAAAAGTTAGCCACTGCAAGAGCTTATGACTCCTTGCATGACCCAGTCAAGTTTTGGCAGGGCAATGGCAATAACAGATACAATTTGATGCCCCAAAAATCATGTACCACTGCCGGTTTCACCAAGCACTCGTATCACAAGAAAGAACTTGTGTGGACGTTTGATGCAGATCACGTAATTCAGGACAATCGTAGAAAACTTGCATTGCATTGTTAACAACTGTACATAACCATGAACTGCTATTGTTCAGAGTTACATAATCTATGTCAAAGTCCACATCAGTTCCTTTGTAAAATCTTCACCCCCTCCGTAATTTAGAGAAAAAAAATTATATGTCCATCCCAATGGGACCTTGAGCACGCTTACCAAATTTGCAGATAATTAAATATATTTTTTGTTTTTAATAAACATGCTGGTAATTACACCCTGACAAATAAAATGTAGTTTAATAGAATAAAAAATATGCATCTCCATTCTGGGGCCAGTTGCGAAATAAAAAAAAAATTAGATGTTTTTTTTAATTACAAACACATACAACCTATCGACACAAACAACAACTAAACTCTGTGTGTTAGCGACTAAGCCGATTTCACTAATACTGCTGCTGCTGCTGCACAACTACCGTCCTTCTCTTGACCTTATTGTTTGAGTGATATTTTAACACTGGTTTCTTTGAGAGCTGGCATGATGGTGGTTTTCTATTTCCATCAGAAACTTTTACTTTTTACAGCTGGGTTTAATCTAATCATTTTTCGTAGTAAATTTTACAATTTTTCTTTGTAACTTTTGCATGTCCTCATCTGACTGACTCATTGGTGTGGGCTCCCATGCCCTTGGCTGGAGGGCTCATCAATAGGTCTTCGTAGTCCAGTGACAGCACCTGTGTACAATGACTACCATGCCGCCATCTAGTGGTAATCAGTCAAATGAAGACAGCAGAAAACTGTTGAAATGATACACAGAAAAAAGGTCAAACCGATCGTAAAAAACGATTATAGATTACAATCATCTGTCCGATGAATTCTTTTCACAACATGTTGAATATAAAAAATAAAAATGATATTTAAATTTATTGCCATTGCCATTCTAACTCTTGCTGTTACAAACTGTAATGTACATTAGCATTTGTAGCAGAATAATAGTGTTGAATATATAGAAACACCATTGGTGAAGACAGATTTGTTGTGCTCCCGGCAAGAAATGAAGTGTTTGTTAAATAGTTACACATGTTCTTTGTTCATGTAGATATAGACGAATGTCAAAGCTCTCCCTGTCAAAATTATGGAGTTTGCATCACCAACAGCCTTGGAAATTTTACCTGTGACTGTCTCAACGGAACAAGTGGCACCAACTGTGAAACAGGTGAGATACACACAGTGATTTTGATTGGTTGATATATTAATGTACCAAAACAGACAGTACAGCAGTCTTTATTTGTTGTAAAACTTGGTTACTGTATTTCATCGCCAAATTGTGTATTTTCGAATATATAAGGAGTTAAAAGATCGCACTAGTAACACTTTGTGCATAGATATTATTGAAATGTTATAACATTCTAATACATTTCATTTATTAGTTGTTTTAAATGAAAATTTAATGTTTAAAAAGAATTGTTTATATTTCAACTGTTAAAACAAAAGCTAGCAGCTTTCTCTGTTCATGTCAAATAAAACCTAATATAAGCGATATGTAAATTATACTACACTGGCATTTGTTTTCTTTCTAACTTAAGATATTGATGAATGCCAAAGTTCACCTTGCCAACATAGTGGAACTTGCCAAAATAACCTTGGCAATTTCGCTTGTGACTGCGTCAGGGGCACAAATGGCACTGTCTGTGAAACGGGTAGGTCACGTTGGCGAGCTAGTGGTCAGAAATATTGTAGGTTATAAAACTAAAGAAACTGAACAATATTGTAATTGTGCAATGTAACTAATGTAACATTTCCAAATTGAACACAGCAAAACATTGGCTCCATTATTGAATCAGTAGTTCTTTCTTTATTGTGGTCTTATATTTAGGACAAGAGAAAGTCCAATGATGCACTGGAGGCCCACTAGCATTTCTCATGACTCTTCCAAAATAAATATCTCAGTGTATAAAAACGAGTCGACCTTGAACACGGGGGCTGTGTGCCTCAAGTCAAAACATGCATCGCCTACGTTTGCTTAATTTTAGTATATAACTAGCCGAGTTGCCAGGCATTGCATGGGAGAAAAGTTAGCCACTGCAAGAGCTTATGACTCCTTGCATGACCCAGTCAAGTTTTGGCAGGGCAATGGCAATAACAGATACAATTTGATGCCCCAAAAATCATGTACCACTGCCGGTTTCACCAAGCACTCGTATCACAAGAAAGAACTTGTGTGAACGTTTGATGCAGATCACGTAATTCAGGACAATCGTAGAAAACTTGCATTGCATTGTTAACAACTGTACATAACCATGAACTGCTATTGTTCAGAGTTACATAATCTATGTCAAAGTCCACATCAGTTCCTTTGTAAAATCTTCACCCCCTCCGTAATTTAGAGAAAAAAAATTATATGTCCATCCCAATGGGACCTTGAGCACGCTTACCAAATTTGCAGATAATTAAATATATTTTTTGTTTTTAATAAACATGCTGGTAATTACACCCTGACAAATAAAATGTAGTTTAATAGAATAAAAAATATGCATCTCCATTCTGGGGCCAATTGCGAAATAAAAAAAAAATTAGATGTTTTTTTTAATTACAAACACATACAACCTATCGACACAAACAACAACTAAACTCTGTGTGTTAGCGACTAAGCCGATTTCACTAATACTGCTGCTGCTGCTGCACAACTACCGTCCTTCTCTTGACCTTATTGTTTGAGTGATATTTTAACACTGGTTTCTTTGAGAGCTGGCATGATGGTGGTTTTCTATTTCCATCAGAAACTTTTACTTTTTACAGCTGGGTTTAATCTAATCATTTTTCGTAGTAAATTTGACAATTTTTCTTTGTAACTTTTGCATGTCCTCATCTGACTGACTCATTGGTGTGGGCTCCCATGCCCTTGGCTGGAGGGCTCATCAATAGGTCTTCGTAGTCCAGTGACAGCACCTGTGTACAATGACTACCATGCCGCCATCTAGTGGTAATCAGTCAAATGAAGACAGCAGAAAACTGTTGAAATGATACACAGAAAAAAGGTCAAACCGATCGTAAAAAACGATTATAGATTACAATCATCTGTCCGATGAATTCTTTTCACAACATGTTGAATATAAAAAATAAAAATGATATTTAAATTTATTGCCATTGCCATTCTAACTCTTGCTGTTACAAACTGTAATGTACATTAGCATTTGTAGCAGAATAATAGTGTTGAATATATAGAAACACCATTGGTGAAGACAGATTTGTTGTGCTCCCGGCAAGAAATGAAGTGTTTGTTAAATAGTTACACATGTTCTTTGTTCATGTAGATATAGACGAATGTCAAAGCTCTCCCTGTCAAAATTATGGAGTTTGCATCACCAACAGCCTTGGAAATTTTACCTGTGACTGTCTCAACGGAACAAGTGGCACCAACTGTGAAACAGGTGAGATACACACAGTGATTTTGATTGGTTGATATATTAATGTACCAAAACAGACAGCACAGCAGTCTTTATTTGTTGTAAAACTTGGTTACTGTATTTCATCGCCAAATTGTGTATTTTCGAATATATAAGGAGTTAAAAGATCGCACTAGTAACACTTTGTGCATAGATATTATTGAAATGTTATAACATTCTAATACATTTCATTTATTAGTTGTTTTAAATGAAAATTTAATGTTTAAAAAGAATTGTTTATATTTCAACTGTTAAAACAAAAGCTAGCAGCTTTCTCTGTTCATGTCAAATAAAACCTAATATAAGCGATATGTAAATTATACTACACTGGCATTTGTTTTCTTTCTAACTTAAGATATTGATGAATGCCAAAGTTCACCTTGCCAACATAGTGGAACTTGCCAAAATAACCTTGGCAATTTCGCTTGTGACTGCGTCAGGGGCACAAATGGCACTGTCTGTGAAACGGGTAGGTCACGTTGGCGAGCTAGTGGTCAGAAATATTGTAGGTTATAAAACTAAAGAAACTGAACAATATTGTAATTGTGCAATGTAACTAATGTAACATTTCCAAATTGAACACAGCAAAACATTGGCTCCATTATTGAATCAGTAGTTCTTTCTTTATTGTGGTCTTATATTTAGGACAAGAGAAAGTCCAATGATGCACTGGAGGCCCACTAGCATTTCTCATGACTCTTCCAAAATAAATATCTCAGTGTATAAAAACGAGTCGACCTTGAACACGGGGGCTGTGTGCCTCAAGTCAAAACATGCATCGCCTACGTTTGCTTAATTTTAGTATATAACTAGCCGAGTTGCCAGGCATTGCATGGGAGAAAAGTTAGCCACTGCAAGAGCTTATGACTCCTTGCATGACCCAGTCAAGTTTTGGCAGGGCAATGGCAATAACAGATACAATTTGATGCCCCAAAAATCATGTACCACTGCCGGTTTCACCAAGCACTCGTATCACAAGAAAGAACTTGTGTGAACGTTTGATGCAGATCACGTAATTCAGGACAATCGTAGAAAACTTGCATTGCATTGTTAACAACTGTACATAACCATGAACTGCTATTGTTCAGAGTTACATAATCTATGTCAAAGTCCACATCAGTTCCTTTGTAAAATCTTCACCCCCACCGTAATTTAGAGAAAAAAAATTATATGTCCATCCCAATGGGACCTTGAGCACGCTTACCAAATTTGCAGATAATTAAATATATTTTTTGTTTTTAATAAACATGCTGGTAATTACACCCTGACAAATAAAATGTAGTTTAATAGAATAAAAAATATGCATCTCCATTCTGGGGCCAGTTGCGAAATAAAAAAAAAATTAGATGTTTTTTTTAATTACAAACACATACAACCTATCGACACAAACAACAACTAAACTCTGTGTGTTAGCGACTAAGCCGATTTCACTAATACTGCTGCTGCTGCTGCACAACTACCGTCCTTCTCTTGACCTTATTGTTTGAGTGATATTTTAACACTGGTTTCTTTGAGAGCTGGCATGATGGTGGTTTTCTATTTCCATCAGAAACTTTTACTTTTTACAGCTGGGTTTAATCTAATCATTTTTCGTAGTAAATTTGACAATTTTTCTTTGTAACTTTTGCATGTCCTCATCTGACTGACTCATTGGTGTGGGCTCCCATGCCCTTGGCTGGAGGGCTCATCAATAGGTCTTCGTAGTCCAGTGACAGCACCTGTGTACAATGACTACCATGCCGCCATCTAGTGGTAATCAGTCAAATGAAGACAGCAGAAAACTGTTGAAATGATACACAGAAAAAAGGTCAAACCGATCGTAAAAAACGATTATAGATTACAATCATCTGTCCGATGAATTCTTTTCACAACATGTTGAATATAAAAAATAAAAATGATATTTAAATTTATTGCCATTGCCATTCTAACTCTTGCTGTTACAAACTGTAATGTACATTAGCATTTGTAGCAGAATAATAGTGTTGAATATATAGAAACACCATTGGTGAAGACAGATTTGTTGTGCTCCCGGCAAGAAATGAAGTGTTTGTTAAATAGTTACACATGTTCTTTGTTCATGTAGATATAGACGAATGTCAAAGCTCTCCCTGTCAAAATTATGGAGTTTGCATCACCAACAGCCTTGGAAATTTTACCTGTGACTGTCTCAACGGAACAAGTGGCACCAACTGTGAAACAGGTGAGATACACACAGTGATTTTGATTGGTTGATATATTAATGTACCAAAACAGACAGTACAGCAGTCTTTATTTGTTGTAAAACTTGGTTACTGTATTTCATCGCCAAATTGTGTATTTTCGAATATATAAGGAGTTAAAAGATCGCACTAGTAACACTTTGTGCATAGATATTATTGAAATGTTATAACATTCTAATACATTTCATTTATTAGTTGTTTTAAATGAAAATTTAATGTTTAAAAAGAATTGTTTATATTTCAACTGTTAAAACAAAAGCTATCAGCTTTCTCTGTTCATGTCAAATAAAACCTAATATAAGCGATATGTAAATTATACTACACTGGCATTTGTTTTCTTTCTAACTTAAGATATTGATGAATGCCAAAGTTCACCTTGCCAACATAGTGGAACTTGCCAAAATAACCTTGGCAATTTCGCTTGTGACTGCGTCAGGGGCACAAATGGCACTGTCTGTGAAACGGGTAGGTCACGTTGGCGAGCTAGTGGTCAGAAATATTGTAGGTTATAAAACTAAAGAAACTGAACAATATTGTAATTGTGCAACGTAACTAATGTAACATTTCCAAATTGAACACAGCAAAACATTGGCTCCATTATTGAATCAGTAGTTCTTTCTTTATTGTGGTCTTATATTTAGGACAAGAGAAAGTCCAATGATGCACTGGAGGCCCACTAGCATTTCTCATGACTCTTCCAAAATAAATATCTCCGTGTATAAAAACGAGTCGACCTTGAACACGGGGGCTGTGTGCCTCAAGTCAAAACATGCATCGCCTACGTTTGCTTAATTTTAGTATATAACTAGCCGAGTTGCCAGGCATTGCATGGGAGAAAAGTTAGCCACTGCAAGAGCTTATGACTCCTTGCATGACCCAGTCAAGTTTTGGCAGGGCAATGGCAATAACAGATACAATTTGATGCCCCAAAAATCATGTACCACTGCCGGTTTCACCAAGCACTCGTATCACAAGAAAGAACTTGTGTGGACGTTTGATGCAGATCACGTAATTCAGGACAATCGTAGAAAACTTGCATTGCATTGTTAACAACTGTACATAACCATGAACTGCTATTGTTCAGAGTTACATAATCTATGTCAAAGTCCACATCAGTTCCTTTGTAAAATCTTCACCCCCTCCGTAATTTAGAGAAAAAAAATTATATGTCCATCCCAATGGGACCTTGAGCACGCTTACCAAATTTGCAGATAATTAAATATATTTTTTGTTTTTAATAAACATGCTGGTAATTACACCCTGACAAATAAAATGTAGTTTAATAGAATAAAAAATATGCATCTCCATTCTGGGGCCAGTTGCGAAATAAAAAAAAAATTAGATGTTTTTTTTAATTACAAACACATACAACCTATCGACACAAACAACAACTAAACTCTGTGTGTTAGCGACTAAGCCGATTTCACTAATACTGCTGCTGCTGCTGCACAACTACCGTCCTTCTCTTGACCTTATTGTTTGAGTGATATTTTAACACTGGTTTCTTTGAGAGCTGGCATGATGGTGGTTTTCTATTTCCATCAGATATTGACGAGTGTCGGAGTTCTCCCTGCCAATATAGCGGAGTTTGTGTCAATCACCTTGGCAACTTCACCTGTGATTGTGTCGCAGGTATGACTGGCATCAGTTGTGAAACAGGTAAGACCTTTACTTTTTACAGCTGGGTTTAATCTAATAATTTTTCGTAGTAAATTTTCCATTTTTCTTTGTAACTTTTGCATGTCCTCATCTGACTGACTCATTGGTGTGGGCTCCCATGCCCTTGGCTGGAGGGCTCATCAATAGGTCTTCGTAGTCCAGTGACAGCACCTGCGTACAATGACTACCATGCCGCCATCTAGTGGTAATCAGTCAAATGAAGACAGCAGAAAACTGTTGAAATGATACACAGAAAAAAGGTCAAACCGATCGTAAAAAACGATTATAGATTACAATCATCTGTCCGATGAATTCTTTTCACAACATGTTGAATATAAAAAATAAAAATGATATTTAAATTTATTGCCATTGCCATTCTAACTCTTGCTGTTACAAACTGTAATGTACATTAGCATTTGTAGCAGAATAATAGTGTTGAATATATAGAAACACCATTGGTGAAGACAGATTTGTTGTGCTCCCGGCAAGAAATGAAGTGTTTGTTAAATAGTTACACATGTTCTTTGTTCATGTAGATATAGACGAATGTCAAAGCTCTCCCTGTCAAAATTATGGAGTTTGCATCACCAACAGCCTTGGAAATTTTACCTGTGACTGTCTCAACGGAACAAGTGGCACCAACTGTGAAACAGGTGAGATACACACAGTGATTTTGATTGGTTGATATATTAATGTACCAAAACAGACAGCACAGCAGTCTTTATTTGTTGTAAAACTTGGTTACTGTATTTCATCGCCAAATTGTGTATTTTCGAATATATAAGGAGTTAAAAGATCGCACTAGTAACACTTTGTGCATAGATATTATTGAAATGTTATAACATTCTAATACATTTCATTTATTAGTTGTTTTAAATGAAAATTTAATGTTTAAAAAGAATTGTTTATATTTCAACTGTTAAAACAAAAGCTAGCAGCTTTCTCTGTTCATGTCAAATAAAACCTAATATAAACGATATGTAAATTATACTACACTGGCATTTGTTTTCTTTCTAACTTAAGATATTGATGAATGCCAAAGTTCACCTTGCCAACATAGTGGAACTTGCCAAAATAACCTTGGCAATTTCGCTTGTGACTGCGTCAGGGGCACAAATGGCACTGTCTGTGAAACGGGTAGGTCACGTTGGCGAGCTAGTGGTCAGAAATATTGTAGGTTATAAAACTAAAGAAACTGAACAATATTGTAATTATGCAACGTAACTAATGTAACATTTCCAAATTGAACACAGCAAAACATTGGCTCCATTATTGAATCAGTAGTTCTTTCTTTATTGTGGTCTTATATTTAGGACAAGAGAAAGTCCAATGATGCACTGGAGGCCCACTAGCATTTCTCATGACTCTTCCAAAATAAATATCTCCGTGTATAAAAACGAGTCGACCTTGAACACGGGGGCTGTGTGCCTCAAGTCAAAACATGCATCGCCTACGTTTGCTTAATTTTAGTATATAACTAGCCGAGTTGCCAGGCATTGCATGGGAGAAAAGTTAGCCACTGCAAGAGCTTATGACTACTTGCATGACCCAGTCAAGTTTTGGCAGGGCAATGGCAATAACAGATACAATTTGATGCCCCAAAAATCATGTACCACTGCCGGTTTCACCAAGCACTCGTATCACAAGAAAGAACTTGTGTGGACGTTTGATGCAGATCACGTAATTCAGGACAATCGTAGAAAACTTGCATTGCATTGTTAACAACTGTACATAACCATGAACTGCTATTGTTCAGAGTTACATAATCTATGTCAAAGTCCACATCAGTTCCTTTGTAAAATCTTCACCCCCTCCGTAATTTAGAGAAAAAAAATTATATGTGTGCCTCAAGTCAAAACATGCATCGCCTACGTTTGCTTAATTTTAGTATATAACTAGCCGAGTTGCCAGGCATTGCATGGGAGAAAAGTTAGCCACTGCAAGAGCTTATGACTACTTGCATGACCCAGTCAAGTTTTGGCAGGGCAATGGCAATAACAGATACAATTTGATGCCCCAAAAATCATGTACCACTGCCGGTTTCACCAAGCACTCGTATCACAAGAAAGAACTTGTGTGGACGTTTGATGCAGATCACGTAATTCAGGACAATCGTAGAAAACTTGCATTGCATTGTTAACAACTGTACATAACCATGAACTGCTATTGTTCAGAGTTACATAATCTATGTCAAAGTCCACATCAGTTCCTTTGTAAAATCTTCACCCCCTCCGTAATTTAGAGAAAAAAAATTATATGTCCATCCCAATGGGACCTTGAGCACGCTTACCAAATTTGCAGATAATTAAATATATTTTTTGTTTTTAATAAACATGCTGGTAATTACACCCTGACAAATAAAATGTAGTTTAATAGAATAAAAAATATGCATCTCCATTCTGGGGCCAGTTGCGAAATAAAAAAAAAATTTGATGTTTTTTTTAATTACAAACACATACAACCTATCGACACAAACAACAACTAAACTCTGTGTGTTAGCGACTAAGCCGATTTCACTAATACTGCTGCTGCTGCTGCACAACTACCGTCCTTCTCTTGACCTTATTGTTTGAGTGATATTTTAACACTGGTTTCTTTGAGAGCTGGCATGATGGTGGTTTTCTATTTCCATCAGAAACTTTTACTTTTTACAGCTGGGTTTAATCTAATCATTTTTTGTAGTAAATTTTACAATTTTTCTTTGTAACTTTTGCATGTCCTCATCTGACTGACTCATTGGTGTGGGCTCCCATGCCCTTGCCTGGAGGGCTCATCAATAGGTCTTCGTAGTCCAGTGACAGCACCTGCGTACAATGACTACCATGCCGCCATCTAGTGGTAATCAGTCAAATGAAGACAGCAGAAAACTGTTGAAATGATACACAGAAAAAAGGTCAAACCGATCGTAAAAAACGATTATAGATTACAATCATCTGTCCGATGAATTCTTTTCACAACATGTTGAATATAAAAAATAAAAATGATATTTAAATTTATTGCCATTGCCATTCTAACTCTTGCTGTTACAAACTGTAATGTACATTAGCATTTGTAGCAGAATAATAGTGTTGAATATATAGAAACACCATTGGTGAAGACAGATTTGTTGTGCTCCCGGCAAGAAATGAAGTGTTTGTTAAATAGTTACACATGTTCTTTGTTCATGTAGATATAGACGAATGTCAAAGCTCTCCCTGTCAAAATTATGGAGTTTGCATCACCAACAGCCTTGGAAATTTTACCTGTGACTGTCTCAACGGAACAAGTGGCACCAACTGTGAAACAGGTGAGATACACACAGTGATTTTGATTGGTTGATATATTAATGTACCAAAACAGACAGTACAGCAGTCTTTATTTGTTGTAAAACTTGGTTACTGTATTTCATCGCCAAATTGTGTATTTTCGAATATATAAGGAGTTAAAAGATCGCACTAGTAACACTTTGTGCATAGATATTATTGAAATGTTATAACATTCTAATACATTTCATTTATTAGTTGTTTTAAATGAAAATTTAATGTTTAAAAAGAATTGTTTATATTTCAACTGTTAAAACAAAAGCTAGCAGCTTTCTCTGTTCATGTCAAATAAAACCTAATATAAACGATATGTAAATTATACTACACTGGCATTTGTTTTCTTTCTAACTTAAGATATTGATGAATGCCAAAGTTCACCTTGCCAACATAGTGGAACTTGCCAAAATAACCTTGGCAATTTCGCTTGTGACTGCGTCAGGGGCACAAATGGCACTGTCTGTGAAACGGGTAGGTCACGTTGGCGAGCTAGTGGTCAGAAATATTGTAGGTTATAAAACTAAAGAAACTGAACAATATTGTAATTGTGCAACGTAACTAATGTAACATTTCCAAATTGAACACAGCAAAACATTGGCTCCATTATTGAATCAGTAGTTCTTTCTTTATTGTGGTCTTATATTTAGGACAAGAGAAAGTCCAATGATGCACTGGAGGCCCACTAGCATTTCTCATGACTCTTCCAAAATAAATATCTCCGTGTATAAAAACGAGTCGACCTTGAACACGGTGACTGTGTGCCTCAAGTCAAAACATGCATCGCCTACGTTTGCTTAATTTTAGTATATAACTAGCCGAGTTGCCAGGCATTGCATGGGAGAAAAGTTAGCCACTGCAAGAGCTTATGACTCCTTGCATGACCCAGTCAAGTTTTGGCAGGGCAATGGCAATAACAGATACAATTTGATGCCCCAAAAATCATGTACCACTGCCGGTTTCACCAAGCACTCGTATCACAAGAAAGAACTTGTGTGGACGTTTGATGCAGATCACGTAATTCAGGACAATCGTAGAAAACTTGCATTGCATTGTTAACAACTGTACATAACCATGAACTGCTATTGTTCAGAGTTACATAATCTATGTCAAAGTCCACATCAGTTCCTTTGTAAAATCTTCACCCCCTCCGTAATTTAGAGAAAAAAAATTATATGTCCATCCCAATGGGACCTTGAGCACGCTTACCAAATTTGCAGATAATTAAATATATTTTTTGTTTTTAATAAACATGCTGGTAATTACACCCTGACAAATAAAATGTAGTTTAATAGAATAAAAAATATGCATCTCCATTCTGGGGCCAGTTGCGAAATAAAAAAAAAATTTGATGTTTTTTTTAATTACAAACACATACAACCTATCGACACAAACAACAACTAAACTCTGTGTGTTAGCGACTAAGCCGATTTCACTAATACTGCTGCTGCTGCTGCACAACTACCGTCCTTCTCTTGACCTTATTGTTTGAGTGATATTTTAACACTGGTTTCTTTGAGAGCTGGCATGATGGTGGTTTTCTATTTCCATCAGATATTGACGAGTGTCGGAGTTCTCCCTGCCAATATAGCGGAGTTTGTGTCAATCACCTTGGCAACTTCACCTGTGATTGTGTCGCAGGTATGACTGGCATCAGTTGTGAAACAGGTAAGACCTTTACTTTTTACAGCTGGGTTTAATCTAATCATTTTTCGTAGTAAATTTTACAATTTTTCTTTGTAACTTTTGCATGTCCTCATCTGACTGACTCATTGGTGTGGGCTCCCATGCCCTTGGCTGGAGGGCTCATCAATAGGTCTTCGTAGTCCAGTGACAGCACCTGCGTACAATGACTACCATGCCGCCATCTAGTGGTAATCAGTCAAATGAAGACGGCAGAAAACTGTTGAAATGATACACAGAAAAAAGGTCAAACCGATCGTAAAAAACGATTATAGATTACAATCATCTGTCCGATGAATTCTTTTCACAACATGTTGAATATAAAAAATAAAAATGATATTTAAATTTATTGCCATTGCCATTCTAACTCTTGCTGTTACAAACTGTAATGTACATTAGCATTTGTAGCAGAATAATAGTGTTGAATATATAGAAACACCATTGGTGAAGACAGATTTGTTGTGCTCCCAGCAAGAAATGAAGTGTTTGTTAAATAGTTACACATGTTCTTTGTTCATGTAGATATAGACGAATGTCAAAGCTCTCCCTGTCAAAATTATGGAGTTTGCATCACCAACAGCCTTGGAAATTTTACCTGTGACTGTCTCAACGGAACAAGTGGCACCAACTGTGAAACAGGTGAGATACACACAGTGATTTTGATTGGTTGATATATTAATGTACCAAAACAGACAGCACAGCAGTCTTTATTTGTTGTAAAACTTGGTTACTGTATTTCATCGCCAAATTGTGTATTTTCGAATATATAAGGAGTTAAAAGATCGCACTAGTAACACTTTGTGCATAGATATTATTGAAATGTTATAACATTCTAATACATTTCATTTATTAGTTGTTTTAAATGAAAATTTAATGTTTAAAAAGAATTGTTTATATTTCAACTGTTAAAACAAAAGCTAGCAGCTTTCTCTGTTCATGTCAAATAAAACCTAATATAAACGATATGTAAATTATACTACACTGGCATTTGTTTTCTTTCTAACTTAAGATATTGATGAATGCCAAAGTTCACCTTGCCAACATAGTGGAACTTGCCAAAATAACCTTGGCAATTTCGCTTGTGACTGCGTCAGGGGCACAAATGGCACTGTCTGTGAAACGGGTAGGTCACGTTGGCGAGCTAGTGGTCAGAAATATTGTAGGTTATAAAACTAAAGAAACTGAACAATATTGTAATTGTGCAACGTAACTAATGTAACATTTCCAAATTGAACACAGCAAAACATTGGCTCCATTATTGAATCAGTAGTTCTTTCTTTATTGTGGTCTTATATTTAGGACAAGAGAAAGTCCAATGATGCACTGGAGGCCCACTAGCATTTCTCATGACTCTTCCAAAATAAATATCTCCGTGTATAAAAACGAGTCGACCTTGAACACGGGGGCTGTGTGCCTCAAGTCAAAACATGCATCGCCTATGTTTGCTTAATTTTAGTATATAACTAGCCGAGTTGCCAGGCATTGCATGGGAGAAAAGTTAGCCACTGCAAGAGCTTATGACTCCTTGCATGACCCAGTCAAGTTTTGGCAGGGCAATGGCAATAACAGATACAATTTGATGCCCCAAAAATCATGTACCACTGCCGGTTTCACCAAGCACTAGTATCACAAGAAAGAACTTGTGTGGACGTTTGATGCAGATCACGTAATTCAGGACAATCGTAGAAAACTTGCATTGCATTGTTAACAACTGTACATAACCATGAACTGCTATTGTTCAGAGTTACATAATCTATGTCAAAGTCCACATCAGTTCCTTTGTAAAATCTTCACCCCCTCCGTAATTTAGAGAAAAAAAATTATATGTCCATCCCAATGGGACCTTGAGCACGCTTACCAAATTTGCAGATAATTAAATATATTTTTTGTTTTTAATAAACATGCTGGTAATTACACCCTGACAAATAAAATGTAGTTTAATAGAATAAAAAATATGCATCTCCATTCTGGGGCCAGTTGCGAAATAAAAAAAAAATTAGATGTTTTTTTTAATTACAAACACATACAACCTATCGACACAAACAACAACTAAACTCTGTGTGTTAGCGACTAAGCCGATTTCATTAATACTGCTGCTGCTGCTGCACAACTACCGTCCTTCTCTTGACCTTATTGTTTGAGTGATATTTTAACACTGGTTTCTTTGAGAGCTGGCATGATGGTGGTTTTCTATTTCCATCAGATATTGACGAGTGTCGGAGTTCTCCCTGCCAATATAGCGGAGTTTGTGTCAATCACCTTGGCAACTTCACCTGTGATTGTGTCGCAGGTATGACTGGCATCAGTTGTGAAACAGGTAAGACCTTTACTTTTTACAGCTGGGTTTAATCTAATCATTTTTCGTAGTAAATTTTACAATTTTTCTTTGTAACTTTTGCATGTCCTCATCTGACTGACTCATTGGTGTGGGCTCCCATGCCCTTGGCTGGAGGGCTCATCAATAGGTCTTCGTAGTCCAGTGACAGCACCTGCGTACAATGACTACCATGCCGCCATCTAGTGGTAATCAGTCAAATGAAGACGGCAGAAAACTGTTGAAATGATACACAGAAAAAAGGTCAAACCGATCGTAAAAAACGATTATAGATTACAATCATCTGTCCGATGAATTCTTTTCACAACATGTTGAATATAAAAAATAAAAATGATATTTAAATTTATTGCCATTGCCATTCTAACTCTTGCTGTTACAAACTGTAATGTACATTAGCATTTGTAGCAGAATAATAGTGTTGAATATATAGAAACACCATTGGTGAAGACAGATTTGTTGTGCTCCCGGCAAGAAATGAAGTGTTTGTTAAATAGTTACACATGTTCTTTGTTCATGTAGATATAGACGAATGTCAAAGCTCTCCCTGTCAAAATTATGGAGTTTGCATCACCAACAGCCTTGGAAATTTTACCTGTGACTGTCTCAACGGAACAAGTGGCACCAACTGTGAAACAGGTGAGATACACACAGTGATTTTGATTGGTTGATATATTAATGTACCAAAACAGACAGTACAGCAGTCTTTATTTGTTGTAAAACTTGGTTACTGTATTTCATCGCCAAATTGTGTATTTTCGAATATATAAGGAGTTAAAAGATCGCACTAGTAACACTTTGTGCATAGATATTATTGAAATGTTATAACATTCTAATACATTTCATTTATTAGTTGTTTTAAATGAAAATTTAATGTTTAAAAAGAATTGTTTATATTTCAACTGTTAAAACAAAAGCTAGCAGCTTTCTCTGTTCATATCAAATAAAACCTAATATAAACGATATGTAAATTATACTACACTGGCATTTGTTTTCTTTCTAACTTAAGATATTGATGAATGCCAAAGTTCACCTTGCCAACATAGTGGAACTTGCCAAAATAACCTTGGCAATTTCGCTTGTGACTGCGTCAGGGGCACAAATGGCACTGTCTGTGAAACGGGTAGGTCACGTTGGCGAGCTAGTGGTCAGAAATATTGTAGGTTATAAAACTAAAGAAACTGAACAATATTGTAATTGTGCAACGTAACTAATGTAACATTTCCAAATTGAACACAGCAAAACATTGGCTCCATTATTGAATCAGTAGTTCTTTCTTTATTGTGGTCTTATATTTAGGACAAGAGAAAGTCCAATGATGCACTGGAGGCCCACTAGCATTTCTCATGACTCTTCCAAAATAAATATCTCCGTGTATAAAAACGAGTCGACCTTGAACACGGGGGCTGTGTGCCTCAAGTCAAAACATGCATCGCCTACGTTTGCTTAATTTTAGTATATAACTAGCCGAGTTGCCAGGCATTGCATGGGAGAAAAGTTAGCCACTGCAAGAGCTTATGACTCCTTGCATGACCCAGTCAAGTTTTGGCAGGGCAATGGCAATAACAGATACAATTTGATGCCCCAAAAATCATGTACCACTGCCGGTTTCACCAAGCACTCGTATCACAAGAAAGAACTTGTGTGGACGTTTGATGCAGATCACGTAATTCAGGACAATCGTAGAAAACTTGCATTGCATTGTTAACAACTGTACATAACCATGAACTGCTATTGTTCAGAGTTACATAATCTATGTCAAAGTCCACATCAGTTCCTTTGTAAAATCTTCACCCCCTCCGTAATTTAGAGAGAAAAAAATTATATGTCCATCCCAATGGGACCTTGAGCACGCTTACCAAATTTGCAGATAATTAAATATATTTTTTGTTTTTAATAAACATGCTGGTAATTACACCCTGACAAATAAAATGTAGTTTAATAGAATAAAAAATATGCATCTCCATTCTGGGGCCAGTTGCGAAATAAAAAAAAATTAGATGTTTTTTTTTATTACAAACACATACAACCTATCGACACAAACAACAACTAAACTCTGTGTGTTAGCGACTAAGCCGATTTCACTAATACTGCTGCTGCTGCTGCACAACTACCGTCCTTCTCTTGACCTTATTGTTTGAGTGATATTTTAACACTGGTTTCTTTGAGAGCTGGCATGATGGTGGTTTTCTATTTCCATCAGATATTGACGAGTGTCGGAGTTCTCCCTGCCAATATAGCGGAGTTTGTGTCAATCACCTTGGCAACTTCACCTGTGATTGTGTCGCAGGTATGACTGGCATCAGTTGTGAAACAGGTAAGACCTTTACTTTTTACAGCTGGGTTTAATCTAATCATTTTTCGTAGTAAATTTTACAATTTTTCTTTGTAACTTTTGCATGTCCTCATCTGACTGACTCATTGGTGTGGGCTCCCATGCCCTTGGCTGGAGGGCTCATCAATAGGTCTTCGTAGTCCAGTGACAGCACCTGCGTACAATGACTACCATGCCGCCATCTAGTGGTAATCAGTCAAATGAAGACAGCAGAAAACTGTTGAAATGATACACAGAAAAAAGGTCAAACCGATCGTAAAAAACGATTATAGATTACAATCATCTGTCCGATGAATTCTTTTCACAACATGTTGAATATAAAAAATAAAAATGATATTTAAATTTATTGCCATTGCCATTCTAACTCTTGCTGTTACAAACTGTAATGTACATTAGCATTTGTAGCAGAATAATAGTGTTGAATATATAGAAACACCATTGGTGAAGACAGATTTGTTGTGCTCCCTGCAAGAAATGAAGTGTTTGTTAAATAGTTACACATGTTCTTTGTTCATGTAGATATAGACGAATGTCAAAGCTCTCCCTGTCAAAATTATGGAGTTTGCATCACCAACAGCCTTGGAAATTTTACCTGTGACTGTCTCAACGGAACAAGTGGCACCAACTGTGAAACAGGTGAGATACACACAGTGATTTTGATTGGTTGATATATTAATGTACCAAAACAGACAGCACAGCAGTCTTTATTTGTTGTAAAACTTGGTTACTGTATTTCATCGCCAAATTGTGTATTTTCGAATATATAAGGAGTTAAAAGATCGCACTAGTAACACTTTGTGCATAGATATTATTGAAATGTTATAACATTCTAATACATTTCATTTATTAGTTGTTTTAAATGAAAATTTAATGTTTAAAAAGAATTGTTTATATTTCAACTGTTAAAACAAAAGCTAGCAGCTTTCTCTGTTCATGTCAAATAAAACCTAATATAAACGATATGTAAATTATACTACACTGGCATTTGTTTTCTTTCTAACTTAAGATATTGATGAATGCCAAAGTTCACCTTGCCAACATAGTGGAACTTGCCAAAATAACCTTGGCAATTTCGCTTGTGACTGCATCAGGGGCACAAATGGCACTGTCTGTGAAACGGGTAGGTCACGTTGGCGAGCTAGTGGTCAGAAATATTGTAGGTTATAAAACTAAAGAAACTGAACAATATTGTAATTGTGCAACGTAACTAATGTAACATTTCCAAATTGAACACAGCAAAACATTGGCTCCATTATTGAATCAGTAGTTCTTTCTTTATTGTGGTCTTATATTTAGGACAAGAGAAAGTCCAATGATGCACTGGAGGCCCACTAGCATTTCTCATGACTCTTCCAAAATAAATATCTCCGTGTATAAAAACGAGTCGACCTTGAACACGGGGACTGTGTGCCTCAAGTCAAAACATGCATCGCCTACGTTTGCTTAATTTTAGTATATAACTAGCCGAGTTGCCAGGCATTGCATGGGAGAAAAGTTAACCACTGCAAGAGCTTATGACTCCTTGCATGACCCAGTCAAGTTTTGGCAGGGCAATGGCAATAACAGATACAATTTGATGCCCCAAAAATCATGTACCACTGCCGGTTTCACCAAGCACTCGTATCACAAGAAAGAACTTGTGTGGACGTTTGATGCAGATCACGTAATTCAGGACAATCGTAGAAAACTTGCATTGCATTGTTAACAACTGTACATAACCATGAACTGCTATTGTTCAGAGTTACATAATCTATGTCAAAGTCCACATCAGTTCCTTTGTAAAATCTTCACCCCCTCCGTAATTTAGAGAAAAAAAATTATATGTCCATCCCAATGGGACCTTGAGCACGCTTACCAAATTTGCAGATAATTAAATATATTTTTTGTTTTTAATAAACATGCTGGTAATTACACCCTGACAAATAAAATGTAGTTTAATAGAATAAAAAATATGCATCTCCATTCTGGGGCCAGTTGCGAAATAAAAAAAAATTAGATGTTTTTTTTAATTACAAACACATACAACCTATCGACACAAACAACAACTAAACTCTGTGTGTTAGCGACTAAGCCGATTTCACTAATACTGCTGCTGCTGCTGCACAACTACCGTCCTTCTCTTGACCTTATTGTTTGAGTGATATTTTAACACTGGTTTCTTTGAGAGCTGGCATGATGGTGGTTTTCTATTTCCATCAGATATTGACGAGTGTCGGAGTTCTCCCTGCCAATATAGCGGAGTTTGTGTCAATCACCTTGGCAACTTCACCTGTGATTGTGTCGCAGGTATGACTGGCATCAGTTGTGAAACAGGTAAGACCTTTTCTTTTTTACAGCTGGGTTTAATCTAATCATTTTTCGTAGTAAATTTTACAATTTTTCTTTGTAACTTTTGCATGTCCTCATCTGACTGACTCATTGGTGTGGGCTCCCATGCCCTTGGCTGGAGGGCTCATCAATAGGTCTTCGTAGTCCAGTGACAGCACCTGCGTACAATGACTACCATGCCGCCATCTAGTGGTAATCAGTCAAATGAAGACAGCAGAAAACTGTTGAAATGATACACAGAAAAAAGGTCAAACCGATCGTAAAAAACGATTATAGATTACAATCATCTGTCCGATGAATTCTTTTCACAACATGTTGAATATAAAAAATAAAAATGATATTTAAATTTATTGCCATTGCCATTCTAACTCTTGCTGTTACAAACTGTAATGTACATTAGCATTTGTAGCAGAATAATAGTGTTGAATATATAGAAACACCATTGGTGAAGACAGATTTGTTGTGCTCCCGGCAAGAAATGAAGTGTTTGTTAAATAGTTACACATGTTCTTTGTTCATGTAGATATAGACGAATGTCAAAGCTCTCCCTGTCAAAATTATGGAGTTTGCATCACCAACAGCCTTGGAAATTTTACCTGTGACTGTCTCAACGGAACAAGTGGCACCAACTGTGAAACAGGTGAGATACACACAGTGATTTTGATTGGTTGATATATTAATGTACCAAAACAGACAGTACAGCAGTCTTTATTTGTTGTAAAACTTGGTTACTGTATTTCATCGCCAAATTGTGTATTTTCGAATATATAAGGAGTTAAAAGATCGCACTAGTAACACTTTGTGCATAGATATTATTGAAATGTTATAACATTCTAATACATTTCATTTATTAGTTGTTTTAAATGAAAATTTAATGTTTAAAAAGAATTGTTTATATTTCAACTGTTAAAACAAAAGCTAGCAGCTTTCTCTGTTCATGTCAAATAAAACCTAATATAAACGATATGTAAATTATACTACACTGGCATTTGTTTTCTTTCTAACTTAAGATATTGATGAATGCCAAAGTTCACCTTGCCAACATAGTGGAACTTGCCAAAATAACCTTGACAATTTCGCTTGTGACTGCGTCAGGGGCACAAATGGCACTGTCTGTGAAACGGGTAGGTCACGTTGGCGAGCTAGTGGTCAGAAATATTGTAGGTTATAAAACTAAAGAAACTGAACAATATTGTAATTGTGCAACGTAACTAATGTAACATTTCCAAATTGAACACAGCAAAACATTGGCTCCATTATTGAATCAATAGTTCTTTCTTTATTGTGGTCTTATATTTAGGACAAGAGAAAGTCCAATGATGCACTGGAGGCCCACTAGCATTTCTCATGACTCTTCCAAAATAAATATCTCCGTGTATAAAAACGAGTCGACCTTGAACACGGGGGCTGTGTGCCTCAAGTCAAAACATGCATCGCCTACGTTTGCTTAATTTTAGTATATAACTAGCCGAGTTGCCAGGCATTGCATGGGAGAAAAGTTAGCCACTGCAAGAGCTTATGACTCCTTGCATGACCCAGTCAAGTTTTGGCAGGGCAATGGCAATAACAGATACAATTTGATGCCCCAAAAATCATGTACCACTGCCGGTTTCACCAAGCACTCGTATCACAAGAAAGAACTTGTGTGGACGTTTGATGCAGATCACGTAATTCAGGACAATCGTAGAAAACTTGCATTGCATTGTTAACAACTGTACATAACCATGAACTGCTATTGTTCAGAGTTACATAATCTATGTCAAAGTCCACATCAGTTCCTTTGTAAAATCTTCACCCCCTCCGTAATTTAGAGAACAAAAATTATATGTCCATCCCAATGGGACCTTGAGCACGCTTACCAAATTTGCAGATAATTAAATATATTTTTTGTTTTTAATAAACATGCTGGTAATTACACCCTGACAAATAAAATGTAGTTTAATAGAATAAAAAATATGCATCTCCATTCTGGGGCCAGTTGCGAAATAAAAAAAAAATTAGATGTTTTTTTTAATTACAAACACATACAACCTATCGACACAAACAACAACTAAACTCTGTGTGTTAGCGACTAAGCCGATTTCACTAATACTGCTGCTGCTGCTGCACAACTACCGTCCTTCTCTTGACCTTATTGTTTGAGTGATATTTTAACACTGGTTTCTTTGAGAGCTGGCATGATGGTGGTTTTCTATTTCCATCAGATATTGACGAGTGTCGGAGTTCTCCCTGCCAATATAGCGGAGTTTGTGTCAATCACCTTGGCAACTTCACCTGTGATTGTGTCGCAGGTATGACTGGCATCAGTTGTGAAACAGGTAAGACCTTTACTTTTTACAGCTGGGTTTAATCTAATCATTTTTCGTAGTAAATTTTACAATTTTTCTTTGTAACTTTTGCATGTCCTCATCTGACTGACTCATTGGTGTGGGCTCCCATGCCCTTGGCTGGAGGGCTCATCAATAGGTCTTCGTAGTCCAGTGACAGCACCTGCGTACAATGACTACCATGCCGCCATCTAGTGGTAATCAGTCAAATGAAGACAGCAGAAAACTGTTGAAATGATACACAGAAAAAAGGTCAAACCGATCGTAAAAAACGATTATAGATTACAATCATCTGTCCGATGAATTCTTTTCACAACATGTTGAATATAAAAAATAAAAATGATATTTAAATTTATTGCCATTGCCATTCTAACTCTTGCTGTTACAAACTGTAATGTACATTAGCATTTGTAGCAGAATAATAGTGTTGAATATATAGAAACACCATTGGTGAAGACAGATTTGTTGTGCTCCCGGCAAGAAATGAAGTGTTTGTTAAATAGTTACACATGTTCTTTGTTCATGTAGATATAGACGAATGTCAAAGCTCTCCCTGTCAAAATTATGGAGTTTGCATCACCAACAGCCTTGGAAATTTTACCTGTGACTGTCACAGCGGGACAAGCGGCACTAATTGTGAAACAGGTGAGATACACATTCTTTTTCCTACAAGGTATAAACCCAATCTGGAGCATTGTGGAGGATTTGTCAGTTTATTCCACACTGTGTTTGTATGCTGAATCATTTGTACTTCGTTCCACTTACTGTCTTGGTCGACGTGTTTCTGGGAACTAGAAGCACCTGCGCCCAAACTTGAAAGAGCGTTCCCACGAAATACCTACCATTAACCGTCCGACCAGCAACAACGGGTCCACTACCAGTTAACGTGAAGTTCCCATATGTGAGCCCTATAAATCTGAGCTGATAGTATCAGTACCCCAGGCAATGAGGTTGATTACATACAGTGTCAATGTGGTGATTATATACAACATCTCTTAGAAGGTTAGAAATCTGCCAGTTACAATTTCTGTTTTTGTAGATATTGATGAGTGTGCCAGCTCCCCCTGTCAAAACCAAGCTGTCTGTATTAACAACATTGGAAATTTTACTTGTCAGTGCATTGGTGGTACAAGTGGTGTCCACTGTGAAACAGGTGAGATTTTTACAATCAATAAGGCGATATTCTTCTGGTGCCATAGGGTCCTATCGAATCAAATTCAAATGACCAATCTTATATTATATATCTAGCATATATCGTGCAGCGGCATATTTGGCTGTCTTTCAAAGGAGAACCAATCTCCTGGATTTTCAGTGAAACCAAAACATATTTTTTCTATGTTATTTTCCGAACTCAGCATGGCCTAATTGGGTTTTATTTCCGGCTGGCTCGAGTATGTTTTTCTGGGTCAACAGAAAGTGGTCAATACCGGTTTTGATTGGCCGTTTTTTGTAACATGCTCAGGCTTGCAACGTAATCACGACGTATTTCTTGCGCTTGGTCTCGGCAAATGTGTCTGGGTTTGCCGCCTTATACCGTTTTCGATTGGCTGTTTTTCCCCACGTGTTCTGTGCACCATGTGTTATAAAGCGTCTGATTCGATGTTTGTTGCACGGAAACAATAGTATGGCGAAGCGCGGGTCCGATTCGCCATGCGCTAGTTCAGCGAAGAAGAAAAACGCTGCAAAATACAAGCCAAAATGAGCGAGTGACTTGCAGTTTATATGCCACAGTGACAAAGGACCGACGTTTGCATACTGTAGAGTGTGCAGTACGCACATAAACGTAGCGCACGGTGGCAAGAGGAACATTGTTCGCCATGCAAGTTCGGCCAGTCCTCGCACGTTTGATGACAACTCTCTCTGACTCTGTTATCACCCACAGCAACACCGACAGTGAGCGTGTGTTCTCGATGTGTCGAAAGATCGACACCGACTATCTGTCGCAGCTCGGCAACGATACCCTGCTGCTGTCATGCAAAATCAACACAGACGATCCTTGCTATTCCTTTGTGCCAGAGAAGGATCTTCTCAAATTGGCCAAGGTTGCAACATGGGATTATGTGAAGGTTCACCAGTAAATGTGTAGGCTTGTCTCTGTTGTGCATTCTCTGTGAGATCGACATGGAGTCATGGACGTTATTCTTTTCTGGTAGATTTGCGATATATATGTGTGAGGGTTTTCATAAATTATAGGCGTGTGCCTGTCATGCTTGGTAAAGTCACCCTGCATGCTCTATGTGAGATCGACATGGGCGTTATTCTTCTGTGCCAGATGTCTAAAGCTGATGAGTTATTTGTGACTATATATATATATATATATATATAATGTTTTTTTTTCATATATGAACTGTTGGTGATTGGTGATAATAAAACATGATTGTTATTGTCATGGAAAGTATTCGTTTTGTAATATTTTGTTCTCTTAAACCCTCCGATTTTCGTACAAGTCCCTGATTTTCCGAGACTACCCGATTTACGTATAAATCCCCGTTTTTCCGAGACCCTCCGATTTACGTATAAATCTCCTGGATTGGCATTTCTGAAACTTAACATGTACAGTCTGTGCCAATAACATTGGCATTTTTACCTGTGACTGCATCGATGGAATGACTGGCGTCAACTGTAGCACAGGTAATACGCTGCTCAACTTGGTGAGATTTAAAAATTAAAGGGAATGTTCAATAATTTGCATTGGTTAACCAATATGCTGTTAGTTGGGGGTATCATTGGTTAACCGATGTGCAGTTGGGTGTTTCATTGGTTAACCAATACGCAGCTAATTGGGGGTTTCAGTGGTTAACCGATACGCAGCTAGTTGGCGGTTTTATTGGTTAACCGATATGCAGCTAGTTGGGGGTTTCATTGGTTAACCGATACGCAGCTAATTGGGGGTTTCTGTGGTTAACTGATATGCAGCTAGTTGGGGGTTTCATTGGTTAACCGATATGCAGCTAGTTGGGGGTTTTATTGGTTAACCGATATGCAGCTAGTTGGGGGTTTTATTGGTTAACCGATATGCAGCTAGTTGGGGGTTTCATTGGTTATCTGATATGCAGCTAGTTGGGGGTTTTATTGGTTAACCGATATGCAGCTAGTTGGGGGTTTCATTGGTTAACCGATATGCAGCTAGTTGGGAGTTTCATTGGTTAACCGATATGCAGCTAGTTGGGGGTTTTATTGGTTAACCGATATGCAGCTAGTTGGGGGTTTCATTGGTTAACCGATATGCAGCTAGTTGGGGGTTTCATTGGTTAACCGATATGCAGCTAGTTGGGGGTTTCATTGGTTAACCGATATGCAGCTAGTTGGGGTTTCATTGGTTATCTGATATGCAGCTAGTTGGGGGTTTCATTGGTTATCTGATACGCAGCTAATTGAGGGTTTCATTGGTTAACTGATATGCAGCTAGTTGGGGGTTTCATTGGTTAACCGATACACAGCTAGTTGGGGGTTTCATGTAATTCAGATGTAATAATTTTCTTAATTGTTGGTTCTCAAAGTACCTCTGAATTAACAGTGTTACACTTCATGTTTTAACCGTTATTGCTGTCGTATATTTACCGTCAGAAATTGTATATAAAACAGGATTTTGACTGATCAATAAATCACCTGATAAAAACACTATTTCACCTTCAAAATTGAAGATTTATTGATTGGTGTTTAATGCTGTTAAGCGGTATCTATACATGTTGTAAAACTAGCATCGTTTAATTTAAACTGAAATCATGCAAAAAAAATAAAGAGGTGAAACATACTATTTCTAACCAACCAAGATGTTATAAATACTAATAAATTCACTGTTATAATGTCTGGTAAAACAGTTTTCTGGTAAGCCGATGTAAATTGTTGTGCTTTCCTCTTAACATGAATTTTTTTTACTAAGAATATTAATTTTGATCAGAACAATCAAAAGAATAAATTATTTGCATGAAAGACATATTAATGTATATCATATAGATTATTCTACAAAGCCTAAGGAATTGGTTAGAAAATAAAGTTGTTTATGATAACAGAAAAGATTGCTATATATTATTGAATTTCTACAAACCATAAAAAATTGGTTTTAAAAATTTATTCCTAGCAACAGAAAAGAATAAAAAAAAATTAAATGTATAAATTCGCATTTCAAAGATATATTACTATATATTTTATATACTTTTGTACGAAAGATAAGATATTGATTTAAAAAAAAATTATTCCTAGCAACAGAAAAGAATTAAAAAAATTAAATGCTTAAATTCGCATTTCAAAGATATATTACTATATATTTTATATACTTTTGTACGAAAGATAAGATATTGATTTAAAAAAAAAATTATTCCTAGCAACAGAAAAGAATAAAAAAAAAATATGTATAAATTCGCATTTCAAAGATATATTACTATATATTTTATATACTTTTGTACGAAAGATAAGATATTGATTTTAAAAAAAATTATTCCTAGCAACAGAAAAGAATTAAAAAAAAAAAAATGTATAAATTCGCATTTCAAAGATATATTACTATATATTTTATATACTTTTGTACGAAAGATAAGATATTGATTTAAAAAAAAATTTATTCCTAGCAACAGAAAAGAATTAAAAAAAATTTATGTATAAATTCGCATTTCAAAGATATATTACTATATATTTTATATACTTTTGTACGAAAGATAAGATATTGATTTAAAAAAAAAATTATTCCTAGCAACAGAAAAGAATAAAAAAAAATTAAATGTATAAATTCGCATTTCAAAGATATATTACTATATATTTTATATACTTTTGTACGAAAGATAAGATATTGATTTAAAAAAAAAATTATTCCTAGCAACAGAAAAGAATAAAAAAAAATTAAATGTATATTTCAAAGATATATTACTATATATTTTATATACTTTTGTACGAAAGATAAGATATTGATTAAAAAAAATAGTTATTCTTGGCAACAGAAAAGCATGTGTACAGATTTGAGGTGTATTATTCAGATCATGTACGACTGTATGAGAGATGGCTCGTGTGAACTGTTCTGTTTGCGGCTGTAGACATCGATGACTGTCTAAGTCAGCCCTGCCAACACAATGGCACTTGTTTCAACAACGTCGCCAACTTTACTTGCCAGTGCACTGAAGGCGTCACTGGCATCTACTGTGAAGCAGGTGAGATATTCTATTAAAGTGTGAATTTAATTTGTTTATTACACATGCTCTGTCCAATGCAGTGGAGCGGTTGTTGTTGCTGTCCTTGTTATCCCTGAAGTCGGGTGAGGCTGGCACTGATACCAGTCACATGGCACTGATTTTTGTTTTCCTTCATCACTGATCCCGTTTCACTGCCGTCTCCACTTCCACCATCTCTCGCTCTCGTTCTCCCCATCCACTCCCGCCAAATTTCTCTTCACGCATTCCTCCATCTCGGTCTTCTGATGATTTCATAGTCGAACCTGTGCGATTACGATGGAACTACTTGTCTACCTAAAAATAACACATGAAAGTTAAAAAATGGCAGACAAACATTAACATTTTTTTAAACTAAATAATGACCGACTGTGATGATAGAGAACATAGTTCAACTTTTAATTTGCTAGAATCATTACCTAGGTGTGTCAAATAAATATAAAATGGAATATTTGCATCCCCCGTAATCATCCTTGATGGCTGGTAAAGTAGTAAAAAGAATTATAAATTGATGTGACACAAGGAGAACGGATGAAAATACATATTTTAACAGCTGTTGCTCTTATCTTTAGATGTCGATGAATGTCTGAGTTCGCCATGCCAGAATAATGGCAGTTGTATCAACAAACTCGACAGGTTTGGCAAGTATGATTGTAGGTGTGTCCATCTCGTGGTTGGCACCGACTGTGAAACAGGTGAGGCTTCATTGTCCACAAATGTATCACAGTAGTCGTTATATTTTGTAATAGGATCAAAGTATCTTTAATGGCTCAATGTATGTTAGCTGGATTGGTATTAACATGAAAACACAGTTGTTTCAGCTCTTCATTGTCGCATTAAGTAAGTTGACATCCTAGTAGCATGGCTTGTTGGATGACACTAACATCAAATTACATGACATAAGATTACATGATGGTGACATCAGATTACATGGCAATGACACATTATTACATATATCATGACAGTGATATCAGATTACATAAGTGACACTAGGTTGCAAGACAGTGACACCATATTACATGAAAGTGACACTAAATTACATGAAAGTGTCATAATTGCATGACAGTGACATCACATTACATGACAGTGACATTATATTGCATGAGAGTGACACCACATTACATGAAAATGACACTAGATTACATGACACTGACACCAGATTACACAACAAGGACACCACATTACATGAAAGTTACACCAGATTAGCCTTTATCAAAAGTAAAATAACAGCATTTTGACAAACGCATTTGTGAGATGGCTATTTTTGCTACTGTTATGTGTAATGGAAAGACACTAGAATATTTGTTTAGATTTTAATAAGAAAATACAGTTTGCTATTATTTACTATTATTTAAAGTTGTTGTTTGCAGTTTTAGCGTGTGACCCGACCCTTCTACTGACAGTCAGGTAATTTTAAGAACATTCTCGCAGACCAGCAGGCCAACAGCCATTTACAGTTCACAATTGTCTGCATCACAAAAACAAACATAAATTGTGGTAAATTTCTATCCTGACTTCAGCCTCAGCATTGACACTTTCTTCAAAGTGTACTCAAAAACCAAGGGTGACATTTCTCGGGTCAAAAATAAATAAAAATGACAAGGAAAACATCTCATCATCCATGGCACTGAGCTCAATGGTGACTGAAACTGTAACATGCACAAGCTGTTTTGCCAACAATAACAAAAAAAGCATTTCTCATGATCCCTGAATATTGTGTCAGTAGCTGTGTCAAGAACTATGTCAGTCCTATAAGCTGTTATGATTCCTGAATGTTGTGTTGGGAGCTGTGTCAAGAACTGTCAGTTGTGTCAGCAGTCATGATAACTGAATGTTGTGTCGGTAGCTGTGTCAATAACTTTGTCAGTCCTGTTTGCAGTCATGATCCCTGAATGTTGTGTTGGTAGCTGTGTCAAAAACTTTGTCAGTCCTGTCAGCAGTCATGATCCCTGAATGTTGTGTCAGTAGCTGTGTCAAGAACTGTCAGTTGTGTCTGCAGTCATGATCCCTGAATGTTGTGTCAGTAGCTGTGTCAAGAACTGTCAGTTGTGTCTGCAGTCATGATCCCTGAATGTTGTGTCAGTAGCTGTGTCAAGAACTGTCAGTTGTGTCTGCAGTCATGATCCCTGAATGTTGTGTCAGTAGCTGTGTCAAGAACTGTCAGTTGTGTCTGCAGTCATGATCCCTGAATGTTGTGTCGGTAGCTGTGTCAAGAACTGTCAGTTGTGTCTGCAGTCATGATCCCTGAATGTTGTGTCGGTAGCTGTGTCAAGAACTGTCAGTTGTGTCTGCAGTCATGATCCCTGAATGTTGTGTCAGTAGCTGTGTCAAGAACTGTCAGTTGTGTCTGCAGTCATGATCCCTGAATGTTGTGTCAGTAGCTGTGTCAAGAACTGTCAGTTGTGTCTGCAGTCATGATCCCTGAATGTTGTGTCGGTAGCTGTGTCAAGAACTGTCAGTCCTGTCAGCAGTCATGATCCCTGAATGTTGTGTCAGTTGCCGTATTAAGAATTATTCAGTCCTATCATCTGTAATGATTCCTGAATTTTGTGTTGGTAACTTTGTCAAGAACTGTGTCAATCCTGTCATCTGTCATGATCCTTGATTATTGTGTTGGTAGTTGCGTCAGGAACTGTGTCAGTCCTGTCAGCTGACATGATCCTTGAATGTCGTGCAGGTAGCTGTGTCAACAGTCATCATCCCTGAATGTTGTGTCGGTACCTGTATCAAGAACTCTGTCAATCCTGCCAGCTGTCATGATCCTTGAATGTTGTGTCAGTAACTGTGTCAGTATCTATCTCGGTCCTGGCAGCAGTAATGACCCCTGAACGTTGTGTCAGTAGGTGTGTTAAAAACTGTGTCAGTCATGATCCCTGAATGTTGTGTCGGTAGGTGTGTCAAGAACTGTCACAGTATCGTCAGCAGTCAGCAGGTACTGACACTGATGGCCGAATGTCCAGACTGTGCTGCCTCGCCAGACTACTCATACAGATGGGACATCAACGCTACCCTTGACTGGACGTCTGACACTTGCAGTGGACGTGACGCGCGGGTCTTTATATTACACGGTGACGTCCTGCAGCAGAATGACACCTACCTGGTGACATTGACAGGTGATGTCTGATCAAAGGACCACTTGTTCCCTTGTAGAGTCAAGTCACAGACCATTTCACATAGTTAATTATAGTTCAATGATTTAACTAACTAGGCCACTCAGTTTGATTTCCGCACAGTTGAGTAAGGTAAAATTTTTCTTAAGGTATTTTTACTGGCAGGCTGACATGCTTGTGTGCATGTGTACATGCATGTATGTAACTACACACACACACACACACACACAGTCACACATATACATGAATGTTTGTATGTGTGTGTTCATGCATGCATGTGTGCGAGCGAGCGTGCATGAGTGCATCTTGTTACTTCTCTCAACTCGTCCATCGTCAGTTTTGCTGTATCTTTGATCTGATTCAGCCATCTCAGGTGTCAATTGTCATCTTCCTCTCGTCTCATTTCAGTCACTATCTGCTTTTACTTTCACACATATGATGTGCCCTAAATACGATAACTTCTGTTTCGAGATCAGTTCATTTAGTCGTAGGACCTCATTGACTTGTTATCCATGCCTTTTAGTTTCCTGCTCAATAAACTATTTCTATTGTCCATGGAACAGTTAAACACAGAACCTGTGTGGACAGGAGAGCCAATGTGACCTACCCAATACACACTGCCACACCCCCTACACGCGGCCACTGCATGGTGGCGCCACATGTCGGCACAGCTGGTGCCACCTGGTTTAGTATCAGCTGCAATGAGGATTTCTATGATGCCAATCAACCACTAACGTATACGTTTTTCTTCAGAACAAAAGGAGGTGTGCAAGGTTAGAAACTACTCCAAATAGGTATTTTGTAGGCTGATTTCACTCTCGGTTCTTGTAATCAGCATGGAGTTATTTTATACGTAAGAGAATGTATTCAGACAAGGGATCAGCAGATCAATTTGGTGAGGATTGACTTGTTAAGGGGCCGTTCACTACATTTACCTATTTGTATTAACCTTTAGCTGAAGGTCGCGCAATATATCGCGCGACGGATAGGCCCCAATATGTTCGGTCCGGTGCGGCTTTTCCATTGCTCAGTAGAGGGCCATGAGGCTATTAGTCAATTGGGGAGTAGCCTAGGTATTGACTGTAAAAATGGCGTCGCGAAAGCTTTAGTTTTTACAGTTGAAATTACGATTGAAAAAGCCTTAGAAATTTGTGCCCGACGGGAAAAACGAACTACGGCGCTGCAATCGTGACTGATAACAGATCCGCGTGAGGTACTGAGAATTATCGATAATATGAGCGATGATGACAATTTATCGAATGAAGAAGACAGTGCTAGTGATGATGACACAATACCGCCCATGCTGGAACAATCGGACAGCGAGTCTGAGGGGATTGATTCTGACCATGACGATCCAACTCCAGGACCGAGTGGCAGCGGAGATACAGGAAGTCATGTTGCTGATCCTGACTCATCAAGTAGTGACACAGATGAAAACGTCCAAGCTCGACCAAAAAGAAGTTGTATTCCTACAATGGCTAGTAGAGGCAGGGCACGGCGACGTGGTGCTATCCCAGGTCCAGGACGTGTCCGTGCTGACCGATCTCGATCCTCGACTAGACAGCCTGCCAGTGGGCGTGGTCGTGGTCGTGGCAGGACCATGGCTAGAGGACGGGTGCCTGTCCGAGACCGTAGCACAAGCAGAGATCGTGGCTGGTATGATAATTTCACACCAAGACAGAACACTGTTGAATTTACAGCAAATGTTGGCCCAACATTTAGAAGAAACCGCCTGCCAGCCAATGTATCCCCGATACATGTGTTTGAATTGTTCTTTGATAGGCCAGTGATTGATCTCTTTGTCGAACAAACAAACTTGAACTATGAGCGAAAGAAAGCTGCTGAACCCAACAAGCACAGAAGTTCATGGCAAGCTACCTCAAGTCGTGAAATGAAGGCTTTCTTTGGCATTGCCATTGCCATGGGTATTGTGCGGCTGCCAAAATTGCATGACTATTGGCGACAGAAAGAGTGGCTATTTCGCATGCCTTCATTTGCCGAAGTAATGCCGAGAGATAGATTCATGCAAATCTATCGCTACCTGCATGTGTCGGATGACACACAGTTCGTTCCTCGAGGACACGCAAATCATGACCCTCTGTTCAAAGTACAAGCACTACTGGACTTGATGCAGACTCGGTTTCGTACATTGTACAATCCTGCGAGAGAGTTATCTATTGATGAAAGTATGATTCCTTTCAAAGGTCGAATCTACTTTCGCCAGTACATTCCGTCAAAGCGTGCAAGATTTGGAATCAAGGCATTTGTGATGGCCGAGGCAAAGTCAGGCTATGTATGTGAGATACAGATATACACTGGTGCCCGTCTGAATGAAGACCGCGAAGTAAACTTGTCTGGTCGTGTTGTATGTGAACTGATGGTGCACACACGTGATGTCGGCCATCACCTGTACACCGACAATTACTACACCAAAGTGCCGATGATGCAGGAGCTTTATCAACAGAAGGTAATTGATTTCATAATATAAACAAAGTCAGGCTACATGTGCGAGATACAGATATTTTGTTTCTTTACAAGAGTACCAATAATGCAGTAGCTACAGAACGTAGCTGGTTCCCTATCAAAAATGTTCTGTAGTTTTGCATATTTTTTTGGCAGTGAATTTTATTGTTCTGTATACATTTGTTTTTTATTGTTTTGTGCAGTTTTTCATCGTGCAACATTTTGGTATTTTTCTATAACATGATTACTGTTGCAGGTGTACTGCTGTGGAACAGCCCGGGTGGATCGCAGTAGCTTTCCCAGTGTGATTTCAGTGAAATCAATGAGAGGCCGCAAGCGTGGCGATAACATGTGGCGAATGAAATCACCAATTCTCGCTCAAGTGTGGATCGACAGCAAGCCAGTGCACTTGAGCACAATCCATTCACCAGAACATGACGCAGCGGTCCTGGCAGCGGACAGAACTGTCAAATGGAAGGGGAAACGAGGTGAACGGGGTGGCATCGACGTTGTAGCACCACCTTGCATTCGCGACTACAGCAAACACATGGGCGGTGTTGACTTCGCGGATCGCATCATAAAGTATTACAACTGTGCTCGACGCTCTCGCAGATGGAATCGACGAATCATTTTCCATCTGCTAGAGCTGTCAATTCACAATGCATACGTGCTAGAGTCATTCTACCGAGTCATCGAAGTGCCAACAATCGCTTGCTGCGAAAACATCAGGGATTTCGCGAGGAATTGGCGGATCAGTTGGTCGCTGGTTATCGTGCTGGACGGAAACAAGCAGACCGGCCATCGGATGCCTATGCAAATGAAGCACGCTTTCAGAATGTTGGGAGGCACCATCCATCCAGTGATGCATGCAAGGACTGTGCCCTATGCACCAAGAAAGTCAAAGCCACATATCCTGGTGGCATCATTCCACGTGGAGTGAACAGGCACACAGTGGGCATTCGCCGATCGAACATGAAATGTGAACAGTGTGGTGTTCATCTGTGTGTGAAGAAAGACAACAGTTGTTGGATTGATTGGCACACCAAAGTGTGAGTCATTTGTGTGGTACTGTGGTGCAGACTGTAGTCGACGATGTAGTAAGTAGGCTGATCAGCCTGTAGAAATTGAAATTGTCTGAACATTTACACTGTAATATTTGATGCATAAAATATCAAATAATGTACTGATTATCTTCAAATTGTGCTACTTTATGTAAATGTCACTTTTGTTTCAGAATATGCAATCATTATTCATGTACAACTCTTATTCATGTACGACTATCAGTTTTCTTGTTATCCCTTCCGAAAATGCAGAAATCGTCTGGACGTTTACAGTTTGTAATGATGGATGCATAACATTTACCTATTATCAGCAGATTTTGCTACTTTGTGTATATTTCACTGTAGTTTCTGAATATGTAATTGTTATGGCTATTAGTTTTATTGATATCCTTTGCGAAAGTAGATGGTACATTGTTCGGCTAAGACGTTTTTGGTCGTTTTGAATAAATTATGGTGTCGCATGACTTCAATATACATAGATTCGTGAGGAAGTTACCTTTCCCAAAATGGTGTTTAAAATATGCATCAACATTTCTGTAAAAAAAATCCAGGCAGCTAAAGGTTAAGCATTCTAAAAAGGGGGAAAGTTGTTGGTTGCATCCGAAATATGACCACCATTGCCTCATGCAGCGTTATGTTGTGGGACATAGTAGCACACGGTGGTCAGAGCATCACCCTCACAGACAAATTGCTAGGGCAAATTTTTTTACTCCACGTTGCTTCAGTTCACTTGAGTATCTGTAAGTAGTGGTAGATATATATGAATGAATAATCAACTAGTAATTGCAGCATGGCTGAATGCTTCCAGGTGAAGGAATAGGTCTGCCATGGGTAAAGTGTGGTCTGGCAGACCAGACACTGTGCAGATTAATAATAATAAATGAAATAAAAAATTATTAAATACTCATGCACATTCATAGACAGTGTTCAGGAATGTTTACATTTGACTGAAATGCTAAGAATAAAGACTATTACTGCTGACTAATAAAGACTATTACTGCTGACTAATAAATACTGTTACTGCTGACTAATAAAGACTATTACTGCTGACTAATAAAGACTGTTACTGCTGACTAATAAAGACTATTACTGCTGACTAATAAAGACTATTACTGCTGACTAATAAAGACTATTACTGCTGACTAATAAAGACTGTTACTGCTGACTAATAAAGACTATTACTGCTGACTAATAAAGACTGTTACTGCTGACTAATAAAGACTATTACTGCTGAGTAATAAAGACTATTACTGCTGACTAATAAAGACTATTACTGCTGACTAATAAAGACTGTTACTGCTGACTAATAAAGACTATTACTGCTGACTAATAAAGACTATTACTGCTGACTAATAAAGACTATTACTGCTGACTAATAAAGACTGTTACTGCTGACTAATAAAGACTATTACTGCTGACTAATAAAGACTATTACTGCTGAGTAATAAAGACTATTACTGCTGACTAATAAAGACTATTACTGCTGACTAATAAAGCTATGAAGAATTACAATTTAATACAGAAGATTGTGACTAATAAAAAGACTAAAAGTTAAGACTGGGCTAAAAACTGAGCTAGACAAATTAAGATGCACAAAAAAAAAATATATATAAAGTAGCTAAAAATAGATTAAAAACTAACTTGTCGATAGTTGCATTCAAATAAAAAATTATATAAAAACAGATAAATAAATACAGTAAAATATTATGTAAGTTGGTTTTACCTTTCCTTTGTTGCAGACAGGTTTTTGGGATCTGCAAAGATAGGGTCTGTGAGGACAACCCTCCCGGTGGGTGATGTCAACAGGAACTACAATGGCACGGTTGACGTGCAAGTGAGCAATACTTGTGGAGGAACGGTCACTGTACACATCCCAGTCACAGTGAGTAGCCGCTGGTCAGTCTGCGACATCCACTGTTTACGTCACAGTCACTGTAAGTAGCCCCTGGTTAGATTGTGACATCAATTTTATTGATTATTGTCCATTACAGGGGAGACCGGGGCTACACATGATGGGGGCTACACTTGATTGGGTACCTTGTAACAAGTTATATTTGTGCAGTTCTATGGTGCCCAAGACAGGCTCTTTTGTTTTCCTTCATATTTGTAGGTCTGTTACAAACTGTTGGAAGGTCTTCACACAGAAACACCAGTTGCAACTAACCCTATTTCAACTACCCCCAATCTCCCCTACTTTTTGGACTAAGCATAATAATGCTACACTTGTGGAAAAAATGATTGAAAGACATCAAATCAATAACTCCAGGTGTTTTGTAGTGCCTGCAGCCCACACAGACCAATTCAGAAATTCCTATTGTGTAAACACAGTAGTTCAATGGAACACACTCAGTGAGCCTCAAGTGTGAGCTGGAACAATAAACGAATTCAGCGGCCTCTCCGGCATCCTATATAGCCAGTAGGCTCCATGCGCACTCATCCCGACATAGACTATAGCCAAAATTGTTTTTTATGTCGTACCACAATTGGAATTAGAACGATAATATAATAAAACTATTAAATCCAGTCAATTACAAGACTGGGTCATAAGTAATCACTGACAGAATATACAGTATTATGTTTAATTAAATTTTATTATGTGTGTTCTTAGTATACCTCCATTATTTTAGGCTTTTATTTTAGGTATTCCCAAAGCAGAATTTGACAGAAGCTTCATTAAAGGAACTGTCAACCTCGTTTGTGTCAAAGATGAAAGAACTTGTGAAAAGCAACCACATGCAAGGTAACATTACAATTGTAACATTACAATGGTAACATTACAATGGTAACATTACAATGATAGCAGCAGTACTTGGCTGCTCTGCTGGCATTCTTTCATATGTATGCACTTACGTTTGGTCTGTCATGTGTCCCAGGTTGGGTGTGTTGTAGACTGGTTGGGTGTGTTGTTTGATATGTGTGTGTACATTGTCGTACATTGGGTGTGTCATAGGTTGGGTGTGTCGCAGGTTGGGTGTGTAGTAAGTTGGGTGTGTCGTAAGTTGAGTGTTGTTCTTTGGGTGTGTCGTATGTTGAGTGTGTCATAGGTTGGGTGTGTCATAGATTGTATGTGTAGTAAATTGGGTGTGTTGAAGTTTGGGTGTGTACTAGGTTGGATGTGTAGTAGGTTGGGTGTGTCGCATTGTAAGGTTTGGTCAGCCTAAAATTGTAAGAACAGAGATAGTGGTCATTTCAGACATATTTAATCAGTAATTTAATGTTAGCATAAAGAAACCAGGTTGGTACAACTTATGTAAGTCAAGCTAGTTTCTGGCCAGTTTGCAGCTTTGCTTATTATTTAGTCTACGCAGTAGGGAGGGGTAGAGTCGCCCCGACTGTAATAATAACTGGACTGTCAAACAGGAGAAATGTTTACCCGATTTAGAATGCAGGCCATAAGAAACTAGCTTAGCTGGCAACTGACCGTCCCCAAGGACATAAGAAGGTCTCCCAGTCCTGGGGGGTTCAGAAGACTCGATACCTTGCATACGACTGTCATTCCCAGCATGTAGGGGATGACGGTTGTATATGGACATCGGCCAATAACGGTTTTCTCGATTTCCTAAAATGGTTAACCGCGCCTCCACTGGGGTGAGGTTCTTCTGAAATCTCTGGTATAAACGGGTGCGCACGCTCTAAATGGGAGGGAACACCTCGTTCAATTTGGACTCAAAATTATTGGCAAGGTGGGCCACGCCGGCCCATACCTACCTTACCATTCGAAAACTAAATTTATTAAAGACTTAAATGTTAAATGGGAGCACGTACATAATGTGTTTAAACGAAGTAACAAGATCAATTGTTGATAGACTACTTCTGCGTTAATAAAATCTTGCGAACCTGGAAAATGCGTTTATGGCTTATTATAGTGATCAGATCGTCTGCAGTATAATCAGTAAGCAGCTAGGCAAACTAAGCAAAGATAGCTACTACACAACTGTGAGTATTATCAACGAATGCACGCACCCTTAAGAGAAGCGAGAATCTGACAGTATGTTGGGTATTTCGTGTGTTGGGTCTGTTGTAGGTTGAGTGTGTCATAGGTTGGGTGTGTTATAGGTTGGGTGTGTCGTAGGTTGTGTGTGTCCTAGATTGGGTAACTACACTGTGTAACTCTTAACCATGTCTAATCCTTACATTTTACTCTTTGCATATTCTTCCCGTCACCTCCTGCTTATAGATGCCCTGTTGCTTGTGTCAAGTGTTACACAAACTCTCCATCCCTGGCCCAGCACAGACGCCACACAGATTGCATGTGACAAGCAGATTCAGGTACAAACAATGTGGTTTTAAAGTTCTATTTTTATTTCCAATGTTTCCATCAAGACAGTTTGACAGGCATAATTTGAACAGAATCTTGAAGACACTGTGATTTCAATTGTGATTTCTTCAGCTATTTACTACTAAATGATGGCTAAATGAGATATAGAAATTTTGCCAAGATTAATGTGGAAGTTATAGAGGGAACTGGTGGTATCAGGGTGGGTGGGTTTAATAAGAGAGTTCACACTTTTGTTAAAATCATCAAAAGAATTTACTTTAAATTTTAGATCTGGTAACTTGTGAAACTGTGCAATAGTATATGAGCTGGACTACTTTTGCCCTTTTTTCACTGAATTTCGACTGGGCTGTGTCATTCAATAGTTTGTCTGATTATTTCATCAAAACTAAATAACTCATTTGGGCCAATAAGTTAGCATGTAGTTCATAATATATTTTATACTGAATTAAATTAGCAAACAATAGAATTGAGGAGGAACCTTTAAGTTGGTTTTCCTTAGTTGTACAGTGTGATGGTGTCGATGCTCAAGACTGTAGAGATGAGTGATGTCGCCAGTGTCTGCCAGACTGCCCAATGTCTCAGGGACATCAGCGATGTCGACTGTGACTTCAGTGGCCAGACAAGGGTATCACACCTACTATCTTGTCTTTGCACCCAGATGATTTCGAAACATTCAATAATATAAACAAAATGTAAATAATACGAATTGTAACTAGAAAGTATAATCACAACAGGCTACAACAACTTTCAACAAAATCACATCAGCATAAGAAATATAATTTATTTCCATTTTATTTCCTGAAATCATTTAATCAGAAGTCCTGTATAAATACACAGAGAGACATTTTGACTTATAATTGATTTTCATGAATGATCGCGATTATTACTTTTGGGTAATGTTGCTACTGCTGCTGCCACCACTGCTGCCACCACTGTTGCCACCACTGCTGCCACCACTGTTGCCACCACTGCTGCCACCACTGCTGCCACCACTGTTGCCACCACTGCTGCCACCACTGTTGCCACCACTGCTGCCACCACTGCTGCCACCACTGCTGCCACCACTGTTGCCACCACTGCTGCCACCACTGCTGCCACCACTGTTGCCACCACTGCTGCCACCACTGTTGCCACCACTGTTGCCACCACTGCTGCCACCACTGCTGCCACCACTGTTGCCACCACTGTTGCCACCACTGTTGCCACCACAATTACTACAACAATTTGATGAACTTGAAGCATTTAAATGATTAAGTTAACATAGCAATATCTACAACGTAGTTGTACATGTGGCTGTTTTCTTTTTACCTGTACTGCATTGATTTAAACCTAATGGATTTACATTGATTGGTAATATATATAATGTATTAATATTATGAAATGTGAAAATGAATTGCAGCTAGTGTGTGCATGCGTGTGCGCGCGTGTGCTTGGGATAATTTCAAATATGTCGGTGTAATGGTTATTATTGTTTGTGTTGTATGGATGATGATTATTGTGTGCTTTCTTCTACAGCTTGATGCTATAACTCTGTATGAGAAGATGGCAGGTATCCTCGCTGAGAAAACTGACATGTCTGATGACACAGATGTGTTGTATGGCCCCGCCTCCTTATGGGACGTGACTGACAGGTAGGCGAGCAATGGGTGCATAGCCCTGCCTCCTTATGGGACTTGACTGACAGGTAGGTGAGCTATGGGTGCATGGCCCTGCCTCCTTATGGGACGTGACTGACAGGTAGGTGAGCTATGGGTGCATGGCCCTGCCTCCTTATGGGACGTGACTGACAGGTAGGCGAGCTATGGGTGCATGGCCCTGCCTCCTTATGGGACATGACTGACAGGTAGGCAAGCTATGGATGCAGTGCAGGTGGTGCTGTCATTGATACTTGCTAGGCCAAGAGCTGGGTGCAACATCGGGGACTTGAGTCTCGTTGCTGCAGCTCTAAAAAATGACCAGTGAAGCCACCTTTAAAAAGGCCTTAAAATGTTATTTTATTAAACATGTTAACTTCTAGAAACACTCACTGTCTTATTTATGGACTGCCTGTGTGTGCGCTCCGTTTTGTCATTGTGACTTCTTGACATGGCATTAATCCCTTCTTATTTTCTTGAACTTTAATACGACGTGATGGTCATTCGAGGTAATTTAAGTTTATCACCTCGAGTGATTTATTTAACTAGAATTGGCACTATATTAGCGTAATTTTATTATTATTATTGACAGCCGCAGTCGCACAGTGGTTGGAACATCGGACTCTCAATCAAGACGATCGGGTTTCGAATCTTCTTGCTGCTATTTTAAACTTTGGGTAATTTAGTTCCCGCCACATTGCCTTGGTTCACTCATCTGTATAAATGACTACTTGGCTATAGACAGTGTTGGATGCATACAAAGAATAGTCTTTGTGCAGTAATTACTGCATGGCTGAAGTTGAGTTGGTAATGTAGTGAACAGATCTTCCAGGGGGTGGCATGTAATGAAGTTTGAGCAGTCCGGATACTGTGCAGTATAAGTTACTTTACACCCTGTCTGCTTCAGGGTGATATTTGAAAGCAGTATGAATGTCCTGTATAATTCCATGCAAGCTGCAGACTTGCTGCAACCGGCTGTTAGTGCTGGGCAGAAGATCGAAGACACGTACACCAAGACCAGAAGGACAACGGTAAATGTCCATCTCGGATCATCTATCTCACAACAACGTTTTGATCCTTAAACTAAGCTTAATCTGGGCTAGCGCGCTTTCTCTGTAGCTGTGTCAAAAATCTGGAACAAACTCCCCATTTCTTTAAAATCATCAGAAAAATCATCTGAAACCTTCCACAAAACTCGACATATATTTTTTCAACATTCCATTTCCACCCTAAAACGTTCAGCAGTCTTGCTCTGATGAAGTTATTTGCGTGTCCCTGTACATGATATCATGCTAGTCTGGTTTGTTTGTGCCTCTGAGCTCAGGATTTAGGCCCTATAGAAGTGTTATTATTATTCATCCATTTGTACCACGCAGATGTTGCTTTCCCATTTCAAGCAAAACCAGTACTTTAAAAGCCTACAACGTTGCTGATCTTGTACAGTCTCCAATGCAATATTGTTGCTATTTTTCCATTTCAGATAAAAACAATAATTAATAAAGCCCTGAAAATTGTCGATCAAATGTCCACTGCAGTTTTCAACAGAAAGTCACCAGGTGAAGAGACAGTGCTTCAAAGTAAAGCATTTGCAGTGAAACTGAAAAGAGACATGGCCTATGATCTGAGCAACCAGACGTTGGTACTGCCTCACTCGAGTAATGGTGGGATCGACCTCCCAACACTTTGTGGGTCTAATATGATGTGTGCACCATCAGAATATCTTCGTGTTCAGGTCAGCTCAGTAGTTGTTTAGTTACGTTGAACAATAATTACTAGGAACATTATTTACCCAGACACATCAATCTTGGCTCTATATATACAAAATTGATTGATATATGCGGGAATAAACACTGCCACAAACTGTTTTATATTATAGAAGTAGTACCACATTAATTTTAGTCATCCATGTAATAAATAACTGTTTTGATCTAGTGATTCTTTCATTTTATATACACTGATTTTTAGTTTATTTAAAATTTGTATTGTAGTTTTTTAATCTTTTCAATCACATAGGGAAAAAAATATTATATTTATGACAGCAGTTAGAAATAGGAATGGGAAGTTTTGCCGAAAATTCAGTTCACAAAGCACCTGCCAAGTCAGGGATAATGTTATTGTCAGGGGAATATTGGGAATAGGGACAAGAACTTCTATTATATGAATTGCTGTCTTGGAAAAGTCGGTAACATATATAGTAATAAGGTTTTGTTTCAGACAATACAGCAGTATGTCCATAGAGAATAAGTAGATAAAAGAAAACAATATAAAAACAGTACATTTATTTATATTATATCATTTGCAATCCACTGAACCCGCAATTTTTATGCACAATGAAATGAATGTATCTAATTACATATATTAGGTAACATGACTATTGACTTTATCTTTTATGTAGTTGTGGGAGTCGCCCGTGAACCCATTCAATTGGGATGTGTCTTCAAGCAGTGTGACGACCCCTACCATTGGACTGACTGTCACCACTGACAGTGGCATGCAGCTAAACGCCAGTTTCTTCAGTGACCCTGTCATTGTTAGCATTCCAGGTGACATAACCCACTTCCTATTGTAAGCACAATTTCACACGCAAGTCATTGTCCATGTAAAAGTGGGATGCGATAACCCTGTGGTAGAGCACTGGATTTTCAGTCGACGGGACCGAGGGTCGAATCCACTTACTGCCATTTTGAAATTTTGGCGATTTCGTTCACCGCACTTTGTCTGTGTCTTTCATAAGAGACAGTAAAAGCTGTTGGTCCCTTCTATCTGGTGTCTATGCCAGGGAGAGTAAAAGGTCCCATGCAGGGGGTAAATGTGTAACCTGTCGTGGACTCAAAGAGTGGTTATCTCTAACCCACTGATTCTCCCTCAGCCGGAGCTGCTTCAACCAGGGGCATGTGAGAGGCCCGAGCAGGCAGTATGTATGGCAGTAATGCAAGATCTGACTCCCTACATGCCCAGTAGTAAAGGGCACATGTACATTGTAGACTTACAGTGCACCTACATAGCAATACTAACAGAACACACAAATGTTAGCTTAAAATTAAGACTTGTGTGCTTCAACATTGGGTGGGTCTTGGTGCAAGTAGGTTTGCTGTTCTATTTGTCTTGTACAAAACTGATCTGCCATGGTATTATGAAGTTTATTCTAGCTGCGTTAGTGGTCTGTGGAGATTTAGAGAAGTAGATGTTTGCAATGTCAGCTTTATTTCCATTTGGTTGCTCAAATCAAAACGATAAATATCGGATACAGTCATATTCGTAAGAAAAAAAATTATTGAATATGAATATATGACATTATACAATGGCTAGTCTTGCTGATATCCACTCCAAATTCTAAAACGTATACAGAGGTGCCAACTATTATGATTTGAGCGTAATAGTCATGATATTTAGCCACGCATTATAACATTACGCCTAACCCTCCCTTTATTACACTCGTAGCTGGTTATGGTCTGTATTTTTTTTAATTAAAATGCATTTCCTCCCTCTTGCCAATCGTTACCTGCCATCAGTCAGTATTGTTTTAACCTGGCTGACCTTTTGCACCATCTGATTAGCACAGGCGCCATTGCTTGTTGCCATGGTGACGGACGAAATATAGCAGTTTTACGCGCGCTTTCAACCTATGGACTAAACCAAGCGTATGTAGTAGGTGGTGTAAGGATTAAATGCGCCATGAGTAGCGGAAGAGCTGATGCTATGGCATAGCCATGTTGTGGTCATAATCAATGTGCCTATGCTTGCACCCCTTGACAATTTAATGAGATAGGTCTATCTCTTTGACTTGGCATGCGTGAAGTGATCTCATTGTTGCTGAATTATCAGGTTCGGATGGCATTTTTAATGTAGTTTTACCTTGGGAATGTATGTACAGCCCCCCCCCACTCCTGATTCCCACTGGGTCATCGCAAGGGTATTACACTTTTACATCATTGGCACCTCTGCGTATGTTTAACATAAAATTCTCAGAATGAGGCAACCTTGCATTATCTGAATGGATATATCATGGTAATAAAACTACCTAATTAGTCAAGAGCATTTACCAGTAGATAACAATTAACAAGTAACGATAGAAATTTTTAATATTTGCAGAGCAAAAGTCTCACAACGACACAAGCTAGCATAGAAATTGAATGAGGCTGGATCTAGGTCATGCGGCTGCCTATATAGCACAGTGTATCCCTCTGAGTATGGGAATAATTAGTCGTAATACCCTCAATACCAGAGTTGGTCTAACCTCGAACCACTTTCGTTGCTTTGTTATCCCACATAAAATCCTTTATGCGCCGCTGTCATATAAGTTCATGGTTGTTGATGTCACTAGAGTGTCACCTGCCATATAGCATCAGAGTGCAGGCTAAGTCTGACTGGTGACACTCTCGTGACATCAACAGTGTATTATTCCCTAAGCGTATTCATGTTTTCTTTTCTATGCAGCTGTCATAGCCGGGGTTCACACAACCAGTATGACCATTGACTTGCTCCTGGGTGAAGGCCCAGTGTCAACGTGGGATATACAACATTTTACATGCAACATCGAGCGACACAAGCGCTATCTCGTCACATTCAAGTTGACGCGAAATGAATCACAACCGTCGCTCCTGTTGGCCATGAAGACCGACGCTTATGCGAGAGTCGATGATTTCTTTGGCGCACCTGACCCAGACTCCCCGACTGTGCTACTCGAACTCAACTTTAGAAATAGGCCACAGGAACACACATTGTTTACAACAGACTCCCTGACGGTAGCTACTGCTAAGAACATCACTAACAGCACTGTCGTCATTTCCGTTGCGGTCACTGGTAACTCGGCATCTGGACGGATTTATTTTGGTGTGCTTCCAATTTACTATGATGTGCTGCGGTGCCTGAAATGTGAAACAGAGAAGCGAACAAGTTGTGGGTTCTGCAGTATTACGTTTCAAAGGCGTTGCCTGTTGGCAGGGCAACCCCCTTACAGACTGGTCAGTGTGACGGTCCTTACGACTAAACATGATTGTCTCCACTGGAGCCCGCAGGAAGAAACCTGGACGGACACTGCATGCATGGTAACTCATTACACCTCCATGGTAAAATCTCCATCCTCAATTCATGCAACACATCATGAATCAGGTTCATTTATGTTAGCACTAGCCGAGTTGCCCTGTGTTTCATGGGAGAAAAGGCAGCCGCTGCAAGAGTATATGACTGCATGCCCCAAAATCGTGTACAGCTGCCAGTTTCACAATGCATTCATTTGACTTCAATCACGTAACTCGGAACAGTCAGCAAATATACATAGCCCTGTGAATAATTGTACGTAACTACGATCTGCTATTGTTCCAGGTTACATAATGTATGTCGGACGTTGACATAAATTCCTTTGTGAGATCCCCACCCCCAGAGGAATTTTCGTAATTTTTTTACGTATGAACCATCCCCATAGGCCCCCGTGAACACCTAAAAAATTTCAGCCACTTGTGTGAAACTGACAGGCAAACAAACGAACACAGCCATAAACTACTTTACGGTACAGAAGCCTTGAAGCAGTGTCTGAGACACGCCTTCACTCCGTTGCAGGTATCCCTGGAACCAAGGGCCGGACAGATTGTGTGTGCATGTCGCCACCTATCGGTGTTCGCAGGCAGGGTACTCGTCGCTCCCAACCGCCTGAATATGGCCGAACTGGAACTGTTCCTCAATGTCTTTCAGTGTCCCATCGTTGTCACTGTACTCATCGTCTTCTGGTGCATCTACCTCCTGCTGATGGTGTGGGCGAGGCACAAAGACGCTGCTGACACTCACCAGGTGAGACAGGACGTGACATCTATGTTGTGTCTGTTTTTAGTGCTGTCTTCACGCGTCGTTTAGCCCATTGTGAATCAGGTTCATTGACATTCAAATCAGTAGTGTGCAGTGGTGCCACAGTTCCAGTTATCATGGGTCTGTGTGGTTCTTGGTGACAATTTATTCACGGTACGGGTCTGCCACGGCTCCAGTATGGGAGAGTTATCTGCTCTTGAAAGAGGCGGAGAGGAAAACTCCTCAAATTGTTAAATGCACAGATACCTAAAATATTTCAACTATATAATTTGAATCGCCTCTTTCTCTTGGTGCTACACCATCGTTATTTAACCTGGAGGTAATTACCCCCGGGGGTGGTAATTCCACCTTTTTCAAGGGGTAATACGAGCCTTTAAATTTAGGGATATTTTCGTAATTCATTCAACACGATTATGCTCTTGTACTGCGCCACATTGAAGATATGTCATCCCATAATGTACTTGATGTCCAAAACACCTCGTACTCGAACATCCTAGAAACATCGTCCAAGCCTATTAATAGGCAATGCGCAACTACTCACCAAATTGCATACATCCATACATACTCACCAAATTGCATACATCCATACATACTCACCAAATTGCATACATCCATACATACTCACCAAATTGCATACATACTCTAGCAGGATTATAGTAAGATGACTGTTTTGTCTATTACAAGATTAGTGTCTGCGTTCCAGCGTAAACTGACCATTCTACAGGACAATGAACCAGATGCCACGTATTACTACCTAGTGACAGTGTTAACAGGTTGGAGGAACAGTGCTGGCACTACCTCAAAGGTGGCCCTCTACATCTTGGGCACCAGGGCTTCCACAAAGATACACGTGATGGCTGATGCTGAGAAGTCTGTGATGGAGTCTGGCGCTGAAAACTGGTTTCTGCTGGCTACTAGGGAGCCACTGGGCGACCTAAGGTCATTGTCCATCTGGCACAGTTGTGGTGGTCTCTTCCCTAACTGGTTAGTTCAGTGCAACAGCTTCACTTAAAGCTGCCTCCTGAATTCACTTAAAGTTTCCTCTTCCGTTCTAATGTTTTGCTCGTTTCAGAACCATATCTAGTATCGGCTACAACAGGCTCATTTGTACAAATGTATTATTTAATTTTGGTGAAATCTTTGAACAAACTATGTTAAAATTGAAATGAAAGGGGCAGATGTGGCTAAGCTTTCATGTACAATGGGATAGTTCACACTTCCAAAATCAGTTCTTTCGATGAATTTAAAAAAGTTTGCACTCTTCAGTTAAATGGACTTCAAAGTCAAGTACCATATTCGACCTAATAAGAGTGCAGTACGGTTGAGCGTAAAAATTGGGCCATGGAAAAATGTCATGTAATTTGTTCTTATAAGTGTACATCAAATTTTTCACTCTTGATAGTAAGGTAACTGTTTAACACTAGTGGTGTCATAGAGCAACTGAAAAGTGGTGCCAACTGTTTAGCACCAGGTAGTGACGCTTCAGTGGTTCCACACTAGTCAGATTGCAATAATTATGGATCCTGCTGATTAAAAAGGGGGTGTACGCTAATTAGGTTATGTTCGCTTAATAGGTGGAATACGGTATATACTTTAGATTTGCCAATGTTTTGTGTTTTCTAACATGCATCAGTGTTGTTCTCCTCTTTGTGCCCGTGCAATATTAATAATAAGACAAGGTGTTATAGAAGTATTGCTTATTTCATATTGAGACAAATATATCTTTCATCATGCAGACAAATAGTAAAACTATACACCAGTCACATCTTACAAAACATGTTTTACATTATAACTAATTTGCAGTACAGTATTTGCAATGATTTTTTAAAGTATTCTCCAATACTTAAAATGTAATTTTGCAATGTAATGCAAGTATTGAACCCGTCCGTGGTATGCTACCACTGTGATTGATCATCTGCAATAGATACAGTTTGTGTTTCAGGTATCTGAATGAGATCACTGTACGGGACATCGACACGCAACAAACCTGGCACTTTGTGTGCAACGATTGGCTGGACGCAGAGCTTGGTCCACGTTCCATCAGACGCACACTGCTGGCTGACAAGCATTCGAGTTTCCACTATCGGTTTGCGCTGAAGGCAACGCAAGCGATACGAGACCAGCACCTGTGGTTAAGCATCTTCTTGCGCCCTCCCCATAGTTTGTTCACTCGCGTCCAGCGACTTGCGTGCGCGATGTCCTTCATAATGCTCGCAATGGTCACAAATATCATGTTTTATGGCAAGCGCAAGAGTGACGATGATTTTGTTGTCAGTTTCCAAGACAAGAAGTTTGGTGCAAAAGAATTCATCATCAGCATGCAATGTTTGTTGATAAACTTGCCCATCAACTTTTTGGTTGTGTCTCTCTTCAGGAAACTGAATCCAGCTCACCGAACCCCAAAGGTCGAGCCCGAACCAACATTTGGGTATGGTATTGTCAGTTTGGTCTCTCTGTATATGACATGTTTTGTAAACACTGGTGAGGGGTACCAGTCGTCTGTGTATTGTCTATAACTACCCCTTATCAAAAACAGGATTCTCAATAACTTTTGAAGTAGAAGGCAAAAATTACGCATAACGAGTAAATGTCGTGAACAAATAATGAGTAAATGTTGTGAACAAATAATGAGTAAATGTGAACAAAATAATGAGTAAATGTCGTGAACAAATAATGAGTAAATGTCGTGAACAAATAATGAGTAAATGTCGTGAACAAATGCCTTAATGAGTAAATGCTTTGTGAACAAATGTATGTAAATACTCTAATCAAATGTCCCATAAAATAAAGACCCTGTGAGTAAATGCTCTAAACAAATGCCCTAGTAAATAATTATACTGTGAGCAAATGCCTGTGAATGCACTGTTTGCAAATGCCCTAGTGAGTAAATGCCCAATGAACGATTGCGGGTGCACTGTGAATCTCCGCCAGATCTAATGTCAACTAATAAATAATTGGCAGCTACTACATGACAGAGGGTGCAAAACTGACACATGACATATAATGTTCACACTTATGGGAAAGTAAAAGTACTTAAAGGACATGAAGTAGTATAAGTAAAGGAACCGTGTAGATTGGCTATCATAAAGTATTCATTCTCACAGAGGACAACGAAAGAGTGGAACAAACTGTTAGTTGATTGTGTAAATGCCAGCAGCATGAGTACAAATAAAAATAAAATTTACAAATCTCAGATGAGCGGGTTACACATAAGGAATAAGATGAATAACTCTCGATAGGCCAATGGCTTCCTTGTCCACGTACTTGTCATGTGAAGATTGTTGATACTTAATTAGGCTTTAGATGGCAATCTTGTTAGATCAAAACACAAACAGGCATGAAACCAATTTGTGAGGCTTGTATTGTTGTGAATGATATCTGCTGTCTTATATTATTTACAGAGGACAAGATGATAAAAAGAAAAAGGTAGGAAAGAGGATTGTTACGGTTCTATTGCATGATACAGACATTGACTGTTTTACAACTGTTTGTTAGTAAACAATGATCTGTGGCTGATTGTTATCCCAAATAGTAAGGCTTTCTTCATACGTTTTGTATTTTCACCGACAAACTATTTAACGGTATATAAATTGCAGCAATTCTGTTTTATCAACTTGGTGATGATATATTGAATGTTAAATGATGTTTGCAGTAGCAATAAGGATTGTCTCTTGGCTTCTACCCTTTGGGTAATTTGTGGCATGTATTTAAAAATCTGACAGGGTGGTCATGAAGTTTAAGATCTATTGTTTATGGTACATTCCAAATCAACTTGAATAGATTTCCTGTATGTATTACAGTCATATCTCATTTAACCATTACTTCATCTTTTTCCCAGTAATCCACATGCCTTTGACTGATCGTTTGAGGAACCAACCTGCCGGATTTGTTTGGGACCACTCAAAACTTCAAAAGTTGTACACCCCAAATCAGACAGTTAATGGTTTCAATGATTGCTTTAATATCACAGCTACATTGTTTGATCTTTGTTCAGGGTCCAGTCAGTTACACGGCACTAAATAGTAAAACACTAGACAAATGTCATGATACGCTACACTTATGGTACCGATAGTTACAGCACAGGCGAAGAGAAGGTGTTTCGCTAATCTGCCCAATTCATTAATGCAGCCAAGACAATTGGAAACCAAAGTGTGCTGATAAACGAAACATCACTGTGTTGTAATAATTGGCATAAACAAATAGAGCTATTGGAAACCAAAGTGTGCTGATAAATGAGATATCACTGTGTTGTAATAATTGGCATAAACAAATAAACCTATTGGAAACCAAAGTGTGCTGATAAATGAGACATCACTGTGTTGTAATAATTGGCATAAACAAATAAACCTAAATTCAATATGCGTACATTGCATTACTACATTTCATCTAGGATTACACATGGATTCGGCTGTTCAAGGTAATCAAAGAAAGGTAAATATATATGTACATATTATATGTTGCATTAGTTTTAGTAGTTGTGAGATCCAGATTATGAATCGTCTATCATACAAAACTTTATTAATTCTAATTGCTGTTTAATGCCTGGGTAACATGATTCCATTATCATTCTGTAACGTTTTGCACTTTTAAAAACTGCTGTGATGTTCAATGAGGATTTTGCCAGTGTTGCTTGCATGTAAATTACATAGCAGTTATTACTTAATATGCATCCCACACTTGTAACATCCAAGATAATAATATACTGATCATATGTGCCTTTTTTACAACAAACTATTAATATGACTAGAAATCCAGATGGGATAACTTGGTAGTTTGTAGACAGTAATAATTTGTAGTTATTACATACAATTGTTTGCAACACAATGTGTATTTTCTTTGATTGTTCCAAGTTACATAAACTGTCCACTGATCAGGTACTAGAGGGCGCTACATATACAAAGACGACATTGGACGGTTTATATAACTTGGAACAATCATAGAAAACGTGGTGTTGCAAACAATCTATAAAAGATAATTCTATGAAGGGAAATAATAGGGTTAATTTCAAGAAAAAATATAAAAGTGTCACATATCCTTTCTTAGGGTCGTAGATGAAAACCTGAACGTTTGGTGCCTGAGATGCACAGTGTCTAGGAGAAGTAGCATAGCATACATAGATATATACACACGTACTGTAGCTCAATTATAGTAAGATGTTAGTGTGAAAATGATTCAGATGTTCTGTCATTTATCTACCAGTATATTATGTTTCTTTGAAGCCAATTTTGGTGGTTACATTACCTGACGTGGACGTTGGTCACATCATCGTCGCTTCTCGCTACATATGTCACTGCGTTATATAGTCTGTCGTATGGCTACGCGACCAGCGTGTCCTGGGCTATGGCGTTCTTCTCGACACTCTTTCAGAACATCGGCATCATGCAGCCCCTCAAGGTGTCCATCTTAGCGGCCAGCCTGAGCTACTACTTTGGCTCGCATGTTGGTCCTGCTTGTCGGGCTGAATACTACATCCACATGGGTAAGTCTTTGGCAAATCTTCACCTTGTCATATCTGACGTCTCCAACTCTTACCTCAATTCTGTTTTTTGGTTGGCTTGTCTTATAATCAGTTCCCAAATAATTGAACCTGTTTACTATCGAAGGGTGCCCAGCATTCCTATGTTTTTCGAAACAAATTACTCAAAACGTGTTTCCTCCGTATTCCAATAGCTTTGTATGTTTACTATATCAATAAAGTTCACTTTTGTAGCAATGACATACCTCTAAATTAGTTTTATTCATGGATAAAGCTTGCATCTACTATGTAATCGATGCCATCATTCAATCTTTGATGGCCATTTACAAGAAATGTTGGCAGCAAGAAAGTACAACACTCTGGAATTTAAAATGATCTGGTTGGGATTGTTGTGTTCACCTGCATATTCTAAAAAAAATTGAAAAAAAATTTTTTTTGGTCATATCTTGGGGTAGTGAATTAAAATGTGTCAACAAATGTTACATTTAGAATATCATGACTTTGAAGATTCAGAATTAGAAAAATATTCTTAATGATGGAAAATTTTTTTAGAGTTGGTCTAAAGTTAACTAAGCCAGTGATGACTGTGAAAGTATTATGATAAAATATCCATTACTTTTTAAGTGTTGTAATTTTTAAGAGGGGCTAGAATTCCTTCACACAGTGGCCATTTTGTTTGTTGCCATGGAAACGGGGTGTCTGGCGTAAAATGTTCAATGTTTAACTCAGAAGAAGCCACTACAATTTGGGCATAACAAATCGCACTAACTATGGAAATTTATTTAATCCTATCCAGCTGCCACATCTCTCCTTAAACCCATGTGTCTATTTTGTAACAATGTTTCTGTTCGTCAGTCACTAAAACAACATATGTTGAGGACACAAGACAATGGATGCGGCATGTAAAGCCTCCATCAGCACAGGTGTACAGACTTCCAAAGCCGATGATTATGATGAGCGCCTGCCACAGACTAAGGAGGGAGCGGCACATGTGGAACACGTTCAAAGACGTTGTGGTCGGCGTGCTGCTACTCGCTCTAATCTCGGCCATCGCGTACGGACGCACTGATCGACTCTCGTTCCTCTTGAACAAGTCGATTCAAGACACATTTGTGAAGGCCCATCACACAGCCAACCTTGCCTTCACCGGTGTATGTTCTGTCTGTTCTTTAAATATCTTATTTATTATTTTAGTATTATAATTTGCCTCTGATTGGCAAAAACAGTCAGATTTATGCATACAAATGCTGGTCTAATATTACTACATAGTTACTTAATTAAGGCCACTTGTTCAAAGGCAGTATAGGCCATCAACAAAAGTTCCCCACTGGGTCCTGGTTTGTGCCATCTTCGCGGGTTCAATCCAGGTGTAACCCATCCTCTTTATTTCTGTTTCATGGTACCACTACCAGGTGTTTATTGGCCGGTCTCTTCTCCGCTTCCCTTGGGGTTCCATGTGAGAAGTTTCTGTTACTAATCACCCTTCATGATTTTGTCATCTTGATTTGATCACACAGTGTGTGTCTGTGTGGTGTATGCAGATGTGTGTTTGCGTGTTCTCAGTGTAGCAGCATATCTGCACAGGTTCGGACACATGCTGATGTTTGGCTCTACCTCAAGTGCAGTCTTCTACCATCGTTCTACCACAAAGGCACCAAGTATGTCAGCGACGACACAAACATCTTGATTAGTTCAGCCATCATCAGACAAGTCAGAGTCAACTCAAGCAAGTATCTGCTCCGTCTTCTAAAATGCATCTATTAGATATGGGTCTTTTAAAAATATAACCATGTTACAGTTATAACTATGTTAGTAGGAAAAGAAGGTTCATTTTTGTGAAAAAATATCTATGAATTTTTTACTTGAATATGAAACATTTAAATGCTAACAACCACAGCCAAAGTTTAAGTGATAAAGATGTGGCAGTCTGTTATGTTGGACCAAAAATATTCTCTGCAATAAACAATTTTATATATTTTCCTTCTATCAGTTGTTTTCTTTTTCTGAATATTGTACTTAATACAAAATAATTTATCTTATTATTCAGTTATAAAACTTAGTATCATGACTGAGGGATAGTCGTGCCAGACAAATAACTGAAAAGTAATTATATGTAGTAGCAATCATAGTTGATGTTGCATGAATGTGAACTAATATACTACATACTAGGTATCATCAACAAATTACGTATGCAAAAACAAATGCACCCCTCCACAGTACGCAGTAACGCTAGCGATGACTCCTGACGGACTTATACTGAACTTCGTACAATGTCATCATTCACTTGATATAATTCATCAAAGGTTTGACAACCTGGGATGAAGTTACCAGAAGCCTGCAGCACTACAAAACCAGCAAATCGACAGCACAAGCGGGCAACTAGGCAAATTGCATAGAGTATACAGTAGCCTATGCCCCTCCTACCCCCATGTATGCATTGTGTACCCAACCAATGTGACCCCCTGTTCCTTCCGTGCATACGTAATTTGTAGATGGCCACAAATACTGCATGTATCTGCTTTCACATGTTGCTTTGCACCAGGCACAGCCAAGATGTCGTACAGTCGCTCATGGAAGGACCCGCTAGAAAGTGGGCTCGTATACCCATACAGTGCTTGGTTGTATCAGCCTGGCGATATACTACAAATTGGGTCGGTGACGTGTCGTCATAAGACGTACCCTGACGGCGGCTACGTGGTGGTCATTAGAAAGAATCGCGGCCGGATGCTGAGGTTACTACAGGACCTTGACCATATGAAGTGGCTGGACAACGGCACGAATGCAGTGTTGATACAGTTCACCACCTTCAACCCAACGTCAAGTCTCTTCACTGTTGCACTTCTTGCATTCGAGTTCACAGAACTAGGAAATGTCGATCCATACTACGATATCAACACGTACAAACTGTACAACTTGACCAACATGAACGACGTGTACACCATGTGCTACACCATATGCTACCTTGCTTTGTTACTTCTCTTTATGTATCGGATGTGTCACAGCACCTGGCTGGCTCAGAAGCACAACCGGAAACACATCATCCTCAACTTGGTGATGGACATCAGTTGGGTGATAGTTGTACTGACATTCGCCTGTGTATTTGTGTTTGCGTCACGCACCGTCGCGATTAACAACACCATCAAGATGGCAAGACAGTATCCCCATCAACATGTGAGCTTTGCCAGAGCAGCGTACTTGGAGTTTACCTTGACGTGTGTCCTTGCAGCAATTATCGGTATATTTGTGTTCAAGATCATAAAAATTATGGGTTTCAGAAGACAGGGTTTGCTGATAACACTGGCGGTCAAACACATCATGCTTTATGTGGTGTGTTACGTCGGTGTCATCACCGTGAGCGTCGCGTCACTGTCGACAGTGACAAAGTTGATTTATGGCTCTTCCTATTTCAACTATGTCAAGTTCTCGACATCCATTGTGAACACAGTGAAGCTCTTCATGTTTAACTCAGAAGTGCAAACTGATGTAGACACCATCTGTCTCGCCTTCTATGGCATCTCGCTTATTGTTGTCACGCTGTTTGTTCCTGTAGGCATCGTCATTCTCGTGACCACCACGGCACGACAGACGTGGAAGAAACCTCATCTGGAGGACACTGATTTGTTCAGCTTTGTCTTCAGTAGGTTTCTTGTAATGATTAGCTTTTGGAACATGGAACAGTTGAGGGCACATGAAGACGACAAGTTGTTTTCTAGTTGTTCATACAGTGAAAAGACTCCTATTGTCGGCAATGTTAAAACCAGGAAAAATGCAATATCATGAGGCATCTAGAGAACGCTTTGTGTCCATAGCAGGGAAAGTTTTAATTTGGACATTTTAAATGTTAAAACATTTTCAGGTATTTAAAACGATGCTCATTGCAAAGTTCACTATGTCATAGTTATTGCTAATATAAATATGTACCCAAGAATAATGCTGATTTTATTGATTACATTGTTGCTAAATTTAGAAGTTGATGCTCTGTGATTCAGATTTGGGTGACCAAATACTTGAATTTTATTACATTTCAGTATTCATAGACTTCCAGATTTGTGCCACTCATATTATGTTTTATAAAGTATTCATACTCAAATGCCGTTTTTCCACAAGTATAATCACATTTCAAGCTCTGTACAAGTATTCATAATCAAATACTATATGATTATGCAAAGCATATTTTAATACTTTCAAGAAGTATTCATATCCTAATATTGTCTGACAGTTTGTACATTTGAATACTTTCTGAGAGTTGGATACTCTGACTAGGCTATCATTGGTTGGAAGCCAATTGACCTAATATATGTTAGACAATGATAACTTTGAATATTTAAAATATTACCAATGTCGTTGTGTATGTATTATTTGGTTGTTCATAATAAAACACACATTTCAACAAAGAAAAGAGTGTCTATGCAATGTGTATAACTTTAGCTAACTTGGTCATCCAAGAACAGAGCTGCAATATATTCAGCACAGTAGTTAGAGCGTTAGATTGTCAATCAAGAGGACAGTCAATCAAGAGGACTGTCACTTTCAATCGAGAATTATGGTTCAAGTTCACCTGCTGCAATTGTAAAGCTTCGGCTACTTTGTCCACCTCACATTGGCTGTGTCCTTCAGAAGAGAAGTGAAGTAATTTAACTTTTATATAGTATTGCTATGTATTAGTAGTCATATACTTTGAAAGTTTTCACTTTTTAAGTATTGGAAGTCTACTCTTCCAAAATCAGTCAAAATGGCAAACATGTTGTGAAAACATTACAGGCACAATATTACCATTTGACCTGGAAGTTCTCAAACAGTCAAATATAGGTATTTACAACTTTATTATTTTGTAATAATTACATTTTCTGCATATTTAGGCCAATGCCTTTAAAAAACGTAATAAACAAAGCTTACAAGGAGAGTTGCTGGTTTTATAATAGAATAAGTATGCAGCGGCATATCAAGATTCTTTAGTTTTGTAGTGGTGCAACAGGTTACATATCAAGATTCTTTAGTTTTGTAGTGGTGCAACAGGTTACATATCAAGATTCTTTAGTTTTGTAGTGGTGCAACAGGTTACATATCAAGATTCTTTAGTTTTGTAGTGGTGCAACAGGTTACATATCAAGATTCTTTAGTTTTGTAGTGGTGCAACAGGTTACATATCAAGATTCTTTAGTTTTGTAGTGGTGCAACAGGTTACATATCAAGATTCTTTAGTTTTGTAGTGGTGCAACAGGTTACATATCAAGATTCTTTAGTTTTGTAGTGGTGCAACAGGTTACATATAAAAAATTAAACCTAGGGCTATGACCCAGTGCTCCCTCCCAAATACGGCAACGGCACTGAGAATACGTTCAACTGGTATGACATATGATGGTGCCGCCTTATTGTCCTCACAGGCTGATATTGCAACTATCAGGGCAAGACAACATTGGAGAAGTGTGCTAGACAGTAACAACAATGAAACAAATAAATGATGCTGAAATGTCTACTCATTCACTGCTAAATGCAATTTTATCTCCTAGAAACTGTCTGGTACCCTGCCCTGTACCCCTGCAGTGGGGTGCTTACAGTGCAACCCCTGCAACAGGGTGCTTACAGTCTAAGCATACCCCTTGCAGTGGGGTGCTTAAAGTGTATCCCTTGCAGCGGGGTGTTTACAGTGCACCCCTTACAGTGAGATGCTTACAGTGTATCCCCTGCAGTGGCATGTATACAGTGATCCCTCTACAGTGGGGTGCTAAAAGTCTAAGTGTACCCACTGTAATGGGGTACTTACAGTGCACCCCTACATTAGGGTGTTTACAGTGTTCTCCTTAGTGGGGTGCTTACATTACACCCCCTAAAGTGGGGTGCTTACAGTTTAAGTGTACCCCATGCAGTGGGGTGCTAACAGTGTACCCCCTGCAGAGAGGTGCTTAGAGTGCACCCCTTGTAATGGGTGCTTTCAGTCTTATAAATGACAAATGGTAAGAGTTGCCAGAAGTAGCACCTCAGTCAGGTGGCACCATTTCTTGGCAGACAGTAGCTCTATATTGTGCCTTTGTGCTGCTGCAGATAATCCACGCATAACTGAAGTAGGTTTCTTGTTTTCATCGCCGGACGGTCAACCAAAATTGAGCTACAAGTAAAATAAATGCAATTCATTAGCCTTAACGGTTTCTCATATCTAAACATCATAAATTTGTACAAAAAAATATCTTTCTAATGATATATTTATTTTAACAGGACATCGTGTTCAACCTGAAAATGTTGTAACTTTAATTTTTGAAACTAGATCCAAGGCAGACTTATTGCAACATTACTTATTTATTTAAAGCTGCCTTCTCAATTAACTTTTGTGCTGAACTCTGTTCAAATTTGTAATGTGTGAATAATTTTAAGTAATATGCACAGTCATGCATATTTTTTTTAAATCATCGAAAGAATTACCTTAATCATTATATCGCTATATTGCGAATCATTATATCGCTATATTGCGAAAGTGTGAATATCCTTATGCCACAGTATATAAAGCCCGACCACTTCTGTAATTTTTTTTAAAATAATTTAATTGTCCGACAATTTCACCAAACCTAAATTACAAATTTGTACAAACCAGCTAGCATGTAGTGGATATTAAAGAGGTTAAATTTTTCATGAAATGAGATGGGAACGAGATTAGCGAAATAATCAAGTTAAGGAGGGAACCTTAAGCTAATCCATGCAAGGGGCCAAACACAATTGTCAACATTAACCTATTGGTACAAAGCGATCTAAATCCACTTACAGATTTTTAAGATGTTGGTCGCTTGCAAAATATGACCACCGTTGCATCATGATGCATCGCGCGGTGAAAAGTTACGGAACTACTACTGTTTGAAATTGTGCTGTGTTATTGCACAATCCAACTGGGAAATTCACAACTTGGTGGAAAACAATTATTAATTTATGATACCACTAAGTCATTAGAAAAACACAAAACTTTAACATAATTATCAGATATAAAGTCATAAACATACTCATGATTGTTATTGTGTGTCCTACACGTGCACTGTGTCAACATTGTTACATCAATGTTTTTCAATCGGGGAAAATTGTCAACATTTTAAAGTGCAGATACTAATTCAGGAAGCGGGATCTGAGAATTAGTACACTTTGTAGTAATAGATCAATGTTGACCACTGTGAACGACCCCTAGGACAGATGCTGACTGAAGCCACACTGACCTGTGTGGGGTAGGCGGTCGTGTAGATCACGTTCTGCTGGCCAGTCTGGTCGGTCAAGATGTTCCCTGTCAGAGCTGTAGCTTCAGGACACATCAGGTTGACAGCCATTATATTCTGCACTTCTAACTTAAAGCTAAATTTCTTTTAAAGTAAACGTAATAACTGCTAGTATTATATTTGCTGTATAAAGAAATTTTTTTTAACCAATACCAAAAATATATGCTTGTAAAAATAAATTCCATCAGCATCTGTGCATCGAAACTAGCTTTGCGCAAATATAATTAAATAAGGAACATAAACCTGAAGTATTGACAAAAGAAATATTCCAGAAGACATACAGGGAAACAAGTCATGGTTTTGGGCATATGCACCTGTAAGAGTTACTATTTGAAACTACTATTAAGAATATCATGTCAGTAGTTTACTAGGAAAACGTTGTTGAACACACATTATCTTAATTTCATGGGCCGCGCAATGCTGCTAGATAACCCTACGTCACCGATGATGTAGTCTGGCTATATTCGCTCGCCAAATAAAAATCTATTTGTATAGTCTATAGACCTATTCAAATGCTTGCCAATAGGATATGGCCATGCTATTTGCATCCAAACTCAACTTATTTAACATATTCTGGCCTTTGTTTACTAAACTACCAGTAGTTCTCTTTCTGAAAAAACATCATGTTTGTTTGAGACTCCTTTCGTTCTGTGTATACCAGCAGAGCTTAATACGTCACGAGGTAGTGTAGGTTGCTTGATTGCATAGAACTATGCGCATTCGCTTATCGGTCAGCTAACCGGAGAAATTACCAGAATCTTACTTTTAGAATACATACTGACTTTCCGAGTAAACCACTGGCATGATATTCTTGATTTTAGTTGCAAGTGGTTAATTTTTATTATCTCTTAGATGCGTATCTCTTGTATATAACAAAAAGGCTGTGTAATTGACTAGGTGGATGTTTGAGATTCAACAAGAATAGTTTATAGTATATACAATTTGGTTACGACTGTTATTAGTTTACAAACAGCAACCTTGCTCTTCAGCTTGCCATGTAAACATGATATTGATAACGATTGTGATTCAGTAAAACACATTTGTGTGGTCAATATGTTACACTAGAAAGAGTATATTATAACATGTGTTTATGTCTTGTTCTGTTGAGTACTTATTATACAAGTAAAGTTAAACATGGCCATTGCTCCTTAGATTACTTTAGAAATGTGTTATTACTAGTTGTTTTCAATATATTTAAAAACACTTACTGAATGATTCGTCTGTGCCCAGGTCTTCCAGTGTGCCGTCTCCTGGCCCGAGACATTTGTCACCCTTGGTTGCCTAGCAAGGCAAAACATGTATTAACATTGAATGTTTTTAATTCATATTTGTCCTTACAGATGACAATCCTACATTAAACCGTTTCTAGATTATAACAATATTTTATTTAGTGTTAAGTTAATTATGTCTCACTTCATTGTGGCTTACTTGTTTTTAAAAAGGTCAAATATTACATTCCACAAAACTGGAATGTCAATCCATCCGAGTACCTTAAGCAGATTTAGGTAGAGGAACTTGGCATAAATTTTCTTTGTTCCATTTGAAATAGCAATCATCCCCAATGACATTTTAAGAACACCGTCTATAGATCTGCTTAGTAAAATTGACAATCCGTCTACTCCATGTCACAAAGGTATCATAAGAAATAAGCAACATTATTTTCAACAAACCTCTCTGTACTTCTGGAGGTAAACTTTGAGTGGCTCCACATAGTTGTCAAAACCCAGTGTAGACATTGCAAAGAGAATGTCTTCACCGTTGATCGTCTTCCGTTTCTCCTGTCGGCAGCGTTCGCTCGCTCTGAGCACAGTCAAGGCATCATACGTGCATTCATTCTGTCTACATCCATTATGAAACACACAATGTTTCTATGTTTTCAATGCACAATAATTAGATAGACACACTGCATTAAAAAAGTGTCGCCATCTGGTGTTTAACAGTTGGCACCACTTTTCAGTTGTTCTACACTAGTCACCAAATTACACCACTAGTGTTAAACAGTTACCTTATTGCTTAAGAAAAAACATTTTTTCCATGGCCAATTTTTTTCAACTGTACCGTACGCTTGTTAGGTCAAATACAGTAACTTGTAACCGAATCCAGTCCCAGGACCACTGAAAGTACTTTACTCCCCCCCCCCGACATACATGTTGTTTCCATCACCAACACTCAACTCAACTTTTCTGGGAAGCCTTCAGCCATGCTGCAATTACTGTACACAGACTATTCATCGTATGCATCCACCATTGTCAGGTAATCATTCAAACAGTTCAGTGAACTGAAGCAGCACAAAGTGAATGAAATTGCCCAACCCTGGTGTTCTCGACATTCTAATCAATGCCACTTCACCCACATGAAACCACTGTTTGTTAATGTTATCTAAAATGATATCATGTTATCGATAATTATATAGAATTGCTCTTTTAATTGATTAAATGCATTGTAGTGTCAAATCCGTCATATGGAACAAATCCTTCTTTTTCTTACTACTATTTCGAGTACTTCTACTGTTTTGACAAACCATGAATATTGATGGAAGGTCAGTAACAATGGTGTTTGATACCAAACCATTCAGTGTTTACTTTTGATCAAAATGCAGGACAAAAAGTAATTTACTGAAAATGTTTGTGTCTGTATCAAGTCAAGGATACTCGCTCGTGATGAAACTAATGAACTCGGAGACACATTCCTGAAGACATTCCTTCGCATCCTTTGCCACCTGAGGAGAGACAGAACAATGATAACAACATGATCAACATCTTGTCACTTTATTTATCGTCTATGTGCACAGGTGTGCCACACAAGGCTAGCTCAAGATCTACGTCTTATAGAGCAAGTTTTGGCAGCAGCTCATTCAGTGCTCATCTTACACACACCTAGTTCAGTGCATGCTAGAGTTTGTGAGTCCTCAACAGGTTATACATTTACTCCCATGTGTGGGATCTTTTACTTCCCCTGTCATAGGCACAAGCCAGGTAATGGCTCTTAGCATTTACTCTAATTTAAATAAACCAACTGATGATAAAGTAATTTAGAGTCCACCCAAAATAGTGTATTTTTAATCACCATCATGATCACTAGGCCTTTTTGAACAATGTAACTGAGTGTGAGTACCATTACTCAAAAATGTTCTACAGTTACACATGATTACGATTACTCCATGTCTATCCTATATAAGCCTAGCAACCCCAGCCAGCATCCTCACCTTGCCCGTCTTCGGGATTGCATTCTTCATGATGCGGGCAACATTTGCAATTGGTAGAAACCGGTCCTGGAATACAGCAAGCATATAATTATAATAGATGTGTGAATGCATGTGATATCCGCACTGTTTATTATTAGATATACGTCACTGACTTGCTTATCCTCTTTGTACCATAGTTAGAGCACAAGCCACATTTCATTGCCTTATAATAATAAACAGCAGATGAACAAGTTTGAAATTTCTGTATGCTACGGTTATCTTTATGGAAGTCTTTTGTACAGATGAGATTGTAATCTTTGTAACAGATTTCCTGGCCTTTCGTTGTATTTCTAGTGGAGTTTGCGTAATCTGCAGGCATCTGTTAGATGCCCTCAATTCATTTAGCTCATCACGAATCAGGTTCATGGTTGTTTAAATATGTAGTGTGTGATTAGTTTAAGTAATGTGCATGGACAATTTAAAAAGAGTACTTTTGCTAAAACTATTGAAAGAATTGACTTCTTCTTCTTCCGTTATTTCACTACCATCACTACAATGTTATTTCACTACCATCACTACAATGTTATTTCACTACCATCACTACAATGTTATTTCACTACCATCACTACAATGTTATTTCACTACCATCACTACAATGTTATTTCACTACCATCACTACAATGTTATTTCACTACCATCACTACAATGTTATTTCACTACCATCACTACAATGTTATTTCACTACCATCACTACAATGTTATTTCACTACCATCACTACAATGTTATTTCACTACCATCACTACAATGTTATTTCACTACCATCACTACAATGTTATTTCACTACCATCACTACAATGTTATTTCACTACCATCACTACAATGTGAAAGGATTTTAAACGTGTCCTTCTCTAGAGTTTGTGAGTCCATCACTGGTTTTTTCCATTTCCCAGTGCAGGAACTTTAATTCCCGTGGCATAGATAGAATGGGACCAACGGCTTTTAACGTCTCTTTTGAAAGAGACAGGCAAACTGGGGTGAATGAAATTGGCCAAGTTTCGAAACGGCAGCAAGTGGTTTTGAATCATACACATGGCCACTGCCATTTTCTCAATGAATTTCAGTTGGACCTAGTCAAACATTATTTGTTTCTCCAATGATTTCATCAAAACTAAATGAACACTTTACATTTTAGCTACAATGGAATAGCGGATACTAGACATGTTTGATTTTTGTGTGAAATGATTCTAAAATGAGATAAGTGAAAATTTGAACTGTGGAAGCAGCATTGAACGACTGTGCTCATTGTGTTGTTACAGACAGACATGCAAGGAGAAATTTGGTGGCGTAATGTGTCCGGTTTCATAATTAGATCATAGTAGTGTAACATTACCGTTGGATTTGTAATGAGGGCATTCTGAAGAATACAAGGTTAACGAGACTACCTAACTATTCTTCTATTAAATAAATTGCAATTGTTTTGTATGATATGATGTGGACAACAGCAGCTGTCAGTTCAGTGTAAACACTCCTCCAGTGATCAACCGCTAGTTGAAAAATTATGTAATGGTGCGGTGCTCTGGAATTGTGCGATGCACATAGTGGGGATACACAACTATACACGTTTTCCATCCTTACCTGTTCTTTCAGTGGTTCATTGTCACTACGCTCAGACTCCTCCAAACCATCATCCATGTCAGGACCTGCTGAAATGTGTCACAATATATATTTTATTTTCAGGAACTCACATAAAAAACAAAGAGCTCCACTGACTAAGCAAGGTGAAAGCTGCTGTCTGAAACTCTAGTTTAAGGTAGCTGGGGTGGCTATTATATGCTTGTCTTGATTTGAGTAGTTTCAGTAGAAGTTTTTAAGATAAATTAACACTTTCTTCACATATTGTAGTTGAAATACTATAATATTCCAGATTAACAACATTTAGACTTTTTCATTTATTTGGTTATGTTACAAGATTTTTAATACATTTCTGTGTATTTGAAAAAATCGCCACAAAATGCAATTATATCGATTTGAGAAAATCCCCAAAGAAATAAATTACATACATATAAGTATGACAGTGTCACTAATAACTTTATTGAAAATTTAACATAAACGAATTACGTGAGCAACACCACCATGAGTAAGTTCGCAAAAAGTTGAATGACAGCCTAAAGTGGCAGCGTATTTTTGACAAAAACCTTTCACCGATCGAATTTTTGACAGAACTCAGCGGCTATTTCTAATATTTACATATCCCCTTAATTTGCCGCCACAATGGCCTTTGAATCTGAATTTTTAACATGTTGTGTACTATATCAGATTATGCCAGCCATCTGACAAACGTGGTAGGGCGTGTTTACGATCATTTTGATTGGCCCGTTATCTGCGGGATCACCAGGTCACATCTACTTGGCCGTTTCCATTATAGCTTCAAAGGCACTGATATTTGCTGGTTTAAAGACATGATTTAGTTAGGTAGATATAGTATTCATATGTACTGGAATCACAGTAACCAGACGATATGTTCCGCGTTCACGGCGAACGAATAAAGCTGGTTCGAAGATCGACGCACACACAGTCGTCGCTATGGAAACATTGTCAGCATTTCTAAGAAGTCGGGGATTTCCAAAAGAACTGTTTTTTTAAAGGATGGATTGACGAAATACAATGTTAGTGCCGGGCCTACCGGGTGATTATTTTCTGGTGTCGATGTTCAGTTAAATATTTCCTAGCATATTATGAGGGGAAAAAAATCAACTGACACGTTAGCTGCTAACTTAATATGTACAGTTGGGTTAATAAAAGATTGCATGGTACTTTTGCTAAAATCATCAAAAGAATCGACTTTGAATTCAGGTAATTTGCAAAAGAAAGATTAGTCGCAATTTTACGTTACAGTGGAAGCATTCTACCAACAGCCATAAAAGAAATCCAGAAACACAATTTCAAGAACACTAAGACTATTTGACAAGTGGACAAATCTGCAGTAAACATATATTAAACTAATGTTTCAGTCTATGAATGTGGCAAAACATGACTGCATGTTGCTTCCATGGATTTTTTTCTGAATTGTTGTCATTTAGCAAATGGCAACCTCTGCCACAAAAGTAACATCACCTGTACACACTGATACAGGATGACATTTTTACCTTCAAGTACGTAGGATGTTCCATCTTTGGTAGTGAAAAATGTTTCACCAAGTGCGGTTGCATCTCCACTGTTCTCAGAACCCTCCATGGCTGTTGACAATACCACCCTGCAACAGATAAAAATATAAAATTGGAATGTTGGGGTGTCAAGCATTTGCTATAAAATAAATACTTGAACTTACCATCGCTCACACACAGCCACCAGCACATCTGAACGTCGGAAAAAGTGATGAAATGAATATTAAACGCAGAATGTTTAATAATTTACACATTTAACAATTAACCGTGCATTGTGCATGGTTTCTGCACATTTAGTATATTTATAATTAATGAGGTGGGCCCGGATTCTAGACAAGTACCAGGTCCAGGGCAAAAAATGACCCGGTAATGTCTCTAATGAAAAGTTCAAGGTACTAAATGACCAGTATACGAAACGATCAGGGCACGAAATGTTAGAATTCAACCAGTATATTTGTATCGTTTTTAATATTAATAAGTAATGCGTGCCCAATGTCACTGACACTGTGTCTGTGCACCTACCCCTACAATATAGTTACTAATAGTAATATTACTATATAACCGTTACTAAATAAACTATGATATAATTGTTATGATTAGATAGGGGCATACGTAGATAGGCACTAATGACTCGAACTGCACAGTTCTACCGAGACTTGTTCAACGCAAATTGCAACGGCTTTGTTAAGTTTGTGAGTGTGAGCGATAATGCAATATTTTGTCTAAAATATTTATTTAAATCAAACCGGTATCTTAAACGGACTTCAAAATAGTATTAGTGTGTATCGTATAAAAAGAAAAAACTCCGAGCATTTGCGAAACGAGACACGTATTCGTCATACAGACAAAAATTGTACGAACCTTAATTTCAACCCGAGCAAACGGTACTCTCGCTCGGCGAATGCCTTGATTATTCAAGCTACGCGATGTGGCGCCACCGTTTGTCGCATAAAAAACCGCCTGGAATCATTTACCACTTTTCATTGTGATTAATGTCGGATCCACCTGCTTCTGGTTCACAGGAAAAGCGGGAGTGTTCAACAAAAGTTTTTTGTCATTTGTGTTAACCTTTTAGAGTTTAGACTGTTAACGTATTGGGCACCATTACAACATTCTTGCGCCTACATTGAAAATTTATCCTACAATTTTTTTTTTATTCACAGAAAATGACAGACCCACTAAGACACATGGTGTGTGAAATTCGTGAAAATGACATACCTCGTTTTCGCACAAATTGCTTCAATGCATGACACCCCTGCATTTCTGTCATGAAATTCCCCGGTTTCCAAAATATGAGTACCCTGCCTGATGGACACAACTGGTATACCAACTGACAAATGGCATAATTTCAAAGCTTAGATGCTACGGTGCACAAAAACATCACTTCCACTCACTCATCCACACAATTTCTGCTCTCACAAATAAACCCTATCTGGCGGACGGATTCTGACTGTGGTCCGTGCCCTGTTGTTTTACGGGTCTACATTCTGTTGACATGCTGTTCTCGTTCGCGGTGAACGCACGCGCGAGATAATGTGAAATCATGTAATTGAGACCAAAGAATAAACGTGTGGCTAAAATGCCCTGATGTGCAACAAATATATAGATTTTACCGTGAATTATGTTTGTTCCAAAGCGGATAAGACAGTTTCACCCAATTCCAAGAACACCTATAGGCGTTAAGTTGGTCACTCATCAAGCGTCAGTGCAATGGTCAATATCATTGAATATGTCAGCCGTAAGGAAAACTGGGATATTAAAAAAATTCCCACTTTTACAACAAATTCCGAGCAAACCAACTGGCTTGATAATCTTGAATGTAGTTGCAATTTGCAAATGATTAGTTTTCATAAACTCTGCATGCATACATGCATGTAAGCATTCATTCGTGCATGTTAATAATTTTATGCAGTTGTTCTTACAGTCGCTTCGCGGGTGGCAGTTGCTCTGCTAGACGACAACTGCAGAAGATCAGAGTACTGACAGTTTTCAACAACACTGGATATGACATGAAATGAATAAAACGGAACGAATAATTAGCACAGTGTTCATTTTGTTTTTCTTATAACAACCCAAACAAGTCCAATGCAGCAGCCTTTGTGGCCGTGTGGCTATGCAATTTGGTTATCCGAACACTAACGTTTTGTTCGCAGGTTCGAATCGTATAATTAAGAGTAAGCTTCTTTTTAGTACTGTTATATTTTAATGTACTTTTTGTTTTGCATATGTGTTATATTATAAACTGGGTGAATGGTACCTGTACATTAACGACGACAAAACGTAGCGTACAATCATAGCTACTCGCCGAAAAATACTCGCTGTCACTGCTTTCCTTTCTGTGTGGTCTATTTGGCTGCGAAGACAACAAGGTACGTCAGCGAGCAACTGTGATTCCGTTTATATAATGCATTTGTCCGTTTATTCTTACTGCACAATAAATAACACAAATGTGCACGGCTATATCCTACGCATGGACGAAGAGGCGCCTGCAAACGAAGCAATGTCTGGATTTTTCCACATCATATCATACAAAACGTCCGGATTTTTCCAAAAGTACGGACTCAATGGATATCGCGGCCGAACCAGAAATATATAGGCCAAAATCGGTTAAATTTACACGAGCCTGTTTGTCAAATTTGTTGAACGAACGAACACGATATCGCACTAAAGAAACGGTCGTGTAGTCACTCGCATGAGATTAACGAGGTCAATATTTTGGTACGATTATGTATGGGAGAATTCAGGCTGAACAGATAATTGACCGTTGATGACTGTGTGGAATATGATGAAACATGTTTGTTCTTCTGGTGGTAATGGAGTAATGTTTTTTTTTATAATTTCTTATACATACCCTTTTTCCTGGAGCTGTGATCATTGTACCAATAGTGTGCAAAGATTTTCTATGTTATTAAATTAATGAGGACTTCGGTGTGCGGTCCCAAGCGGGTGAAGAGTATTCCAAAAGCGGACGAACAACAGTTTGTCGGTCAACAAAACTCGGGCCCGTCATCAGGGTCTTGAAAGGGGGTTCGAGCGTTCAGTCAGCCGGGAATTGCTGGGATGATTTCTTAACAATGTTACGAACCCCCTCCCCCGAGGACGGGCATGCAACTATATATAGTTAGCGACTAATGGCGTGGGCATCACGTCTGGGTCACTTTGGCATAGACAAAGTGAGCAAAATGACCAAAGGTTCATA
>OY759275.1:27738647-27873647 GCA_963662155.1 Lamellibrachia columna | reverse complement strand
TTATAGACCGTTTTCCTTGTTTTTTCAAGGGAGCAAATTGATCAATGATGATGCATAAAAAATCTTGCTGTCATTTTTTATGTTACATGCTAATTTTTGCTCATAGCTTCTTTTAGATTTTCTCATTTCAGTCATAGCTGCGTTAAGTGCCTCTTTGTAATTCGTGCAGTTTTCGTCCTTTCTGGTACGCCTATAAACCCTCCACATAGTTTGTTTGTACACTATTTTTTTAATAGCTTCTTTTGACAAGTGTTTCTTTCTAGACAGTTTTCTTTGTTTTTCAAGGGAACACATTTATATTCAATTGCAGTCTTATTCATCAGCATGTTATTCCAATCTAGCTTTGCTAAGTATTTTTGCTAAGTATTTTCTCATACCTTTTTGGAAGTTTCTCCTATACGTTTTTTTTTTATTTTTACTTTCTGATTTTACATTGATGTCAAAATGTATTTGATTGTGGTCACTGTTACCCAATGATAAAACTATATCTAATACATTTTCTCCCCTGGTTGGTTCTAACATGTGCTGATTAAGGAAGCTGTCCTGAATTAAAAATAGAAATTGTTGGTCCTCAACCCCTGTACTCTCTCGAGATTTCGATTTTATATTTCCATGGTTAAAATCTCCCATTATGATACGTTCCCCTTTACTAACTTCCTTTATAGCATTTTGTGTTATTCTCTTCGTTTATGTTTGGACTTCGGTAAACTAATCCAATAGTGAATTTTTTTAATTTCCTGAAACTATTTTGCACCAAACAGCTTCATCGTAATCTGCTTCCCTTTCTAATTTTATTTCATAAGCCTGAATAAATTCTTTAACATATAAAATAACTCCCCCTCCCCTTCTTCCTATTACGTAACCTGTCAATCCTAATTCAGCATCTGTTATGTCTGTGTTCAGGGTTGAAAAAAATCATGATTTTTTTTTTTAAATCAAAAAAATCGGATTTATTTGATTTAAAATCGGATTTTTTTATATTTTTTTTTAAATCTGGCATACACAATGTCATAAAATATTTTACTATCAGGCTATCTGGTGTCAATACAGCTACACAAGTGTGCGCACTTTGTGCATTTGTATTAAAAAACACACAAAACTTTGTTGATCTTGATGCTTGTAAACAATTATTTGTGTTAAATTCATATAAATCAGCGATTAAAAACACCGGAAGTAAAAAAAATCATAAATCAATGATTTTTTTGGAGCGATTTAAATCATGATTTAAATCAATGATTTAAATCAATGATTTAAATCAAATGATTTAAATCAAACAACCCTGTCTGTGTTGGCCCATGATTCGGTAATACCAATTATGTGGTCAATATCTTCTACCATGATGTTTAATTCGTTTTTATTATTTACTATACTCCTAGCATTTAAACACACACATACACTCATCTATAACCTGCTTCAGACATGTTTTTCAGACATTTTGTTATTCATTTATCTGTACTAGTGGTCTCTTGTCCTGCTTGAGGCATCTCTAAGTAATCCCCTGCGGTTCTAGTTTAAACAGTGTTGACTACCAAAAATATTTGTTATGCTACCCATGCCACTGTCTACTGCTGCTGTGAGTCCATCCGCAAATACTGCTGCTCCCTTTCCACTTAGATGAAGCCCTTCCAACAAAACTTCCCCACAAATCCACAAAACCCACTTCCTCTTCCCTACATAGCTTCTCGACTAGCATGTTAATTGCCATCCTGCGGCAATTTCGATATCTATGACCCGTCCTTCCTATTACTGGTAGAATTCCTGACAGTATTACCTGCTCAACCCGCATCTGCTTTAGTGTTCTGACCAAATTCCTGTATTTCCTAACTATGGCAGTTGTACCCTCCCTCTCTACGTTATTTGTCCCTACGTGTACTAAAACAGATCCACCCTTGCACACACCCACTATGTTTTCTACCCTCTCAGTTATCGCCTCTATTTTGGCCCCAGGCAAGCAAACTACAACATCATCTCCCTTGTTTAAGACTCTGTCGGTCTTCCTAACTATTGAGTCCCCCACATACACCCTCACTCTCTTTCTCACCCCCCTATCACTGCCTCGGAATAGCTCTTCCGATGGATCCCCTCCATCACTTTCTGTCCTGCAGCCTTGTCACTTTGTGGCAGACTGTTATCAGGCTCTCTCTCACGCATCAACCTGTCACCTTTTCCTCCCGTCTCCTGGCTAACTTGCACTCCCCCCCCCCGACCCCTTCGCTACTGTTTCCCCCACTCCTCTTTCCTTCGATCCATTTGTCTTCCCTCCCATTTCTGTCCTTCTCGTCTCCTTTCTCCCTACGTCCCGTCTCCTTCCGTCCTGTCTCCCTACGACCTGTTACCTTACCTCCTCTCAACCTCCTCGGTCCCAGGCTGAGGTGAGCTCATCCTAGCATAAATAAATATAAATATATATATAATTTATTATATAATATAATATATATATATATATATTACTAATATTATTGGCCCAGCATTTATCCGCCCTCTTTAAGCGAGTCTCCCACCCGTGTGTGTATTCGTTGGAAACAATCAGAAGGTCGGATGAACGGTTATGTTTAACGCTATGGCTTAAGCTGAGGGCTTGGGATGGCGTTAAGGTTAGGCTATGGTTCCAAAGAATACGCATTCTTCTACCACCCACCTAGTATGATTTGTGTGCCACCATTTTAATTCGGGGTTAATGCGGTAAGCGGCTGTCCGCGCTGATTGGCCGATTGGTTGATTGGGCGGAGTTCCGCCGTTTGCGCCACTTTCAAATGTGGTTTACCATATCTGTGATTTTGTTTTTACTCCAATTATCACTCTAAATGTATTCACAGAACCCAACTTAAGCTGTTTAGCATGGCTAGCATTAGTATAATGAACATAGAGAATCGCAAGCCATCGAAACGGGAGATGAAAAGGTAAGATTTGTTGTGTAAATACTGTGTTTTTCGTGAAGTGATCTGCTGACCACGGAACCGTGACCACTGCCCTGGGACTGCAATTGACATTATTCACTGAAGATGCGTACCAACTTTTGTACGCGTGATATGTTTTGTGTTTAAAATATGACAACTGTGTGCGGTTTTGTAAATTGTGTGTAGGTATTGACTGTTGTACGTGTTTAATTAAGAAATCGAGTTATTTGATTGAGTTCAGGTACACTTGCCCGGGCCTTGCTTTGCCTTGGTCTTCAGTGATTTTAATGTCTTGAAAGTTGCTGCAGTGCTTCATCATGATTCATGACATGTTTTTAATTATGCCAGAGACAGAGTTCACATTTTACCCGATTATCATTGTTTCTCTTAAGCTACTGCTAAAGTTAATTAATGACTTTTAATTGAATAAACAGATCACAGACACAATGGGAGGGGCATTTTATGGTGTATGTAAGCATTTTTAGAATTTACTAGTATTTTGACAGCTCACGCATCGAACAAACCTGCCCACTTCCGTTATCCTCACCAATCGTTCATCAACATTTAAATTTGCAACAATTTAAACTAGTTGACGCTTAGATCATTGGGCTCACATTCAAGAGGGTGATGGTTGTAATCCGCTTGCTGATATCTTGACGCTCTGGCAATTTCTTTCAAGTGAAAGAAATTGCTGTCGAATGCTCCTACGTGAAGTGTTCCACATTAAATCGGTTCACTCAGTCCCAGGTGTATAAATTGAGTAAAAACAGTAGCAATCAAAACAGCAACAAATTTGGTCAAACCATCAAAAAAGTATTTGTGTTTTTGGAGGATTGTTGCTGTACTGACCAGTACGCATTATACTTGTAATGTAAGAGATTTGTGATTGTTTTTGATTACTTTAAAAAACACTGCTGCTTAAACTGTGGTGCATTTGCTAGTTTTTATAAATATATGAGTGCATTAATATTTATCTAGGTAATAAAACTTGCCTGACATATATAATATTATTAATGTTATACTTAAGACAGACTACAGTATCTAGAGTGTAGTATGAAACTATTTTGGTCTTGAAGTGTGATCAACAATGATGCCACTGTGACAATCAGTCATGAAGCCAACACATCTACATTATATTGTTCAAACAGCTCAGTTGGCACAAAATGTGTTTCGTAAATGAACCATTGTCTTTCTGTGATTACGCAAAGTCCAAGACAATTATTTTTCCATAGAGATTGTAAGTGTGGAAATAGTATAAATAAATCATGGTGATTCATAAATTCCTCACCTCCAGGATGTTTGACTACATTTTGTTTGTCTACTACTACCATGTGCATTTAATAAATTAATTAACTTGCAAATCTCCTAGAGCTTGTTATGTTTTTGGTGAATTGTCTAAACATTGATAAAGAATATGACACAGAGTGGAAGCAAAGTGTTTTTGTTATTTTTTCCCCCCGTGTAAATGTGTTAAACATTGTCTCTGAAGTCTTTAATTCAACATTGTATTTTTATTGTCCTTAAAATTGGAATTTTCAAAGAAAGATCTTTAAAAGGTCTTAGCTTTTTATGAAACTAGGCTATAATTTTACTAAGGTGGAATATTCTTAAATAATTTAACTTGACTGAATTATGCAATTTGATCACCGAATAATTAAATGGCTCCTAGAACTTGGAAGATGTTTGAATGACATTTCTTTGTATTGAGTTTATCATGGAAACATGTCTTACATTTTCAAATCGGTCATTTTCAACCAGATCAGCCTAAACCAACATACCTAGGATCATTTCTCAGTTTCCTAAATTAACTTTGTCAAGTTTTGGAGAGCCAGACTAACTGCAATCTGAACAGGCTGTCTTCTGTTGCTCTAGCTAGAGGGGGAAATCTGTGAAGTGTTTGATGGGATTGTGCCTAAAGACATGCATTTGGGAATTGTTAAATAAATGTTGTTACTCAACTGGCTCCTTTGTCAGTCACACTGGTAGCCCCTGATGCCAGTCTGTCTGATGCCAGAGCAACTCCACTGGATCCCATTTACTGAGACAATACAACCAGTCTGTAATTACAACAGGCCTTTGTTAGATCAGCTGCCTTCAACACTCAATTAGTGCTATCCAGGCCTGGTACAATTAGTTACAGGGGAGTGTATTTCCTCCTTCATTCTGTGGCTGGTGTCAGTTGGAGAACATCTCCAGGCACACTCTTGGCACTCTTGCCCATTCAGCAAGTGTCTGGTACAGCATTAAGTGGAGGCCATATGGCATTGCAATCCCTGCCAGTACTTACAGTTCATCCGACTGTGTAGTCATGGATGCAACTAGCTGCGATATGTGCACGCCAAAGATTTTGATCAAAATAAGGTGGGTGTTACAGTAATTAAGCAAAGGAACAAATGATATGCTGATTAAATGCCACCTATGTGAATATATGAAAACAAATTTACAGATATGTGATGAGTGCTGGCCACCACGTACACAGATGACAATATTTTGGATTCTTGACAAGTCAGTTGATGGCTTCCCTTTTCATATACCATCTTGAGTTTGTTGCTTTTAATAACAGTCTTGTTTGAATTGTGCTAATTTCATGTATAAAGTTACATGCTGAGTGTTTTGTAGAGAGGAACTGTGGTAATATTAGTGTCTCATCTAAAAAAGAAACAATGACCTTTGCAAGTAGTAGGCAAATATCCAAATATTTTATCTGGCAGTTTCATGATTGATAAATCTATATATATAGATGTGGGCCAGCATATACATAACATTAACAACACAAGTTATCTGGCACCACCTGGCTCGTTTCAACTATCTAGAATCTAGTTGTACTGTTTTAATGTTACGTTATGGCCAGATAGAATTCAAAGTTCTAGTTTTTACATTGTTGAAGTAATCAGGCTGTGTTGGATTGCTATGTGTAAGCCAGGCTTTACGTCGATTAAACATTCTAGACTCTACAGGCCAATGGTTTCTTGTCCACTTTCCATCTAGAGCTTTACATTACTTTGTGTGGCAGTCTTGTTAAGTGACATAAAGTGCTCAGTTATTTTTGTAATCTAGACTAGTGAAATATAATGCAGGATGAAGTAGTGATGCCAGAGCTGTGTGGCTTGTGACAATGGTTTGGTCAATAGATTATGATAGCTCTAATCCCATCCATCTAAGTTCTGATGTTTCTACACCATGTGTCTTGACTTGTACTGATGACCACAGCTAACCTGCCCCTAGAGATCAATTCAAAGCCAGCTTCTAATCAACCTCAGACAATTCAACCCATCCAATGTTTCTACACCATGTGTCTGGACTTGTACTGATGACCACAGCTAACCTGCCCCTAGAGATCAATTCAAAGCCAGCTTCTAATCAACCCTAGACAATTCATCCCATCCAATGTTTCTACACCATGTGTCTGGACTTGTACTGATGACCACAGCTGACCAGTCCCCAGAGATCAATCCAAAGACAATGTCTAATTAACCTATCCAATGTTTGTGAGTGCTCCACATAATGTAAATTCCATCCCAAAGGTAAGTACAAAACATAATTATATCAAGTGCTTGATGTAATAAAGATGCCAGTGCTTACACTGATACTTGTGTCAAGTGCTCTACATTCTTATCTTGATCACTTGGTATAAAACAAAGTGTTATGTGTATGAAGCAATTTTGTGGAGCATTAAACATGGTTGTTATTAAGTGTCAACATGTTTTATATTGACTGAACATGCACTATGTCCAACCCCCCCTGCATAATTTATAAGAACTCAAACTGTCTTATGGCCCTTCAAGTTAACACACCATCACTGTTACCAGCTGCATTCTGAATTTTAATATTACCAAAGTATATGTACTATATACGTATGTATGTATGTATTTATCATTATAGTATTTAATTGTAGTAATTTATATTTTATAACTAACTAGCCGAGTTGTCTGTGATGCATTCGAGAGAAAGCAAGCACTGCTTGCACTATCCAGTCAAGTTTTGGTACTTGCAATGTCAATGACAATGTCATCTTCACGCTCCAAAATCATGTACAACTGCCCGGTGGATGTTTGATGAAGATCACGTAACAATGACAGAAACATGCATAGCGATGCTAAAAATTTTACATAACTATTGTTCTAAGTTACGTCATTTACGTCAAACTTCCAAATTTTTTTGTTTGACATAATGCCCCAATCCGGAGGAATTTCACATGTTCATGTACAAACCACCACCAGGTGTCCTGGGCACGCCTACGAAATTCCAGCCCTATACATGCTGAACTGACAAAACATGAGGGAACATACACACAGAGTCACAAACTACTTTCGCGCAGTACTGGCAGCGTGGCTTAATGCTTCCCAGAGAAGTTGAAATGGCCTTGGAATGAACAGGTCTGCCAGGGGGTGAAGTGTAAAGCGCTTTGAGCAGTCCTAAGGACTGGATACTGCGCTATATAAGAACTTGCCTTTACCTTTATTAAAGAAGTGGTGTTTGTTGTGTTACAATGATGCACTCATCATAGCACTTTTATGACATTTCCTGACTAACCAGATATGGATATAAACAGCCGCCATTTACATCTCCCGCGTTCAGTAGGTTTCGTAGACAGATGGAAAATTTTGCCACGTGTGAGAAAATGCTATCTCATTGTTTGTTGTTGTTTTATTCCATCGCAACACTCCACCAGCATACATTCGTTCTCATAATTACAGCTAGTTCTACGGGATTGCTCTTCTAACAATGGACTAGTCTGATCTCTGAAACTACTTATCCGGGTCAATCGGACGCCTGTCATTACGCACCCTGCATTCATGACTGATTTCAATAACCAAATTATAGTTGCTCACTGCTGCTTTACTTGTAAACTCTTAATGAAAGATATCTGAGAACTAATTTATGCTTCCAAGGCCCTATAATTATAAAGAAATGTTATGTCAGGTCATATCACTGAGAAGTGATTACTGTCCACAGACCAAGTTATAAAGAAGTCTACCTGGGCAGTTTACATTTTAATGCCTCTTTCCCATTTTTGGTCATTTTCAATCCATATTGACTGTGACATTGACTTTAGTGTTCTTTTATTTTAAGCACTAATGAGTTCAGTGTTTCTATTTTAAGCAAATCATGGTCCACACTGTTTAGGGATTAGTTTAAAGATCTAAGGAAGTAAACACAATTAAACACTAGTTTAACTGTGATTATGTATTTTATTAAAATTATCAAAACGATAATGAATAAAGTGAGAGCCAATTAGTAATTACTTTTACAGTATAAAAACATTTATTGTAATTGGGCCAAAGTGTCTGTCCTGCCCTCTATATCTAATGTGCCCCAAGTACAGACAAATAGAAGACAACCTGTTAGTTGATATAGGGGAATGATTACAGTGACATCACACATCACTTAATTTATGCTGCCCCCTAGTGAACAACTGTTGTAATGTGCTACCCCTAGTGAGCAACTGTTGTAGTGTTATGTTGTCCCTGGTGAACAATTGTTGCAATGTTGTGCTGACCCCTGGTGAACAGCTGTTGTAATTTTATGCTGCCTCCAGTGAATAACAACACAAATTATGTCGTTACCATAATACACAGGATAGTGGCTATTGTTCATTTGACTGATTAACATATAAATGCATAATAATTATATGTAACTGGCAACAATGTTTTTACTTTCTACTTGTAATGAAGTAGAATTACGTGTTACTTTTGTAAATGTACTGACACCGGGCATTTTGAAGCGTGGACATTGTCTAATGTCTTTATATAAGCAAATATCATGTACCCTCTGTTAAGACAAGTACCCAAATCGATTTGAATAGAACACATTTGAAATGAAAATATCTATCTAAATGTCTATATACCGGATTTCAAAACAATTAAATAATTTTTTTTTTTTCTGATTTAAAAAAAAATTAAATCCAATTTTATCATGATTTTTTTCAACCCTGTCCACTGCATAATTATTACACTGCATATAGAAACGGCATACATACTATGCACGGAATCACCGCGAGTAAATCCGTAATCTGTCTTCTGATTCGCTAATTCAAATTGACTGGAGCAAGATCGCTGACCTATATAAATCAAGTGTAGCCGATATTCGCCATTTCTCTTTTGACTTTCCGTTTGCGCGATCTATTATCCAAAGCTCGCACCCTGTTTGTCGAACTAACACTTCCTGCCAGTGCAGCCTGCGAGCATCTGTTTAGTGCAGCTGGCCTTATCTTTAAGCCACTGTGTGCGTGCATCAGGGATGCAGAGTTTGAGCAGCAGTTGCTACTCAAGCTGAATAAAGCATTCGTGTAACCTGGTGTGCCTTACAATCTTTTGCTGTCTTACCAGTGTGCGGAAGTGTGTGTTTATCTGCACGTGTTAAACTTTAAAAGTACCGTTTTTATTCTTATGTTCGTGGTCTACTTTTGTTTCTACTTCAAGTAGAAATTTTTACTTTCTGCTTTTACTAAAGTAGATTTTTTGGGGGTACTTTTACTTCTACTTGAGTATATTTTTGCAGAATTTACTTCTACTTTTACTCAAGTAGAAAAATTATCTACTTGTTACAGCCCTGGTTGCATCTAAACGTTGCATTGTTTTGAAACCGTTTTGAATACCTTTAAAGGATTTTATAGAGTACTCTTTTTATAGCATGTGATTTTCAAGGTTGACTTGACTACTGATATGGTTGACACTTTATAACATGATTTTACAATACAATGGCGAGACAAGTGGTCAGGTTCTATACCTTTAAAATAACTTCTCGTTTTAGTAGCAATAAAAATGTATTCTCTTTCATTTATATTCAACAGTCGGTACTTCCAAAATATAGACACTTCACAAGTAATTCCAACTAATAGCAAATTTGCAATCTTAATATATGAATGTTTCAAGGCTGGATTAGTGAATAGTCCAAACGTGGCACCAATTAAGTAGTAATAAAAGTTAAAACAATGAATTAGACCTGCATTAAACAATCCTACTATATTATTTTGAATACTTTATTGTTTATAAGGAATATTTTTAATATAAGGCATTCCCACAACTTTGCCATCCACATTTTATGCTTTTGAAATGCTACATAAAATATGCAATTGCGTAGAAGTGCCAGTGCTGCATATATATTAGCCTTCAATGGGTCAGGTAAGAATAATTTGGTAAACAAGTTTTATTACTTTTTGTATTCTGCAGTCTTGTTTTTAATATTAAAATTTATTTTAAGAAAATTTTCTGATTTTGGTGTGACCTTTCTATGGTATGGATGGTAAACAGAAAGAAAGTAACTGGAAAAAGTAACACATTTTGCTAGGAAAAAAGTAAAGGGGAAAAATAACACGTTTTGCAAAGAAAAAAGCATGACCTTTATTGAATTTCAACATCCTATAAAATATTTATTTCTTATTACTTTATTCTTTGACTTTGTAGCACAATCATGCCACAATGTGAAAAGTGGACAAAATCCCACAGTACAATATAGTTTTTATTTTTGTGAAAGATAATTGTGTTTTATTAACTAGCTTATCTTGCCATTTGTACATTTATTTTTTTTAATGCGAAGAAACATCCATCTATACATTTTAGTGGGGTGACCAGGAAAAAGTCCTGGGGAGAAATGTCCTATGCCCTATCTTTCTATGTGGATCGGTATAATTTGAGAATATATGCCTAGTCATGTAATTAGTAAAGTGATATAGTATCAAGTGCAGTGCTCCATGTTAATCCAGACAACAGACAGGCCTATTATGTCTGTCTGACACCCTTGTTCTTTCTACCCCAACAACATCTGCTGCACCCTCATCCTTCTTATCTACTCTGTCACACCTGACCAGGGCATTGTACACACCTGCCATGGTCATTGTCTCTGATCACCAGGCAACTGTCCAGTGTGTGCATGAGGGACCACTGTTTGCCCCTTCACACCCCTCCACTACCCCTTCCCTATCCCCTGTGCACCTGCCTACACCCACTTGGCAGTCAGTCCCACCTGGGGAGGGAACACAACTAAGTGCACCAGTCCATTGTCTTGTCTGGGTAAGGCTGGCACATCAAAGGCACGGTTCACTGCTTGTCTCAGTGACTGTGTGGGATTGGCAGTTTCCAGACTGGCCAGTGGTCAGTGTGTTCACTAGAGTTAGCCTGGTCAGTTTGTCTGTAGGGTCAGTGGAATGTCAGTGGGCTTAGATTCCCAGCACGGATATGAAACTTGTACGGGATATCACTCGGCGGCGGATGCCGAAACACGAACGCAAGATGCACACGATTTTGTGGTGTTATCAACCGAAGATTTTTAGGAGAAGGTACAGCTTTTGTGCTTACACATATATTGTTGGCGGTGGTGTGAAATACTTCTCTATGTGGGAGCTTTCCTTTGCATAGTTTGTCCATTTGTTTAAATGCAGGACATGAATTGAATGATTATGAAAGTGATGCAGGTTATTGTGCTTTATTGAAGTGTCATCACCATATGTCATGTTTCAGTTGGTAATCTGTTTCAGTCACCCTCTAGAGAATGTCCACCACCACTTTTATCAAGGTTTTAGTCTCAACACTTCCTTTCCTTTGTTGTTTCAATCACTTTCAGTGTCACAATCGTTGTCGGTGTCAACACCGTCAGGGTTTCAGCCTGAGTGTCAACCGCTGTCCTAATCGACCAAATGTTGCATTTCAAAAGTCCTGCAACAGGTGCTTGGAAGTTACAATTTTGCTGATTGGCTTGTACTGATGGGCAAACAAGACTGGCTAGCCAACACGCTCAGCTGTATGTGCGGATTAAATACCGTTTAAAAAAAAAATAGTTTGACATGCAAAATGGCACAGTTTTGGGAGTTTGGCAGCAGTTTTTAACTATTATTTTAACATTGACCGTGTGTGGTAGGAGCGAGGGAGAAAGTGGAAGTGGCAGCATAAATGTTGAATACCTGGTCGAAAATATTTACCAGTGTGTCCAAGTATGCACCAACATTCATTGAAAAGTTTAAGTGTTGATTATCTTGGTAATACAATTAACAGATTATGACATACAGCCTCCAGGAAGAATGCAGTTGTGATTGTCCCTGGTGGAAGTGTCAATGCTGTCTTTCTTGTGCATTTCACTTTTAGTAATTCTCAGTGTGAATATTGTTGTTCATGTGTGTTTCAAACATTCTTAATGTCAACATTGTTTTGTGTATATTCCAATCATTCTCAGTGTCAACACTGTCGTTTTGGTGTGCTTCAGTCGGTGTTAACACTGTTGTTTTGGTGTGTTTCAGTCAGTGTTAACACTGTTGTTTTGGTATGTTTCAGATGTTCTCGTACTTGCCTCGATGACTTGTTTAAGAGTCCGTCGCTTGACTTTCCCGGGGTAAGACAGACATTATCTAACTAGCTGATGTAGTGCCTTACCAGCCGCTTACTGGTGAGGCCAACTGAATGTTATCTACCGTCTTGTTTTGTTCGGAAGTACCGTCAACATGTTTCATATGAATCATTACATTTTAGCAATTTTACAATCTATTTTCTTAAACAAAAGTTTTCACATGGTAAGATTTACAAATTGATCATCACCCGGCAACATATATGAGACATGTTCAGTCACTGTACACGCCTTTGAAATAACATATTTATGTTTGAATTTTGGAAGAACTGTGTGTGTTAGATGTCAAATGTCACATATTTTTCATAAAGTATTTTTTACTTTTGTTTTGAATATTCTGTAAAAAAAATTCATATCTAACAATATTTAGCATGCATTTTATGTTCCAACTGGTAATATATATTTTTTATGTGTGCTACTATATTTAAGATGTTTTCAGTTGGGTGAATTGATTCTTTATGTTTACATAATCAGACGCCTTGTGTGTTGTACAGGCCTGGGGTAATAGTCATTTGTAATAGTAATGATTACAATTGTTCAAGTAAATTAATTGATGGAACAGAATGCAATGTAATAGTAATAGAAAGTAATAGTAATTGGGCTATTACTTTGCTATTACAATTGAACATTTCAATCACACCAAAATTCAATTTCATTGATATTAATCAGACAAAAAATTCTGTATTTTGACATACAGGGACTTGGACAAGTATCATGTTCAGTCTTTCACATGCAGTTTTATTTATTTATTTTCCAACAGTGGTGATAAAATGGTTTAGTATCTGAATCATTACAGTCAATGAACTTTAGCACTATTAGCAGCCGACACTGTGACAGTGTAACTGCTGCTGGCTAATTTGTCATTTAAAGCCATGTCCATGCCTATTCATTCACATACACTGAAGGGATCCAGGCTTCCAGCACTAGACAGATTGTCTTTAACATCTGAATCAAATAATCATTGCCATCTCCCAAACCTAGCTGCCAACCTGCCATGCTGGGTTATGTTTGAACAAAATCCAGGGGCTTATACCAACATATCTGAGTTTTTCTCAGTTAGCAGCAAGCTTGCACACTATTGACCAAAAGTGTGAAAAACATCCTATCCATGAGCCAATAATTAACTGTCCACCGAGCAGCAGTATGGATCTACTATGGGATAACAAAAAGCAATGTCACTGTTATATAACACAATATGACAGTGACATTGCTTTTTTGTTTCATTCCATTGAATATATGAAACTTCTACATCCGACTGGAATTGTGTGAGGTTAATTTAATTGGGAAATTTATGAGTTAATTGTAATTTAATTAAATAAACACCCATCGGTTAATTTGAATTTATGTAAGTGATTAAGTATGTAAAATGTTTAATCAAAAGAAAATGTTTCTGATGGAAAATGTAATAGTAATGGTAATAGCTTGAAATGTAATAGTAATAGATTACATTGCCTTCAGCATGTACTAGTAATAGAAAGGAAACTAAGTAACAGTAATATATTACATTGCAATGTAATAGGCCCCAGGCCTGGTGTTGTAAGGATGTGTTTTTTGGTGTTCTGTTGAGTTTCGTTCTAAGTGCCCGTAATTAATTATGATTATAAATTTTACTTACTTGCTTATTTTCCTTATTGATTTAAAACAACATTTGCTTGATTGTGTGAAATGTTTGCATGCATAGACCTAGGGAACAAACAATTTTTGCAACAAAGTATTCAGTCATACCAGCTGTTGTATTTGTAAATTAAATTAAATGTTGTTACTGTTATGTTGTAAATAATGTTGACATTTTATATGGAATGTTAAGTAATCACACCAGGCAAATTTTGAGAGAACATCTAGTACCACAATTACCTTACATAACTAACTGAAGGTGTACAAACTAAATAATCAGGAGGGTGTGGCAGGAATTGGATGGTGAGAGATTAGCCTCCAAAAAGTGGGAGCTGAGAGGTTGGGACCCCGGTCTCAATAATGCGTCTGGTACATGGGTAAAATGGCCTACACTTGTATACTGCACAAATGGTGCTGTGTTGTCCAGCATGGCCAACTTCTATAGCCTAGGTGGGCCATTGTTCAATAATAGCCTTTCCTTTTTATATATGTACATTAATTAATTGGAAATTGCACAGTTATTCATTAGATTGTCTTTGCGGAGGTCTTTCAGTTAATTAACGCAACATGCATGTTATTGTGTGCATAACAATCACATGATCATTGCAGTTGGTTAACACCTGCGTAGTGGTGTCATTTATGACGATATTCTGCCTGATGAATGTAGATTATTACAATAATTGTATGTCGATGGTCTCGACGTAGTTTGTCTGTGAGATGAGGAGTGATCATTCCTTCATTGTATTCTTCAGAGGAAGCGCAAGCGACACCGGACCGATGATGACAATATCAGTATGGTGAGCGTCGACAGCGTTGAATTTGCCATGAAGCCGGTGAGTTGATTGGTGAATTTCTGAATTCACCTTCATTTCCATGTTTCTGGAATGTTATTTCATGTTCGAGAAGCTACACAGTTCATTACCAGGTGTACTTTGCATAAATTCAAATATAATTTCAGATAGAAATTTACACAAAATCTTGTCTGATGGATATTTTGGAACTGTAGTGAAACTGATTATGAGAATCTTCTACAAATACCAGTGTGCAGATTATCACACAACAGTATAACAAGAATGGCCTTGCTATTATGCCTTGTTTCACACGGATGTTGAGGGCTAAATATACATTTATAAGATCACATGATTGTTGATTTTTGAAGGAGATGAAACGAAAGAAACGCTCCATGCCAAAGATCGCATCTATAGCCAATCTGCTGTCTCCTGTGCGACCAGTTAAGAAAGTTGGACACGCCTTACAGGTAGGTGACCATTGGTTAGTTTTTGAAAGCTCCTTCCATAATGAAATGTTTTGCTCAGCTCGTTTTAGAATCATACATGTTTAGCATCTAGTATCCACTATGACGTGACATGTTTGTGAAAAAAATTTATTTAGTTTCGATGCAATTATCGGACAAACTATCAAATTATTTTGTTTAGGGCAATCTCTATTTACACTGGATTCATGCCCCAGTTGGTTTGGCGATATCCACACATGACAGTGGGCAGCTAAATGATGTGTGTGACATTGCAACCTAGATCTTGACCCATGCCGTTCCAGATTTGAATTTTGATGAAACATTATGACAGGTGCACCTGTTGGACCCTGGTTGGCCACAGCTTCAAAGGTGCTGACTGTTCACCAAATTGAGACCACCACCCCAATTTGACTGACGTCCTCGCCACAGATTGACCTCACTAATTGTTCTTGTGAGGATCAGGCTTGTTAACAAATTCAAATGCCTCCATAATTTTTTGGCTTCATTTGAATGCTGTGTACCTTAAACATTTGCATTTGAATGCGACCCACAAACATTTGATTTGTCAAATGCACAATCAAATGTACAATGAAATGCATGCGTAATTCTTTGAATAATCATTATTGTTAGATTCACTTTCACAAGCAGACTAGATTATGAAATCATTGTCTGACCTGTGAATCCACTTTCACGACGTGCTCTTTGATAAAGTGCTCTGTAGGTCAACTGGTCAATGCCTGAGCTGTTATTCATGAAAATACCAACTGGTCTATAGGTTGATGGCTTCAGAGATTACCTGTTCATTGAAACAAATCAAACAATGCAGACAAATGACTCCCTATTTACCCCTCATTGGAGGGGTAAATATTAGCAATGCCAGCCCTGAATATTTACAGCCAGAGAGAGTAATCAGTGGTAGCTGGTTATCTTCCCAGTGACCCCACCAGTGGACAGTCTATTGTCTTGGGTTCCCCTTCTAATCTGGCCTAACTGACAAATTAGCCTTCCATTCCCTGCCATAGTTCCCAGGAAACTCAATTGTCTATTCCTCCCTCCCATTTCCACCACCTCTGCAGGCCTGGAACTGTGTGACTCAGTGTATAACTACATACATGTTCATGTAGTGGGACTGGTATGTAGTGGTACTTAGTGGTTACAGTAATGTACTGCTGTATTTATTAAATAAATTAATAATGTGTTTGTGTACATTACATTGTTTTTTCTCCAAATAAAACAAATTGTTAATATAAAGCCAAAACATTTGAAATTTATTCATATACATTTGCAAATGTGTAACCAAAACATTTGCATTTGCATTTTAATGCAACCGCAAAACATTTGCATTTGAATGCATTCCTGGAAAATGGCATTTGCATTTGAATCAAGTGAAGCATTTGCATTCAAATGCGTTGACATACATTTGTTAACAAGCTCGGTTTACATGACCAATTCTTGCTCTGTGATATTCCGCGGCACAGTGTCAGCCAACTAAGTGGACAAGTAATCACTTGTGTAAACCAGTCTTTAATAGTGTACCCGATGTGAAAGATAAAATGGTTATGATTTCCACCAACAGAGGTCACTTAGTCTGAAGAATCTCACATCAACCCCCGTCAGCAATAACAGCAAGCACGCAGTGACCCCCTACAGACCACCCCCACCCACACCCCCAAAACGGCGCCTCAGCATCTTGTGGTGTGACACGGTGCGGGGCAATGGCGTGCCAGAGGGCATGGACAACTGCCAGCTGAGAAGGCAGGAGGTACTATAGATCTGTGCTTCGTCATGACATGTACTGCATGTTTCTTCACATTGTCTTTCGCCATTATCTGGTGTGTACTTTTTAGTTAAGAAAGTAATGTGGTGCTATTGTTGTTAGTGCAAAGACTTGATAAGTAAAGCAGCAATAAGTAAAGGACATAACTTTTGCTGTCAGATCAGAATCTATGGCTTCCGCAACAACTGAAGTGTACGTAAACATTGGTGAAAATTTCCATGAAGCTGGAAGAATAAATTAATCATAATTTTCTGCTAACACAACTATTAAAGTTGACTCACTTCAGCATTTCAGCAACCATTGGTTGCCTTCTTCGGGAACTGAATTATGGGACTGGATGGTATGGCACAGTCTGCTTTCCATATCATCTGGCGACCAGAAGAACCTAGTTTTCAGTTCTTGAATAAAGCAACCGACGGTTTCTGAAACGTTAAAGTGAGTTAATTAATAGATCTAGATTCATGTAAATTAACAACCACCACTCTCATGTTTCGTGTGGAAATGCTCATCTGTTGCTGTCTGTTCCAGTCAATCTTCGAGTTATACAAGAGCGAAGAAGACTTGATCGAAGACTTGCATATGGTGAAGACGGTATGTGGCCTGCTGTTTAACTTTTGGCCAATGTATTGATGTTGTATTAAAGATGGCATACGGTTTGTACATGATACACAGCATTCTATAAAGTTTGAGCCTGGCAATGATTTGTTAAAAAACATTTTTATAACATTTATATACCATATTGTTTATGGACACCGCTGTAGTATTACAGAAATAAAAATATCCAATTACAGGATGTTGCAGAATAACCTAATGTATAAACAAAGCCACCCTTGATGCGGCGATTAATTCGGGCAAAGATGATGGGGGTGTTACGAAAATTGTTTTAGTGGAGTTAGCAGCCTTCACATGAGCTAGTAGAATTTACAATGATGTTCCGTCTAAAAAGTTGAGGTTTTTACAGTTGATGTGTCTGCTGTTGTAGACATACCACGACTCGTTGAAGAAGCTTGGTCTGCTCTCAGACAAGGAACTCGACCAGATCTTTGGCCACATAGACTCACTGATGCCGCTGCACGAAGGTAACAATCTTTGCCCTTCTGTTTGTTGGGTTTATCATGTATAAGTATTTATACTTTTAGGAGCATCAGGTCTGGCAGTTTGATTTCATTTTTATGTGAAATTTATGTTCAACTTCTGGTAATCAAACTCCCCGTTTTTAGGAAAGTGAACCCACTAAAAGGCGGACAATGGGTTTGTGTATATGATATACCACCATATGAACTGCAATAATGTAATCTGGATTTTAGGGTTGTTTCCAGCATGAATTAATTGTTTTATTATTATTATATGATCTCTACTTAAAGAGAATGCATAACAATTTTTATTAGTTAGCTGATAATTTATTGGTTGTGTAAAGATAATATATATATCGTGATCTTTCATGTGTTAATATTTTATAAAATGCACAATTTGGCAACAAAATAAAATGACATTTATAGTACAGCAATAGAAGATTGTTGCACATTCTGTTTAAGATTTAGCGTTCTTCATCCAAAAGTGAGAACAACCTGAAAACATGTCCATGCAAGTTGAATAGAACCAGTGTCCTTGTAGCTAGCGGTTCCTATGCCTTACAGTAGGTGGTGTTGTTGTAGACTTGGTGTTGGCGTTGAGGGACCAGCGCATGCCGGACGGGACGACACAGAATGTGGGAGAGGTGCTACTGGCTTGGGTGAGTGACAGCCATGCAATTTTCCGTGTATAATGCAACCCTGTGTTTATCTCGCAATTCCCCTTGATAGTTTGCTCCAGCTTGCACATGAGGCCCTTCGTGAATAAGTTTCTTTTTTGTTCAAATCTGTAGTGCATGAATGGTTTAATAAGAGCGCACATTAGAATGGGCGACTTGTGAAAGTCTTATGTCGTACTATCTTGAACTGGCCAGGTTTGTCCTTTTTTGCTAAATTTTTACCAGACCCGCTCAAAAGTAGTTTGTCCGATGATTAATTTCATCAAAACTAAATGACACATTTGCACAAATGAGCTAGCTTGCCATACTTAGTAGGTTTAAAAATAATTCTGAAATGAATGAGACAAGCAACAAATTTTAATTGAGGAAGACCTTTAATCAGAGTTAATTATTTTTTACTGAGCCTGTTGCAAAAAAACATGTAGAATGTCAGGTGTTGTATAGTGACATGTCTTCAGTTTGACCTGACCTCTGCCCATCAGGTGCCACGTCTTGAGAGCTACGTGTCGTACTGCTCGAACCAGGTGTTCGCCAAGGACTTACTGGACATGAAGAAACACGACCCTGCCGTTGAGGACTTCCTCCAGCGATGCCAGGACTCGCCCTTCAGTCGTCGCCTCGACCTCTGGAGTTTTCTTGGTGAGCCTAGCTTCCGTTGTCTCTAAACTTTCTGCTGAATTCACCTGCTATCTATTTGTTTTTTTGCTGCGTGTTGATGCAGTGATGTTTCAGAGATATTAAGGTTCTGCAGCCATAATAACCATAGCATTTAATTTTTCTAGCCACTCTTGACAAGTGTCCATTTTTTTATGATATAGCTACTCATTGTTGTTAGCACACCAGCATTTGCACCACCAAATAATTACATGACAATTGGCCAACTTGCCATAACTGTATTTTGTGACATGATCAGCTTTTGCAGACTAGTCACAGTGATTCAGAGTGATATTCCAACCTGTCCAAACATTCCTCCTACTCCAAGATGTGCACAATCATTTCAGTAAACCTATTTATTTGGAACATTCCTTTTTTTCCGCACATTTTCTGGTTAATTTCCATGGCAACTGTCATGCACTTGTCTTTGGTTTCATCAGCGAATCGTAGTTGATTGGATAGCTCATTCTTATTGCGTTCAGAATATGTATAGTTTCATGGGTCTATCTTTCTGTTATTAGTCTGAGAGGGTCAGTAATGCACTAATTATGATTTATGTGATAGTTGATGTTCTATGCTTCTGTTTACAGATGTTCCACGCAGTCGCCTGGTGAAGTACCCGCTTCTTCTGAGGAGCATTGCCAAGTTGGTGAGTGGGCTACGTCTGAAATATAATAAGTCTTTTTATAACGTGGTTTTTGTGACCATTTTTGTGATATAAAACTGTTAAAGCTAATAAAAAAAACGTTAAGGTAAAGTAAACGGTAAATTAAATAGTTAAATTAGAAGTGAAACTTAAATGGACAGGTTAATTTGACTCTTTCCCATGACGAATAACCAAAATATTTACAGTGAAATCCGATACGCTGCAGCACTCCTTATGTTACAATCATGTCGGCCGCCCAGAGTTTATAGGCACAATCTGATAACATAATCGATCATCGATCGGTTTGGCCAAACTGATGATTGATTATGATCGATTCCCAAGACTAATGTTGCCTGTGTTGTGTGCAGACTCCGGCTGACAACGAAGATGTCTCTCTGCTGGAGGAGGCGTCTCAGGTGGTCGAGGACATCATCTGTGCCGTCGATGTGTGCACCGGCCGCGCCAAGTGCAAGCTCATGCGGGACAAGTTCGACTACCTCGATGATAAACAGGTGAGTTAAAGAAGGCTTTCTCGGTTGCTGCACTAGCTCATTGGAACTCATTCCCTGTTAGTAGTAGGTCAGTACGAAACATAATAAAATTTTGCCATCATCTTAAGGCTTATCTCTTTAACTGTGCCATAGCTCCCTAGCATATTCTACCATCTTTTGATAAATTTAACGTTTTGTGTTGATTTAAAGATTGCTTAACCTTTTCGTTTAATGTGTCTCCGAGCTCGGGTTTCTGAAGATTTAAGCATTATAGAAGTTTTATATTATTATAATGATGTGTGGGTGAATTAATGACTTGTTGGGAAGAGCAGTAAATATGCACTTTTGCCTGGGTGCATTCATTTATTCATTCTGTGCACGTTTAGACAAGCACCTTTAGAGACATGTAAAACATTGTTTGGGTTTTTTTTTTTTTTTTAATTGGAGGCCAGTATGGTTTTCTGTGCTTTTCGTCTATCGAGTCTTTCTGTTTTGAGTCTGTCTCTATTTGTCCTGAGATTTGACATAACTCCTTGTTGACAGAAACACCCGCTGATTGAGGAGTCTCAGGCAGTGCTGTGTGAGGGCATCCTCAAGAACAACCGCGGCACGGTGAGTTAACGGCATTCCTAGAGCTGACAAAAACAATTTATACAGGCCAGTGTACAGGGATTTTCATTGGCTGATTTATTAGCATACCAAAATAGACAGTATAGCTGCCTTTATATGTTGTAAAACAGTAGTAACACATTTTGCATGGATATTATTGAAATGTTATATAAAATACTAATACATATCAGTGTCACAATTTCCAGCTGTAAAACACTTGTTGCATGAACTGTAAAAAGCTTGTTTTGATATTTTTGTGAGATTTTTCTTTTCATACTGCAGAAACATTACAAATCTATATTCAGTAATGCTAATAACACAACTTTTGTTTCTACTATCAATGTAGTTGAAAGAAATGAAATTGACCCATTAAAGAAATCAAATTTTTGAAGAATTTTCCATCAATTTAGACTATGACACTGTTCATTGGATGTACAATTTGCAGCACTACAGTTTGTAGTGGCATCTTGTGAACCTCATGTTGTCTGTACACAGAAACTGCATGGATTCATCTTTGAGAAGATAATGGTGCTTACGCGACCAGCGACGCGGGGGAACCAGCTACGGTACCAGGTCTATCGCCAGCCAATCCCGCTCGCGGAGATGGTTCTGTTGAATCTGGAGGACGGACAGAAGATGGGGTCCTTCAAGAGCACATTTACACAGACAGCCGGTAAGATACCTGGCCAGTTTACTCCTAAACCTTCGGGGAACTATTGTTGCACATTGTTTGTTCTACTTAAAAAAATGATCAGTCCTGCCATTGCTGGTCCGCAGTCAACATAACTCAGTTGTGGCAACAGGGCCACTTGGTGTGTTGGGTTTGTGCTACCATTTATATAGTATAAACTATGACTGTTCTAGCATCTTGACAGTCTATCCATGCGTTTTCATGAACCACAATGATTTCATGTAATTTGACTGTGATCTGTTTAATTTTAATGGTTTCGATCTTGTTTACATTGCATGTTGAACATACCCTTATGAAAACACACCGTCGTATTCCATGGTTAAATACCATGGTGTTTTGAAACAGGGAAACCAAAATACCATGGTGTACCATACAATTACCATACACAATATTTGAAAAAGCATGGTCTACCACAGTTTAACATGTAATGTCATGGTATACCATGTGATACCACGTAATACCATCATTGGCATGTAATTCTATAGTACATTTTCATAAGGGTATGCGTAAACTTATAAAACTCAAATTAAATAAAAAAATTGTGGTTCATTGAAACATATTCAAGTCAGATGTTTTTGTACTACATAACATGTCTTCTGTGTATAATCACTGCATTGATTGTTGCAGGAAAGAACATGTTCAAGGTGTCGTTCAGCGACCCCTCCAGGGGGCAGTCCCACACGCTGCAGGCGAACGATGAGCACGACAAGCGACAGTGGCTGCAGTGTCTGCGCAGTGTGCTGCCACCTACCGTGTCCACCCCACCCCTGTCGCCAGAGTTACGCACCGAGGGCGACGGCCAGGAGGACAAGATGTCCGTCCAGAGCTTGCCTCTTGACAGCAACTGACCACTGGTGTTGATAGCATTTGTACATATGGACAGAGTTGACCATTTGTGTGGTCAGGAAAGCAGGAACACAGACAGTTGGATCTTTGGCGTGACAGTGTTTGCCAGGCCAGAGACACCCACCACATGCACGCCAGCACGAGGCCTGTCCACACAGGTCACAACTTGTTTGAAGGACCATTGTTGTCACTGGAGCCAGTGAATGTTGAATTTGAAGAGTCTATTTTGTTTATAAAACTGTGGTTCATGTTATCGTCTTCACCCGGATTGAGAGTGAAAATTTGCTGTGTGGATGTAGTTTGGAACCAGAGTTCTACAAAGTGGGAGAGGAGGGAGAGATAGAAACATTGTTGGAGATCTTTTTTTTACACCGTGAAAATCGGTGGTGTATTTTTTTTACTTTTCTCAGGGACACACACAATACCGATGGCAAACTTCCTGTATCATGTGTGGATCTCTCGCTTGTGTATGTTTCTCAGAGGCAGCAGGTTTTGTTAGTATTTATATGAAGGTGTAGTCCCTTCTAGTCACCACTGTGAACCTTGCACATGAAATGTTGCTTTATGGTGATGATATGTTGTAACGGAGCGAGTGGCTTCCAAGTTTGAATAGGCAACATTGCATGTCATTGTACATGAACGGTGAAATGTTGCATTACTTGATGGAAGTACACACGGTGACTGGTATTGTAACTGTTACATTGATGTGTAACTGAAATTGTTCAAGGATAGAGTGATGGTATCGGTTGCATAACTAGACGAAAGAAGGTAGTGCATATGCCACTGGGTGCTTCAAAGATTGCGTCTGGTCTCACCTCCTATGTTGTCTTCAACGATTTTCATTGGTTAACCGAACGTGTGTTTTTCGGGACAATAAATTAAAATAGGTTGGTTTTTACAACATATGGATACATGCAAGTAATTATCTTCTGTTGGTGTTATTTCTGTTTACCAATGTGCCTCTTCTTGCCTAAGTGTTATCTAAGCCAACATGTGTGCTTAGAAACAAAACTTGTGAATAGCCTGGATATCATCTCCCTACGTTAGTTTCATCCATTCGTTCGTGTACATTCAAGTCCACATTGAAGATAAATAAAGTGTTTATAAGGAGTTGTGTGTTTACTTTTGTTCTTTATTGACAACTTCCTATTTATATAGCTGTATACAGATAATACCAATCCTTATGGTAACTACATAGATATGCACCAAAGGTACGTAAAAGTAATCAAGGTTCCTCAATTTGACTGTCTGGCCATCTCATTTCAAATTTGTTATGAAAAAATTAAAACCTATCTATTATCCACTACGACATGCTAGCTCATTTGTGCAACTTTAATGTTTTTTTTTGTGGAATCATCAGACAAACTATTAAATGAGTTAATGTTTGATCCAACATTTGTTTAAGTGAAAATGGGAACGCTGAAAACTGCTCTTGGTGAAATTTCATAACCGTCATGTGATCAGCGAGAGAATGGGAAGTCACGCCCATAATCAACGTTGACCCGATAAACCGTTTTGGATATTTACTATGCGTTTAAACTATTCACACACTGCCTATTTGAACATCAACAAACCGGATTCACGAGAGGCTAAATCAGTTGAAGACGGAGTTTTAATAGACATAACATACACCAATATATGCTACACAATTTTATTATGTTTTTTTATTTAGCATACCTTGAAGCCTGTACCGACAAGAAAATCAAATTAAGACTTATTGGCATACCTCCAAAAGCAGTTCACAGATTTCCACGACTGGTAACTTAAGTCCTCGACATAAAATTACCATGTTATTGTTTACACCTCGTGCATACATTAGTTTCAGAAAGTTGGTTCAATCTATAGGTATATTATGTCAACTATGGACAAACTGATTGTATTTTGCACAGATGTCCACCAGTAGATTCTTGTTAACCTTTATTTTCACATAACAGTGACAATGTACGGATAGTTAACCTTTAACATTATATCAGCACAGATAAAATCTGAGCTACTATACATTACCGCGATATAACTCCACATTATTCAAATGAATGGCATAAATAATGTACTACAAAATTAGCAAAATTAGCACCAACATCAAAGGGTTGAATAATAGGTATATTATTACAAACCAAGGCCCTGAAAAATGCAGTGATATCTAGCAATTGCATTTGTGGAAGACTATGTAGCAGAGTTGACTAACTTTCAACATTAATGGAAGCCTTGCCAGCAATGTTATTTGCATTCACCAGCTGTGTTAAAAGTTCTTATTCCGTCACAGTAACACCCTATCTTACACATTCCCCCATATTCACAAAATGCAACAAAGACTGAATTTGCATGTTACTACTAGAAAGCACTGATGTTCCGACACGTGGCCTATGCGGCTGTTCACAGTTCATCCTTTGTACCACCAGGTGTCTCTGCTGTCAAGTAGTCAGGCAGCGTCATGGCAGCACAGCGAAAACCAAGGTTTGATGAAGAACTGTCGGGCGTGTTCTGACTCCGGGCGCCACAACGATAGCGATAGCAATTTGCCTAGTGCGAGATGGTAGAGTTGGGTGTCAAATATATATTTTTATAACAATGTGCTACTTTTAAAATTTCAAATACAAATACATGTAATCAAGTATATTGTATTAAAATGTCAAATAAACAGGATTGCATTAAAATACATACTGTAACCCGCCAGCTACAGATTTCATTTTGTTTTAATATTTTATGCTACTAAAGTATCATTGGTGAATTAAACAGTAAGAAATTGGTTAGGTATGCATTTATTAATATCCTAAAATGTGCATCTTCAAAATGTCTGCAAAGATCTTGTGCAAAATGCCATTTTTTTATTTTTTAACTTTAATTTCAAATAAAAAAGGCTGGATTGGAGTTTGTAAAAAAACATTTTGGTCAGGGAAAATTACATTTTGGTCCGGATGAAGTCAATTAGTTCCCTGATTAACCCTGTAGCCACATTGCATGCAGTAATTCAAAGAGTATGAAAGTCAAAGAACTATTTAATACTTTAAAGGTCCCTCATCAGTTGATTTTTTTCCACTCATCTCATTTCAGAATAATTCCTCTAGCAGTACCCACTACCCATTACGACATGCTAGCTAGTTTGTGCAAATATGTTATTTAATTTTGGTTAAAACATCGGACAAATTTTAAATAATTTTTGACCGAGTCCAGTAAAATTTTGCAAAAGTGGACAATAGTGGTCAAAATTGTAAGGCTATTCCCACTTTTACCCACTTTAACGATCAGAGTAAATCCTTTTGATGATTTTAACAAAAGTGCGCACTCGTTTGTTAAACCAACCAATGTGACTACGTTTTAGAGTGTCACTCACCTTTGTACACATATACGAACCCCCCTTCTTCACTTTGTCCACCCCAGTGGCTGGTCCTGTCTGTGAGTGGAGCAAATCGGTTCATTAAATGTTTGTAGTTATTTGAAGGGAGTTATAGAACAACATTCAACAGACGTCACATGCCTACTAAGACACTAACCACCACACTGCCTAGTTGTGACATCCACCATAGCGTCAATGTGCATTGATATCTGTTTAACTTGTTGGGTGGTGCCACTGTTGACATGGTTCGTTTGTCCCGCGAAACATAGTAATGACCAAACCACCACGTACCAATACGTAATGTTACATGTTTTTGGACTTTGAGAATTTATGCGACCACCCCTTATATAGTATAAACAATATCTGTTAACATCTTGAAAGTCAAAACGTGCTTTTATGAACCACAATGGTTACATATAATTTGACTGTGATCTGTATAATTTGAATGTTTCAATCAGTGAAAAAGTATCCCAGCATGCCTTTACTTTGTCACAAACATACAATTAATCACGTTGAACATATCAGCATTATTTGGGTGTTTTTTGGAGAAATAAAATTCATCTAACAATGACACATTGGAGATCAGATTTCTCAGACTAAGTTAAAACGCACAACAAATGCATATCACATCCTTATATTAATAATTTTATTCCAAATTAGGGATAATCATGAAACACTGATGTTAGAAACCACATGAAACAGGTTTAATGGAGGGGTTACGATCTGTTTTGTGGAGCATCGAACATTGATGTATTTTCAAAAAACTACTGTTTATTTTCCGTTCATAGCCTATAAGGGCGCATACTTCGAGCGCATGTGGGCAGGTTTGCGGTGTGATGGCAGAAGTGCCACCTCGTGAGTACTAACTTGCTGAAGTTACTCACAGGTTGGTGTAATTCAAAGTTTCACATAGCCAAGTAGGGGGTATGAGGTTAGGCCCCAGTCTCATTAAAGGTTCCTCCTCAATTCAATTTTGTCTCTGGTTTCACGTTAGAATCATGTCGCCAAAAATTTTCTTTTTGTAGTATCCATGTCAACGTGCTAGCTCGTTTGTGCAAATTAATGTGTTATATTTAGTTTTAATGAAATCATAGGACAAATTGTGAAATTATTTTGACTGGGCCCTGTCGAAAATTAGCAAAACAGGGCAGAAGTAGCTACGCCTCTAAATACAATGCTATTCACATGTAATCTGATCAAAGTCAATAATCTTTCGATGATTTCAACAAAAGTATGAACTATTAACCTCTAAAGACGTCATAGGGGGTGCTCATATACGGTCAGGTGCAACTTTTTTATTGCTCCATAGAGGGGCGTATGGGTATTGATCGATAGAAGTATAGCATAGGCATAGCTTGGTTGTAATGCTGTCTCGAAATATTTAGTTTGAGACCTGTAATTGTAATTTGAAAAACACTGCCGAAAACCTGTTCCGGTTGATCATGGATGAATGAAGTACTCAGGATTATCGACAATATGAGTGATAGTGATATATGTTCTGGTAAAGATGACAGTGCAAACGACTACGATATAATATCGCCCCATGTCTGAACACTAGATGAGTGACAGCAAAGCGACTGTTTCTGACGATATGTATAGAAATTGTCTGGATTTTTACACTTGTCAATGGTGTCAAATAATTTGCCACTTTGTGTAAATATTAGTGTTCTTTCTAAATATGCCATCTTTATTTGTATGTGGCGATTAGTTCTTTTGTTATTGCATGTAATGGTCGACAGTATGCTAGTCCTCCTAATATTTTGTGGTCATTTTGAATAAATTATTATGTCACATAGTTACAAAATGACTTTTCTTTATTAATAGATTCGTGAGGATGTCACTTTTGCGCGTCTCTGTTCACAATTATGCTGAATGATTCTGTTTTGTTGCGCCTATGAGCTCAGGTTCCTGAGGGTATAGGCGCCATTGAAGTTAATTATTATTATTATCTTTACATGTGTAGGGAGTCTTTGTAATAATGAAATCACATGCGTCTTAAAATATGCATACACATTTCTGGAAAAACATCCAGGTCTGTAAAGGTTAAACCAACTTTGCGTGACTTAAAATATTAACACACTACAGATTTGAACATCAACGAACCTGATTCGCGACAGACTAAATTAATTGATGAGGGAGTTTTGACTTGACCACAGACAAACAAAACTAGCCATCTGACCACCACAGACATTACTGGCAGACCGTCCAGCTGGTTTGAGACTGGACACACTTACTGGGTTGATAACCGCCTCATCAGTGTGCCGGACTTGCCACCAATCGTCCACCCATTCCCACGCATTGCCCACTATGTTCTTCAGGCCATAGCGATTCTGAGCGGGAAACGCTGTCACCTGGAAGGGGCGCAGAATGCACGGGGTAAGAAATTGTTTCTGTACTCACTAGTGGATATCCTTAAATTATGTAGCGCTTTCTTCTCGGAAATTTTACACACCCACGTAACGTGCCGTAACACTGGACTGAACCCCCTGTGAAATTATGTAACACTCAAAAACGACCCACTTCATGATCGATAGACCTTACTCCTGTGGTGTTAAAAAATAACCTAATTTCCATTCTGTCGTGCTTTTGCCGGTTAATAAATGCTGTGAACTCCGATACTGGGAAATTTCTATACCTATAAAAATACTGCTTTGAGCCTTTGAAACAAAATACACACCTTGGTGGTGTTATGTAACAGCATTGTAAACCTCTTCCCCTTGTAATGCTCTGTACCATTTAGAAATATGCCCCACCCCCTCTGGCATTACATAATTTTTGAATGGCCCCTTAAAACAATGGTTTGCATAAATACAGCAGTGCAGACATGGGGTCATTCCCAAAAAATTATTGTCAAATTGTCAATTCCAAATTGTCAATTCAAATTCTAACTTTTAAAATCCTAGGCTAAGGACAAATTCAAATCCAGTTCGTTTTAACACAGTTTTACTTGTACTTGAAATCATGTGTGCACAATCATATTTAATCAAATATAATTAACAAATTAACTATTGTGCATTCAACGCACATATATATATGTCAGGTTTGCTATAAAAAAACTTTAAAAATGACATTCAGCCATTTGATATGTACTTTCTGCTGCGACACATCTCCTGGATTTTTGTTAACCAGACATTTTGGACAGCCCTGGACAGTTGGGTCATTAATCTGAGTTTTCCCCTGTTTATATCAGTTGTGGTATCATTGATATTTAATCAAATTTACTGTAAACTTTTGAGTTTTCAACATCCTAATCACAAACATATATTCCCCATGGAGAAATAAACATTGTCCACCGAGAAAAAAAAATGAGATAAGGCCTGAATGGTCTGACTTTGGTTTTACTGTCTGGTACAGTAACTTAGTATTTGTTTTTGATGCAAATGCTTGATTATGTTGTTCTTGTTCACAATTTTTCAATAACAGAGTAGACAGTGTATAATTATGCTATAATGTTGACAGCTTCCTGGCTGTTACCAGATTCAGGGTGACATACTAATATGATTTAAATAGTAAATTTAAGGGAAATGATTAACAGTATCAAGTCAATAATTCCAGCAAAATCAATTCCAAAAAAACAAAAAAATTTCAATTCCACTGACTTTCGAAAATCGATCCCAATTCCGGAATTGGAATTGAGGGTTAATTCCAATTCCGGAATTGAACTGACCCCATGTTTGCAACAGTGGATTTGACTTTTTAAACATCAACAGGACATTTAATTTTCATTATCGCGATCAGCCTATGGTTTCGATTTACCAAACGCAACCCAGAATAACCCGTGGCGCCTCTGGTGCATAATATAACACTAACTTTAGGTGAAATAACCCGTGGCGCCTCTGGTGCATAATATAACACTAACATAAGGTGCAATCATGTGGAAAAAAACAAAAGGTACTAAGAAAACAAGCAAATTACGTATATACTTTACACTGTCCATTTCTCACATATTAAACTCGGGAAGTGTCTTTCTGACGACTTACCGGACATGTTCTTTCAAAGCCATCTCTTGCCGAGTTACTCTTTGGGAAGTGTCCCTGCCAGATGTTGAGTCTATACTTTTTATCTGGCATCAATTTGTCTCCCCACGGGAATAATCTACACCAGAACGCAGCACAGATAAATAAATGATATGTAGTAAATGATAAATAAAAAAGGTAACGGTAAGTTCTTATACAGCGCATTATCCAGTTCTTAAGCTATAAAATTCACCCCCTGGCAGACTTGTTCATTCCTACACCAACTCAACTTCTCTGGGAAGCATTCAGCCATGCTGCAATTACTGTGCAAAGACCATTCAGTTACATACATCCACAACTGTACAGGTCTGCCACTGTCTACAGCCAGGTGCTCATTTATACAGCCAAATGAACTGAGGCAGTGTGGAGTGAACAAACTTGCTTAACAGCAAATCTTAACAGCAGCAAGAGGATTCGAGCCCTGTTACTCTCAACTGAGAATCCAATGTTCTAACTCAATGCTGCTGCGCCCCACAAATGGAAGAGAAATGGCCATTTTAGCACTGATACAACATCGCTCATTTTATCCATTTTAATCAGTTGTAACTTTCTGCAAAATGTTGCAAATATAAACCGTTCCTTTTCTCTAAACATGTTTCCGCTTTTGCAGAATATGCTAAGCATTGCACATGATTTTCCATTCTACTTGATCTTTCACTTTCATTTCATTCCACCCTAGCTTCATCCATTCATCTATGTCATCCCTCCATCTTCTTAGCAGCTTTTCTCTTCTTGGCTTAACCCCATTATGCCTTCGAATATGGCTTTCACTTCCCTTCCCATATCTTCTATTTTCTTCCCTGCCAACACATTTGACTCACTTGTCCTTTTTCCCGGCTCTGCAGGCAAACTCCCACTCCGCCTCTGTGGGAAGCCTCTTCCCTGCCCACTTACAGTAGCTGACCGCGTCATTCCATGACACATGGAGAACCGGGTGCATCATACTGAAAGCAAAACCATCGTTTCAGAACCTACCCACCTGAAACCCAACAGAATATGCCAAAACAATTAATTAAAACTCCCACTTCTTCCTCAACAGATTTAGCCCATCGTGAATCAGTTTCATTGACGTTCAAATTTGTAGTACCATTCAACCAACTGTAGATTATTAAAAATATTTACATATTTATTTTTAATAATATTATGTGCAGTTGATTGCATAAAAGAGTGCACTTTCAAATGTGAAAATCATCAACAGAATTGAATTTGATCATTAGATGGAGTGACTTGCAAAAATGTGAATCATAGTATTTACCGCTGGACAACGTTTGCCCCTTTTTTGCACAATTTTGAAAATAAATAATTTAATAGATTGTTCGAATAACTAAATAAACATTTGGACAAACGAGGTAGCATGTCGTAGTGGATACTAGATAGGTTTGATTTTTCACGAATTGATTAAACGAGACGAGTGAAACGCATTTAATTGAGGAAGGACATTTAAAGGTCGGCCAAAGCAAAGTACATATGCAGAACAAATCAAGCTGGACTGACAAATGAGCAATATTAAATGTTGCTTGGTAATTATGCATTGATGTAAATAACTAACGCGTGCTGTAGTGAGTGACAATGGTGTAAAGGATCCCACTTATGCAGAACAACAGAAGTCCAGTGTAGAGTGGAATAGGTCAAATCAATGACAATTTATTAATCAACATACCAGCAACTGTGTATTCTGCCACTTTCAGTTTTACTGAGATAAGATTGTGTTGAGTTTCGTACTTTAATTATCAATAAACATTTATAATCTGCAGTGTTCAACCTTATAATTTAATATGTTAAAGGCGTTTTGTCAAACGTGAAATTGAGGAATAGGAAATCCTTCATAAGCAGAGTGATCCAAGCAAGAAAGTCACCTTTCAGAAATATTTGTGTCCGGACCAAATGGGTGACGCCAATCAGCTTTGTCCACTGGCAGCCACCATGGGGCAGCAGCTACCTGCGCGGGAAACAACGGGTGGTTGTGAGTGCTCAGTTAGCATGCATAATCAGCTCCAAAGACAATTTAATCACTGTTAGACATTCTCTCTGCTGTTATTGCCATTTGGAATGCATCAATGCCAGAGCAACAATGGAACACAATGATGTGACAGCGAAAGTTTAATAAAGTTCCAGTGAAGCGCTGATTAATTAAATCAATCAAGAATGATGGCATTGTTCTATCAATGTCTACATTGTCTGATACCAGGAAAACAAATGTGTATTAATTGGCATCGTAATTACATTACTTTCAATAAGACAGGAAGTGTGGTGCAGTAGATTTATGGTATGGGACGGTGCAGTTTTGCATCACAATGGCTGAATATGAGCGGAATGGGATGGCTACATCACGAAGGACCAACTTTTTCATGGGAGAAAGTTTCATGTAAAGGGGGGACACAGTTCTGAGGTAAAATGACATGTAACATTGACGTCTTGAAGTCATCCGTTAGTCACCGATCCTTTCCACTAATCGTGTTATAATCCACCTTATGTTTGTATGTTAAGCTACTCTTCCTAGACACTTTGCATCTCATGATCAGGTCGTCAGTTTCTTTTTTTTTTATTCAGCCCGCTATTACCCTTTCTACGAACAATCAAATTATGTCATACAAGGGCAAGGTGTTGCAACACGTTACTATGATTCACAATCTCAAGAGATTGACTGGCAGTACCAAGGCAAGGCAAGGCAAGGCATTTGATAAACACTTACGAACTGCCGAGTTAACCCGTCCGGAGGATGGGCATTTGTGGTAGTGTTTTTAATGACTGTCATCAACTGTGTTATCAGTAACAGTATATGTCGGCTAAATAAGCACATACTCACAGCTTGAGTAATCTTATCCTTCACCTCTTTGCTGAGAAATGCTTCCAAGACAAACGAGTTTCCAAATTTCTCTGCCTGCAATACAGGAGCATTGTTTTATTACACAAATGTGCTTCATAAATGTTGCGAATTAGAAGTCAAAGATTGTAGTGAAATAAATTGATCAAATTAGGGTTCAAATGTGATTTAATGTAACTAATTACATAATAATCCATATCAGGGTTGTGTCAATTGTAATTAATTACAGTGTAATTGAATATATTAGAACTGTTACAATTGTATTCGAGCTACATGTATTATGATGCTAATGTTTTGAACAGATTAGAGGGTGATAACACTGTAACTGAATCGTCAATTCCGGAATTGGAATTTGTATTGTTTTTTAAAGTATTTGTAATTGGAGCAAATGTAATGGGTTTCACAAATCATCAATTACACCATATAGCTTTTTAACTGAAATTATTCACTACAATTAATGAAATATAATATGTTCCGTAATATTATCTCTTTGCCTTTATGTAGCATAGTATTAATCCAGAAATTTAATAACGCTGCTGTAACATTTTTATTTTTTGGTGGTGAATATAACTATGGTTGCCATTAAATGTTCACGAACTGTCATTTTGATGTGAAATTGATAATTGGAATTGGTATTTTTGAATTAGTATTGATATTTTTTAATTGGTATTGGCATTTCTGAGGTAGAATTGAAACAGGCCTGGGGTAATAGTAACGACTACAATTGTTGAAGTAATAGTAATAAATGGAACAGAATGCAATGTAATAGAAAGAAAGTAATAGTAATTGAGCTATTACTTTGCTATTACAATTGAACATTTAAATCACACCAAAAATCAATTTCATTGAAAATAATCAGACCAAAAAATCCTCTATTTTGACTTACTGGGACTTGGACAAGCATCATGTTCAGTATTTCACATGCAGTTTTATTTATTTCCTAACAGTAGTGATGGTTTAGTATCCGAATCATGAGTCAATGAACTGTAGCACTATTAGCAGGAGACACTGTAACAGTGTGTCTGTTGCATGGCTAATTTTAATTTGAAGCCATGTCCACCAGCCATCCATCCTTTTCACACAAGCCTATTCATTCATCCACTGAAGAAGGATAATGGTTCCAGCACTAAACAGACTGTCTTTAACACATGAATCAAACAATCATTGCCATCTCCCAAACCTAGCTGCCAACCTGCCATGCTGGGTAATGTTTGAACAAAATCCAGGGGCTTATACCATTGCACCAACATGAGTTTTTCTCAGTTGGTAGTTAGCTTGCACACTATTGACCAAGTGTGAAAAACATTCTATCCTTGAGCCAATAATTAATTGTCCACCAAGCAGCAGCCGAGCAGCATGGATCTACTATGGGATAATCAGACTGTGTTATGCGACAGTGACACTGCTTTTCTGTTTTATCCTAATGAATATATGAAACTTCTACATCAGACTGGAATTGTGTGAGGTTAATTTAATTGGGAAATTTATGAGTTAATTGTAATTTAATCATCCATCAGTTAATTTGAATCTATGCAAGTGATCAAGTATGTTAAATGTTTAATAGAAAGAAAATAGTTCCGATGGGAAATGTAACAGTAATAGCTTGAAATGTAATAGTAATAGATTACAATGCTTTCAGCATGTAATAGTAATAGAAAGGAAACTAAGTAATAGTAATATATTACATTGCATTGTAATAGACCCCAGGCCTGAATTAAAATGCTATATAGTATAATTGGGATGCTGTATAGTGTAACTGGTGTGGAATTGATAAGATGTAATTGATCGTAAGTCTGTAATTGAAACCACCTGGCAGCAAGAAATATGAATTACTACAAATCATTATTAACAACAAGCAGTAATTGTATGTAATTTTTTTATAAAACAACATAGTTGTACTCAACCTATAAACTATTGTAATTGACCCTTCGTGAAGCTTTTTAATTGACCCTTTATGAAACACTATAATTAAAATTGATTTATTTCAAATGGTGTAATTGTCACTGACCTCCATTGGCTGCAATGAAGTACCGTAATTGAGCTTTTATGATGCTGTGTAACTGAACTCAACCCTGGTCAATGTAACTGATTATGATCAGAACTATTCAAAAACCATCATGCTACCACCAATTCCAAGATATACATTCCGTAAAGGTACGTTTCCACTTGTGCAATTAATTGTCCAATTGGTGGGGCAACACAGTGTTGCCCAGTCAATCAGAAAATTAATCACCCATGTAAACACCCGTGTGAGACCGATTACAGAGGGCAATTTGGGAATTGGGGCTGGCTCAAATTCGACCAACTGTCCCCCGAGACTTTGACCCTGTGGCCAACCACCGAAAGCCGCTACCGAGGGGTGCGCTGCACTTGTCATGACCTTTCATCAAACCTCAAGTTGGGATTGGCGTGAGTCAAAAGTTGCACCTTGCGGTATCTAGACATGTCGCTCATGTGCAAATACCCATTTAGCTGCACTGTGTCATGCGACAGTTTTGCCTGACAAATCGGAGTATAAAGCAGTTGCGTAACTGATCCTTCACGTTAGTTAAAACACTGAAAACGAAAACCAGCTGTTCCCTTAAAATGGTATTTACTGTCTAAGACAGATAAAAGAGCGTAACTATAACTGAATAGTAAGGACATAATACAAAGTAAGGTATTTGGCTATTATTTTTAATATAAGGCTACTATTTTCGCATACTATGATATTCAATCAAACCCAATTTAGAGACGTATTGCCACAATCTGTATTCCACCTCAGTGATGTAACTTGTGGCGTTGACAAATCGTTCGAACTCGGCATTGCTTGTTTCGTGCACGTCCAAATAGAAAGAATCAAGTGTCACTTTTCTCGCTGGACCTTCGCCATCCGCGACTAAAATCTGGTTGTCAGTGCCCATAATGAACGTGCCCCCTTTGATGAAAACCATCTGATTCGTTCGTGGATAAGGACTGCTATTGGCCGTTGACACAAATGAGTTCTTGGCCGCGTCTTGTGCTGGGTTTTTGGCGCTGGAAACTGTATCACAGTCAGTGAAGTCACTCTCGCATTTTGACTTGGTATCGGCAGAAGTTTGTCGGTTCGCCGAAGAACACCCACAACTTGTATCAATTTCTGACGCGTCTCCTGCATCTGTATTTTTAACATTCTCTTTAGATTCTGCAACTCCTGCGTTTGTCACTGCACCTGATAAATAGCACACAATAATCAAAACTACCAATAAAGATTGAAAACCCTCCATCCCGCGTTGTCAAAAAGGTAAAAGTTGTCATAGCCGATGCACCGTAGATATACTTCGTAGGGGGCGCTGCAAACGAATTATGACCGACTTATCAACCCCGCTTTAGACGCCTGCTGTGTGGTAACGTGGTAACACAAGAGCGGTGTATTGCCTATAAAACAATACAGGTAACTATGGTAATGTAGTAACTGAAAAGGTTTCATGCGCTCAAATTAATGTCATCAGTACTCAGTCTCTGGAATTTTGTAACTAGTCAAGTAGCTTCCCAACGCTGTGTTGACCGTAAAACCCCAAATTGACACGTGCCGACGTGGCGATTGTTTCGTTTCAAGACTGATTTATTATTTTCATTATAAATAATAATTATTATTGTCAATATTTACTAAAGAAAAACAGATTAAAGCCTGAAGAGTTGGTTTTCTTTTTTCACTGTTGGTGTTGACTTGTTTTCATCACATTACGTATACATGACTAATTTTTACTGTTCATAATTTTTATTGATACTGTTTTTAAATTCATCTGTATTTTTTCCAGTAAACTTCTGTGTTCATATCAATAAACATAATGAATACGGCTACACAATGTGTATGTGACAGTGATACATTTTATCAACATAATATGTATGCTATAATGATATATATATATATATATATATATATATATATATATATATATATATATATATATATATATATATGCTATATAATATTACCCAGAGAAGTCGAAATGGCATTGGAATGAACAGGTCTGCCAGGGGGTGAAGTGTAAAGCACTATGAACCGTCCCAAGGACTGGATACTGCACTACACAAGAACATACCTTTTTATAATCATCATTATGGTTGATATCAACGGTTGTGTATTTTGTCTTTACAAGAGGGGTATAAAAAAGCCATTGGTGTACTCAAGTGACCCAAGATCAAGGTAGTATTTATTAAAACAGTCCTCTAAAAAAATTATAATGTGGTTTCTCTAAGCAGACTCTGCTTCAATCTCAGGGTGCATCAAAACATTACCAATGGAAAAAGAGACGAAACCTCACTGCAAAGTATGTTCTCAAGAACGGAGTAGTGAAAAACCTTCATTGCTTAATGCTGACGCAGGGGAAGTTGACTTTGAGAAGTCCCTGCATGACTACAAAGACTTCACACACGCTGCTCACGGCATGCTCTACACCCTGCAGCAAGGAAAGTTTGAAGGCAACAACCAGAGAGCTAACATCCTTGTGAGTTCAAGATGGTTTGTCCTCTTGCATACTGTTGGATGTTAAGCCATGTTTTACATTGTAGAAACTCTACGCGCATTAAACTGTCTGTAAGAAAACATAGCAAATTGTATGTTTTGCACATTTAAAAAAACAACACGGTTTTAGTTATTTCTGTTTTGTGTGGGTGTTTATGAATTTAGTTTTTTATGTTAATCGTCCCTACATGTTTACCAAAAAATTATTTTGTATGTCTTATTGCAGACAGTTTCCTGTCATTGTTAAGTTTACTACTAGGTGTTATTAATATTTATTTTGCATACTGTCATAATAATAAAAATACATATATTTCCAACATTACATATATGCAGTGTATATACGTACACAGCTAATTCAAAACATTTGTATACAATGCTCCTTCAATTCATGTATATAAAAAATGAATAGTTACAATCATATTATGCTACAGCCTTATTTATCACCATCATTGTTAACCATTCTAAACCCTTTTGTGTCATCTGCCAATTTCGGTATGTTGCTTGTTATAAAATAATATCGTCCAAGTCATTGATATAATATTAAGAATAATAAAGGTCCTAATACTGATCCTTGTGGTACGCCACTCAAAACCGATTTCCAGTTTGAAACCTCCCCATCTACTACAACACGCTGTCTTCTGTCAGTCAGCCATTGTTCTGTCCAGTCGATTATGCCATCCCCAATACCATGGGCTTTTAATTTAAGTAGTAAGTGATGTGGCACTTTGTCAAAAGCTTTCTGAAAACCTAAGTAGATAATATCTACTGGTGATCCCTTTTCTATCCACTTAGTGGTTTCTTCCAAAAAAAACATAACATATTTGTTAAGCATGACCTCACTTTTAGGAATCCATGTTGAGATGTATCTAATAATTTATGCCTAACAAAGAAGTCGACCATATGGTTTTTAATTAACCTTTCTAATAATTTACAAATCACTGATGTTAAACTCACTGGTCTGTAATTCTCTAACTTATTTCTTGAGCACTTTTTAAATAATAGTATGATGTTTGCTTCTTTCCATTCAAACGGAACCACTCCCTCTTTTAGTGACAATTTGAAACTCTTGCAAGTATTATACCAACTTCTACTGTTTCCATCAGTAGTTTTGGAGGAATTCCATCCACTCTTGGACAGGTGATTTACTATCCTTCATTGCCTTTATTTTCTTAGCTACAATTTCTGGAGTCACAATTAACTGCCCCAAATAGTCTGATTTAGCCTCCTGAAATTTAATATCTGGAACTGGTAATGAACTAATATCCTCTCTGGTAAACACTGAACTGAAGTAGCCATTTAGGTCTTCCGCCATTAAAAAAACCTTGTGATATTATATTTCCAGCACTGTCTTCTAGAGGTCCAACCTTGTCTTGTACGTTTTGTTTACTCCTGGCATATGCATAAAAAATCTTGCTGTCATTTTTGATGTTACATGCTAATTTTTGCTCATAGCTTCTTTTAAATTTTCTCATTTCAGTCATAGCTGCATTAAGTGCCTCTTTGTAATTTGTGTAGTTTTCATTCTTTCTGGTACGCCTATAAACCATCCACATAGTTTGTTTGTACACTATTTTTCTAATAGCTTCTTTTTGACAAGTCTTTCCGTTTTCCTTGTTTTTTCAAGGGAGCAAATTGATGAATGATACTCTCAATTTCATATTTTAGAATGTTCGAACATTCAATTGCTGTCTTATTCCTCAGCATGTTATTCCAATCTAGCTTTGCTAAGTATTTTCTCATATCTTTATGTTTACCTTTGTGGAAGTTTCTCCTGTGTTTTTTTTTTTTTACTTTCCGATTTTACTTTGATGTCAAAATGTATTTGATTATGATCACTGTTACCCAATAATAATAATAATAATAAAAGTACTTATGTAGCACCCGATCAATCAAGATTGCTCTCTGGTGCTTTACATACATAGGAGTTTTTTACAGGCCATAAGTTGCTAAGAGAATAATTATACTGAGAATAGTCTACCCAAATGCTAAACAATACTAACAAAATAAGCATGTTAAAATATTATATAACACTACTTTAAATATAGCTTGTAATACAAGTAAAAGTAAAAAATTATCATGAAACTACCAACAAATTAAATATACTAAAATATTATAAAAAAAATACTTTAAATATATTCAGTTATACAAGTAAGACTCAGAATATAACCATAAAAAAGCTAAATACAATTATAAAAAACTTCTTAAGAACTATACTTTTAATAGGTTCAGTAATACGAGTGAAAATACTAAAATAAATATGCTAAGAAAATATCTAATGAATGCACATATAATGTCCTCATCGGTGAGTTATAAAAAAGCTTGTTTAAAAAGATGAGTTTTTAAAAGTGTCTTAAACACTTGTAATGATTTCGCTGTCCTCAAAGATGGCAGCGAAGCAGATTGTAGTTTGATTGATTGTAGATTGAGTTCTTGTAATAGGGCGGTAGCTAATTAACTCAACTAGGTAGTCCGGCGCCAGACCATTTAAAGCACAATAAGTAAACAAAAGCACTTTGTAAGTTGGTCGCAAATGAACAGGCAGCCAATGTAAACGCTGCAACACGGGTGTAATGTGTTCGTAATTCCTGGTACGGGTAATGAGGCGTGCAGCAGAGTTCTGTACCTTTTGTAAACGTTGCAGCGCCGTCTGTGGGAGACCATGAAGAAGTGCATTTCCATAATCTAAACGTGATGTCCCTAGTGCTTGAACAAGTATCTTGCATGATTCTTCGGTCAGGTGTGGCCGAATTCGCCCAATATTTGTTATCTGATAGTAGCAACTTTTCACAGTGTTGGCAATCTGGTGTTCCATTTTCAGGTTGCTATCAAATTGCACACCCAAACTGCGCACACACGATGAAGGTTGAATTCGATGACCGGCTATTGTTATGTATACGTCGACAGGCAGACTGTCACGTTGCTTCGCTGGGGAGAAGACGATCGCTTCAGATTTCTCTGTGTTCAGTTTTAATAGTTTTTTGGTCAACCATGCAGCCACTTCCGCTACACACAATTCCAGCTTCTTGGATCCATCTCGTTCAACTATGAGGTAGATTTGAGTGTCGTCAGCATAACAATGATACTGCATACCGTCTATCGATAATATCTCCTATAGGTTTTGTGTATAATGTAGGGCCCAACAGCGACCCTTGTGGGACGCCACTCATCAAGATTGAATCAACCGACTCGTCGCTTCCCACTATCACTTTCAGATACCGTTCGCAGAAGTACGATTGCAGCCACGCAAGCGCCTTGTCGGTGATGCCGAATAAGTGCTCAAGTCGAGTCATCAACAACTCATGATCGACTGTATCAAATGCGCACGACAAATCAAGCATCACGAGGATTGTTGTACATTTTCTGTCCAGTGCCGCGGCGATGTCATTTTTGACACGGAGTAGCGCAGTTTCTGTAGAGTGGCAGCGACGGTATGCATATTGAAAAGGGTCGCGCAAAGCATTTTCATCAACGTGTGTGCTAATTTGTTTTGCAACCACTTTTTCAACCAATTTCGACGCAAATGGCAAATTCGACACAGGGCGGTAGTTCTGTAAGATGTCTTTATCCAGCGTAGGTTTTTTTTTCAAAATTGGCTTAACGATTGCATGCTTGAAATCAGCAGGTATATTTTATGTGGTGAGAGAGGCGTTTATGGTAGCGGTGATTAGTTGCACTAACTCATGTGAACATTGCTTTAGTATTGGATCTAATTCGCACGATTTAACCGGAGCGGATGCAACTAATCGTTCGACGTCCGATTATGTGACTGTCTCAAAGCAGACTAGTGGGACCACCGAATACCGCGTCGTTGCTCATAGCGGCCATCGTAGTGAACGACCAATCTTCACCGCAGTCGACAATGTCTTTCCTGATGTTCGGTACTTTCTCAATAAAATGATCACCAAAGCGTTGCGCCATGTCCACCGGGCACACATACGATGGCATTGTCGTTATGTCAGTGTTACTCATGATGTTTCTTGTGATGTTAAATAGTTGGGTTTTTTTTGCAATTGGCGATCTTAGCCGTGTAGTAGTTTTTCTTTGCGTTAACCAGCATACAGTTGAAGGCCACGCATTGCGATACGCCTGTCGATGTACCTCAATACGAGTTTGCAGCCATGTGCGCTCAGCTCGCCGTCGACGCCGTTTCTCGTTCCGAAGCTCGTCAGTGTACCACGGACAGTCAGTGTACCACGGACAGTCAGTGTACCACGGACAGTCAGGTCGCAATGTAATGGTCGTCTTACGCAGAGGGGCTTGTTTGTCAACAATCCGACGTAAACCATTGTTGTATGTCGCAACGATGTCACTAACGGGTGCGTCACTGTTCATATCCTCTAGCAAAGAGGTAATATCACCCAATGATTAATATATTTTGACATTGTCCACTAATTCGTTTTGTGAAGACAAAACTGTATATGTAAGACATTCTATCCCATGGTTGGTTCTAGCACGTGTTGAGTAAGGAAGCTATCCTGAATTAAAAATAGAAACTACTCTCTAGAGATTACCATTGTATGAGTCCGTGTTTAAAAACTTCCATTATGATATATTCCCCTTTACTCACTTCCTTTATAGCGTTTTGTGTTATGACTTACTTGACTTATGCCCTTGTACTCCGTGTGGAACATAGGTCAACCACAAGCTTCCTCCACTTGGTCCTGTCTCGGGACAAAACTTCCAGCTGGCCCCAGGAGTGTCCCAACGTCTACCCTTCAGTCTCCACAGACCTTCTCCAGGTGGAGCAGGGTCTTCCTCCCTTCCGTTTCCGTTGTGGGTTCCATTTTAGAGCATGGTGTACCACGCTGGACTTTGGTTTTCGCAGGGTGTGGCCCAGGCAATCCCACTTTCTTCTCTTCATCTGGGCTTCTGCTTGTGCTTGTCCTGTTCTTCTCCAGATTTCTTCGTTTGTGATTTTGTCCTGCCATTTGATGTGAAGGATGGCCCTCAAGCATCTGTTAACGAAGGTCTGCACTTTGTGTGCTAAGGCCTTTGTTATGTGCCAGGTTTCACATGCATAAGTCCAAATGGGTCTCAGGGTCTTAAACACTGCTGTGGTTTTCCCTATCCTGCTTTTGATGTCTCGGTCTGTGCCACTGTCTCTGCTCACAACACTTCCCAGGTATGTGAACTGCTCCACATCCTCTATGTCCTCACCCTTCAACTGGATGCTATTCTTGTTTACGTGATTTGGTTTCATAGTCCTGGTTTTCATTTTGTTGATCTTCAGACCCAATTTTGCAGCAGACTCATTTAGTGATGTCGCCTTGTCCTGCATGTTGTCATGACAATGTGAAAGTAGTGCGACGTCATCTGCAAAGTCAATATCCTCTAGCTGTGTGGAGAGTGTCCACTGGATTCCCCGCTGGCAACCTTCTATTGCTGATGCCATAATCTAGTCAACTGTCAGCAGGAACAGGAATGGAGACAGCAAACATCCTTGGCGGACCCCTGATAATATGGAGAAGGGTTCAGTCAAGGAGCCGTTGTGGACATCCTGGCAAATGGATGGTTCATAAGTTGTACGGACCAGTCTGATGATCTTTTCTGGGATATCGTAATATGCATGTAACTTCCATAGGGCAGTATGGTCGACGCTATCGAAAGCTTTTTCAAAGTCTATGAAAGTGATGTACAGAGAATTCCATTCCAGGGACTGTTCAATGATCACTCGTAGAGTAGCTATATGGTCCATGCATGACATTTCCTTCCGAAACCTCAACCTCTGTTTGCATTCTTTCCTGAAGAATCCTGTTGAAAACTTTTCCGTTTTGTGTTATGCTCTTCATTTATGTTTGGACTTCTGTAAAGTAATCCAATAGTTAATGTTGAATTTCCTGTAAGTATATTGCACCAAACAGCTTCATCGCAATCTGCTTCCCTTTCTAATTTTATTTTGAAAGCCTGAATAGACTCTTTAATATATAAAATAACTTCCCCTCCCTCTTCCTATTGGATCTCTCCTAAACATTACATATCCTGTCAGTCCTAATTCAGTTGTTCAGTAACTTGTTGTCTCATGATTTGGTTATAACAGTTATGTGAGGGTCAGTATCTTGTACCATAATGTTTAATTCATTTTTCTTATTTGCTATGCTTCTTGCGTTTAAATATATGCATTTATAACCAGCTTCAGAAATGTTTTCGAAAAACATTTTGTTACTGGTTTGTGTGTACTAGTAGCCTTTTGTCCTGTTTGAGGCACCTATGATCAGACAGTAGTCTAATCAGAGAGTAGTCTGTATGGGACAAGAAAAGTGAAAAGTATAAAGTAATCAATGCAAAAGTCTAAGAATAATTTGGCTTTATACATTATCGACATTGGTTTAGCCAATTTAGATTTTACTGATTGTATATGTATATGTGCTTTCCAAGAAAGCTTATCACCGATAATTATGCCAAGAAATGTTGTTTCGTAGATTCTTTCTATAATGTTTTAGTTTATTGTTAAAGCAATATCTGAAGTAATCCTTCCTTTTCCAAATACCATGTAATTAGTGTTATCAATATTAAGAGACAGTTTGCTAACTGCAAGCCAGTTGTGCAGCTTATTCAGTTGTTGACTAATTATGTTACTAAGCAATTTTAGACTATCAGCACTATAAAATATATTAGTGTCATCTGTGAACAGTACAAATTTGAGTACACTAGAAACATTATACAAATCATTGATATATATCAAAAATAATTTTAGTCCAAGTATTGATCCTTGTGGCATGCTACATACTACTTCTAAGAAATCTGATTTTTACATCACCAGTGCAGACAGATTTTGTTCTTTTTGTTAAATAACCAACTAACCATTTACAGTGAGTACTATACTGCGAATACCTTCTAATTTTTGTATTAGTAAAATATGATTGACTCTATTGAAAGTTTTTTCAAGTTTATGAACACCCTAATTGAAGCTTTTTTATTGTCAATTGCATTAGTTATTTCCTTGGTCATTTCTAATAAAGCCAAATATGTAGGTCTGTTTTTCCGAAAACCATACTGGCTGTCAGTATTTTGTTTTGTTCCATGGATTTTTTTTAATCTGTTAGAGAGTTTTTAGAATGTTGCTACAGAGAGATAGGCCTGTAGTTGTTAAATAATTTTTTTTCCGGTGGCCTTATAGACAGGAATAATTTTTGCCACTTTCATATCTGGAAAAATACCTGTTTTGAATGATATGTTACATATATATGTTAGATGTTTACCTATATGGGAAATTATGTTGATGTTTTTTGTGAGACTACAATTTCGATTTCTTTTATTACCGAATTTAGGACCTTCCATAACATGATGTTATTTAACATGTTCTAACATGAAGTAATGTGTACTGATATGAAATGTGTATTTTTTTTCTGGAAAGCTTAAGACCTGTCTATTGTTTGGACAATTGCAATGAATAATTAAACTATAATGTACTGTTTGGGAAAATAATAATAAGCTTCATGTTATTGTTTAGAAATTATTAATGCAGTTTCATATAAACTTGCAGATGGTCGCCCGCTTTGATGGAGCACTTGGCTTTCCTGGTGGAATCATTGATCCTAGCGATCTGGACCCGGCCGATGGACTCAACCGAGAAATGCTGGAAGAAATAGCACTGGACCTGAACAAACACAGATTCACCCAAGACAACCATGTCTTTTCCCATGTTGCCATGTCCAAAAAACTTGTGACACATTTCTATGCAAAGGTATTAAACCTTGATGACTACCACCAGGTGGAAGCACGAGTAGCAATGGCCGCAGACTGGAGCACCGAGGTAATGATTATAAGTATACATTCGTGCATATGAATCATTCCATAAAAATTCAAACCTATCTAGTATCCACTACGACATGCTAGCTGGTTTGTACAAATTTTTTATTTTGGTGACATCATCGGACCAACTATTTAATTATTTTTGACTGGATCCGATTAAAATTTGGATGGCAATCTTACAAATGCAAACAAAATATTTCCTTGTCCAAGTCTTCTGAGCTTGACATACCCTGCTGTCAATAATAATGTTAAATCTATGAAGATTTTTAAAAGAAATTTGTCAAGGTATTGCAGCATCTGTAGTTTATATCATATGTTACTGGCTCTGGTAAACGGACTTGTGTTGTTCTCTGATAACCAAACCAACTTGAGTTTGCAATGCCTTTTTGCTATGGTGTTTCCTAGAACTTTGGAATAACACGCCAGTTTTTTCAGTATGGATAAATTTTCCCACTAAAATAAAGAGTATAGGACCTTCACATTATATTCACATATTTTGTCCTTAGAATGAATTCAGTTATTTTTATTGCATGACATAATATAAAATAATAATGGTGAACGAATTTGTCTCATCAAAAAACTCAAGAGGCAAAACCCAACAAGCAAAAAGTAAGAAATGTAGTCTAAATTGGACCTTTACCAATTTTCTTTTTGTGGCCTTTTTTCTTATTGTATGCTGCAGAACTAATCTTGCAACAAAATGTTAACTATTCTGGCCACAAGTTGAAATACAGTGTTGAATTAGATACTTTGCATGGCTACATGCACAGCCATTGCACATAATAATGTACTCTAGACCACACAGGGCCAATAACAATATTTACACAATTGGTTACACATTTTATAAAATAATTTTTTCAATGTCATGTACGCGTTTTCTAAAACCATGAATAGTCTTGCGCAAGAGGACGTCAAGGTCATCAATGGAATTGTAAACAAATATATACTACTGCATGTGCTATTCCATTGGTTATATCCTAAACTCTGACTATGCATGTAGTTGGCATAGGCAACTTTAAGTTTCATATAAGGGGCTGTTCACAGTTATCGAAATTTACGTATTCATACGAAGGGAGGGGAGCAAAGCCCAAGTAATAAATTTTAAGATGTTGGTTGCTTGCAAAATATGACCACCATTGCATCATACAGCACCACATGGTGAACTGTTGTGGAACTACTATTGTTTTAAATTGTGTAACCATCCACCACGTGGCGCTGTAATGCAGTCTGACATCTTGGGAATTCACAACTTTGCGGAATACAATTATCGATATGACACCATGGAGTTATTAAAAAAAACTCCTCAAAGCTTTAACATAAGTATCAGAGATAAATGTGTTGAAACATATTCTGATAATTGTTATTGCGTGTCCTATATACATGCACTGTATCATAGCATTGTTACATCGATACGTTTTTCAATCTGCAAATTATCAATATTTTAAAGTATTAATTCAGGGAGACAGTAGGAGAATGAGTACGCTTTGTACGAATATGTTAAATGTCGAAGTAACTAATACTGTTGTGCATGGCTTGTCTGTTTGTAGACCCTGGGGTTCCTGAGAGTACCCCTTTACACAATGCCGGACAAATACAGAGGCCTCCCTGTGTTCCTTGCAAACCAGTTTAGTGGAAACGCTCGAATGCAACTCATTGGGGCCATAGCACAATGCAAAATCATGAAGAAAGAAGAGCTAGATATTGCACTCCACACAGCAGAGAATATAGTGAAGGGTGTAAGATAGACAACAGTATTTGATATTTTGTTTCATGCATTAGATGCATTTAACATTTTAATTCTTTGGTTTTAAGTCAGACGTGTGTTAGGTATTACAATTACATTCCAATTAGGCTACTTGGATGTATTTTATTTTAGGTGGTGTCGCTTTATAATGTATCACTGGCACAAAATATGCAATAATATATGAACTAAACCACTGAAATATTGTGTAACTCGTGAGCTTGTGAGTGAAAATATTATGCAAGCACGTTTTTCTTCTTTACAAATATAGATCAAGCTAGCATATCAGTAGAACTTGAGTGTTTAACTTCTTAGAAGCAACAAACACAATTACTAATGGCCGTTCACAGTTGTTGACATTTACCTGTTTGTTGAAAGCATACTAAAGTGGAGATCAAGGCATGTGTACTAATTTTTTATGTTGGTTGCAAACAAAATATGACCACCACTGCATCGTGCAGCGCCACGGAACTACCGTTGTTTTAAATCACATAATCCATGACACAGCTCTGAAATACAGTCGAACATCTTGGAAATTCAAAACATTAATATGACACCACAGAGTTGTTAGAAAGACACGAAAACATATTTATTGGAGATAAATGTTTGTAAACATTCTGATGGTTATTATTGTGTGCGCAACATGCACTGTGACATAGCATTGCTTTATCGATATATTTTTCAAACTGGAAAATTGTCAATATTTTGAAGTACTAATTCGCAAAGAGGGGTATGAGAATTTGTGCGCCTTGTACAAATTGGTGAATGTAGATACCCCTGGGAACTGGGAACAACCCCTAAATCAGTAATTAAAGATTCTTCCTCAATTAGCGTGTTGGTCCAGCTGAATCCTACGTCCACATGTAATTAGAGGACATCCGTCCAATGTCAGTTTATACCAGAAGCTGAGGTTGCACAAATAGCAAGGTCCAAGGGGTGCAGGGACAAGGTATCCCCTTATGCTGGTAATATGGGGGACTACCTCCAGAAAGATGTAAACTTGGAATTAAAAATGCATATTTGACATCTAATTTTAAACTTCTGGGCTGGTGCAGGGGGCATATCACCAGCTGCAAAGGAGCTCCAAAGATGCAAGGGAACACTACATATTTTTGATGGGGCCATGGCTCCCCTAAGTTCACATATGGGCCGCTCATTCTCATGTTTGTGGTGGAAAATCTGCAAAAGATTGTGTAATTGTTCAACTAATGTTGTTTGCCCGTCAATTTTATGTTAACTAGCATAATCCGAGGGTGTCTATTGACACCACAATCTAACCCAGTAATTGGAAGGCTGGTGAACAAGGAAAGGGCAACTATTTGGGTGAAGACGGCTGCAATATATGCCAACGTAATACAGTCGAACCTCGCTTTACTGTCACCTTAGCATTGTGGTCACCCTGGGACAGGTCACTTTAGTTCAGTCTGGAGGGTGACCTTAATACTGAGGTTCCAATGTACACATTTAGAAATGGACACTAAATACTTGTATTAACAGACTGTTGAATAGAGCTTGATCTGAGAATACTTGTATTAACAGGCTGTTGAATATAGCTGCATCTGAAAATACTTGGATTAACAGGCTGTTGAATAGAGCTGGATCTGAAAATATTTAGATTAACAGGCTGTTGAATACAGCTGGATCTGAAAATTAAGACATCAAAATTGTTGTGCAGAGTGTTTTTTAAGGAATTTCATATGGGCAAATTTTTTTATGCTCTGCCCATATCAGATTTATATGTAATATTTACTAAGACATTAAAAGAAATCAGGTTTGTCTATGTGCCACTCCACACTACCTGTATGAGTTGTACCTTAAAAACCGGTTGTGTATAATGTACCAAAATACATTTTGAATAATAATAATTTATTCATAGGTAGTATCTATAGTCAGAACATTAAAATTTTGTTGATGGTGGTTCACTAAGAGAAGTAATTAGTTATCAAGCTAGTGACCCGAAAGTGTACACTAAAATTAGCATGCCTATGAGTACAAACCTACCGAAAGTTTAGTTATTCAGTTGTACAAAATTAATGCCGTTACAATGCATGGTTGTTTCCTAGGCCATAGATATACACTAACTTATTAGTACTAAATTCCTAGGATTATTCATAGATGAACATAAATTAAAACATTTTCTCGCTATGTATATAATGAGAACTATTTATTGTTCATTGATCTTATCACATTTACAATATTGCGCTCTATTGTGGGAAAATTGTACCAACTTAAATGAACTAAGAATACTACAGAAGAAAGCTATTGGGATAATCACAAATTCCCATTTCATTGCACACAATGATCCTCTATTCTCAAAGTTAAAACTTAAAATTGGATGATCTCTATAAACACTAACTAGGTAGTTTTATGTATAAAGCAGTGAATAACCAACTCTCAGATTCTATGTCATCAATGCTTACGTGAATACAAAATATCCACGAACATAATCTAAGAAACCCAAAATGGCTATTACATCCAAAACATAAGAACAAACAGCAAAACATTTACAATAAATTATTCAGAACCAGTATTCTGGAATGCATTACCTAGTAAATTACAACAGCTTCTACCCATTGACCAATTTAAAAATAAACAAAGAACTGTTACTCCCTAAATATCGATGAATTTACATGAAACATTGCTATTGTAAAAACTTTGTATTTGTACAAAATATTCTCTACATCTACCTTTAGTATAACATGATAGAGAAGACCATGTGTTTCATGTTAATGTAATATTTAATGTACCCAGGATCATGTATTACTTAGTGTATTCATGCTCACCTTACCTTAAGATACCTTACCTTCAAAGTAGAAATTGTATGTTAATATTTAAGCAACATTTTTGGGAATTACTTTGTATTTGTACAAAATGTTCTCTACATCTACCTTTATTTTCACCTAGTAGAGAAGACCATGTATTCATGTTCCGTGAGGTTTCTAGAGGATCTCCTTAGTTGCACCGCTATTTGATTAATTAGTGACTCAATTGATATTGTAAACATGTTAAAATGTATGTGTAACCAAAATAAAGTTATTAACTCACTATAATTACAGCTATGCCTAGTCGTTGACCCTTTGGTGGGCTTATATTGTGGCTGATACGGTTCGAGGAAGTGACGCCGCCTACCAATCACATGACTGTCCTCATCTGTCTGTGCGTCACACATTGGAAAACAACAAGGAGGCAGTCCCAAAGGCAAAGAAAAATCAAGATGCTAGCTCTTTTTCACAGGATGCTAGATTGGTTCCGGAGTCTCTTCTGGAAGGAAGAGATGGAACTAACCCTGGTCGGGCTGCAGTACTCTGGAAAGACGACGTTCGTTAATGTGATAGCGGTGAGTATGCAGATTAAAAATCGAACCGAGAAGGACCCGCTGATTTTATGCCTAGCCTACGGGCTACGCCTGGTCGGGTATGATTATTTTGCCCAGTTTGTAGTTTGTTCTTGATGATTTTGTAGATTTGCTTGCCCTCTTATGATCGTGTCATCATGTAAGCGTTTTGTTTAGGTCCGTAAAATCAACGCGATGAGTGGTGCATAGACACAGAATGTCAGTGTCAGTGCCAGTGGTGGTTTCTGATGTTCACGGACACTATAAGTATAAATAATGATGGGTATTGATGGCTTCACGAATCACGGTATGCTGGTACTGGTGATTTCGGCCCATAGTGAATTCGGTAACCAGATATTTTGGTAAAGGACACTTTGGCCCTGGACAGTTGGACCACAGACATTTTGGCAATAGCCTAGAATAGGACATTTTGGTACAACCAAATATACAGTGAAACCTGTCTGTAGCAGACACCGCTGGGACTATGCATTATGTCCGTTATGGACAGGTGTCCGTTGTGGAGAATTTGATTAAGTGGACACTCACTAGTGTCCATTTATAATTTGTTACGGTTGCTAGTTGGTACTGTCATGAATGGTACAAAGGTACGATTAATAAAACGATAATGTATATGCAATATATGTGGGCCATAAACGTAGTTGGTGAAAATGTTGTTAATCACACAGCGTTACTGCATTCCACTGCATGAAAACCAGGTGACGTATGGGGCCTGTGATCGGTCCCATGTAATCACTTCCGTAAGTTTCCGTGTATAATACGCACCCTGCCTTTTCCTAAATTCTGATAGAATTCCTATATTACCAAGTATAATACGCACCCCAACTTTTCACATTGACCCCTGATTTTCCAGCATCTGATAGTTTGCTTGAAGCGACAAAGTTCGTTTGTGTGATGATCCTAGAATCCATCTCAGAATCATAAACATGTCACGCATGCGACGATATATCGCCTCGACAGTCATGTAAGCCCTACGTAACTTGCATTTTAGCTTGACCATTGCGCAACTGATTCAATTTGTGCTTGTTAGAACTTACTTTGCGTCATTCTGCTCTCAGTTTTAAATTAATACCAAGCTCTATTCTGATATGTTACGCGCACTAGTCAGGTCGTTCACGTGATTCAAGATCGCCAATCATGGTGCTTTGGTGCTCAGGGAGCAACACATAATAATTATTTGAGCGTATTAATCCGACACCGTCCACACATTTCTGCGTTATTCCCGGTCGACGACGCTCCCGGTCGCGTACGCTTCCCGCTCATTGACGTCATAGTACTAGTGTTCCAGTAGCGTTATCCATATCCGGTTGGAGAAATTTTTATTTCGCCCTATCACCATGTATAATACGCACTCGGACTTTTAAGTAAAAATTGAAGAGAAAAAATGCGCATTATACACGGAAATTTACAGTATTTGTTTTACCCTTCTACGAATGATTAATCCGCCGGAGTGACGTAATTGAAACGAATTGTACATGGTCCACTGCTGCCCAGCAGACAGTAACATTGACAAATTTCTCCTTGTTCATTAATTTTGGTTGGAGCTTGGCTTCTGAGAGTTAGACTTTGAGCAAAAGCAGGGTTAGGGTTACCGAAAGGTGAACTGAAATGGCTTTGATGTCCAAGAGAAGCCTAGGGGAGAAAGTTTACACAGCTGGCGGAGGCCTAAGCAAGAGGCTTGCCTTATTTGTAGCACATTTCTTATACTTTTTGACAACATTGTGCAGATGATATTACACAGAATAATGGTATGACACAGAATACATACATAGCGAAGTTAGTGGGTATCAGCGGTGGCTCAACTATATTGACTCGCGGGACTGTCAATGCACTTTGACCTGTTTGCAAGTGGCAGGGTGACAATGAATGGTTGGGTCCAAATTCCCTGTGTGATGTCCACATTGGCCAGGTGGCCGCTATGGGCAGTTAGCGGACAGTGCAAACTAATAGCAAGTAATTCGGAACTTCCAGAAGTGTTCATTATAGACGGGAGTATGCTATGAACAGGTGTCTGCTAAGGCAGGTTTTACTGTACTATAAGTTATAAAAAGTCTATTATTTTGTATAGGCATAGCCATTCCACAGCAGCTTTGGTTTTCCCCTAGTTGTTGTCAATAACTCCATGTTCACTTGAGGTAAATTCATTCACTGATATGACATTACCTTACATGAGTCTGGAGTTAAATGTGTGTAGCTTGCCATTGATTGGCTGTAGCAAATGAAATCTCTAACCCACACCACCGCCTTTGGTTGGGAAGCCCTGAACTCTGTCTGATAGCCTTGTCTGCTGCCTCTGCATTGAATGCTATGAAACAAACACTGGCTTACACTGGGATATCATCCCTGACTGCTGCTGGAAACCACGTTCCATGCCTGGAAAGGTGGCCAGTCTGAATGCTTGAAAACACTGTTAAATGGTTTAACTGATTGACAGGAAAAAGTCACAGTTTTGGCTAGGAAAAAGTCACAAGGAAATAAAGTCACAACATTGTTTAAAAAAAAACTGTATGTTAAATACAAAGGTGCAGTCTAGTACATTTTTACAGACAATTAATTGCAATAAAATGTGATAATTAAGATGAATATCCACCGTGTATATGCATATGGTATTTCTAAGAACATATTTATATTTTAACACACAACTATTAAGTGATAATGTTTATTATTAATGTGTTACAGTGTACTACTTAGTATTATATATTGGTTTGAATTTATTAAAATATAGCTGACCGTTGTTACACTGTAAAGTTCATGTAACCTTTTTATTAAATAAACATTGAACTGTATCCATAAATATACACTAGCTTAAACTGTGTGGTTAGCCTCCAACAGCCTCCAACAACAGAGTCAGCTTCTCAAGTGACTTCTCAAGTGTCTTTAACATGCGAAACAGTAAAGGTGGCCAAACACTTCTGTGGTATGTAATCATGTGTCAATTTGTAGTTTGTTATGTATTTATTATTTCAACTTATGTTATAAATGAAAATAATTATATATTATACATTTATGTGATTTAAATTAAACCGACAAAATGTATACTTTTAGAGTAAAAAATAACAAAGACATTTTTTCTGATTATTTTCAATGATTGTACCAAAATATCCTATTGCCAAAACGTCCTATTGCCAAAATGTCTGTGGTCCAACTTTCCAGAGCCAAAGTGTCCTTTGCAACAATGTTCCATATTCAGTGAACTTGGCCCAACTGCTAGGTGAATTTAGCCAACTTTATAATGGATGGTCCATTTTATTTTAGCTTGATGATTTTGGCCCACATATAAAGTGAATTCGGCCTGATTTCCAAGGCATGCTTATATCTTTATGTGGTTTATGAATATAATATATTTATATCTGTTCATACTAAACACCACCCAGAAGCATGTACGACCGTCCATAAGCATCTAGAAACATCCACTATCAAAATACACTTAACAATCACATAATGTGTAAGTTACTTATTGTATTATGAAATTATTCAATGGGCGATATTGGACAGTGGATGGTCTTTAGTATGCCCATACTAAAGACCATCCACTACCGCAAAACACCGTTAAAATTATAGTTTGACACTGTTAGTAGTCACTGTACAATGCTTCAGGTATAACAAATGTAGGCTATGTATGTTTCGGGTGTCAGTGACTCACGGGTGTTAATTAATGGAATGTGGAGCCAATCGCAGTACTTATTACACTGATCTAGCCAGCTTTCATACTGCGCAGTATTAGGTGTGAAAGGTGAAATATCGGATGGTTAATACATGGTTAATGTTATTGATACGATGTAACATATTGATAAATGTAATGATTAATTACTGCACAACGACAAAAAGTGACAAAGTCGAGATAGACAATACTGCGATTGGCTCTCCCCATTCCAATAACACCCTTGGGTCACTTGTCCACAACTTATTTTTGTCATACCAGATTCTTCTTTTGTCATACCTGACACATTATGCGACTATTAATAATGTAAAACTACCAGTGGATGGTTGTGGACAGTGTTTAGTACTGACTCGGAGTTGAAAAAAATCAAGATTTTTAAAAATAAAAATCTGTTTTTTTTTTAGTTATTTGATTTTTTTTAAATCTGTTATATAGACATTTATATAGAAGTTTATATTATTGTGTCTTGTGACATTTAACACCAAACACCCCTGTCTTGAGCTAACATAGGAGTGGTTTATTTTCAGAGTTTTCCTTCTCTATAATTATTGAGTCCACAGCAGGTATTTTCCATTTCCCTGTGTGGGGTCTTTTACTTCCCCTTGAATACGCACCAGATAGAAGGGACCAACAGCTTTTACTGTCCCTTCCAAAAGACACATGCAAAGTGGGGTAAACGAAGTTGCCCAAGCTTCGAAATGGTGGAGGTGGTTTTGAACCCGGTCTCCTCGATCGAAAAGTCCGATGCTCTACCACTCGACCACCGCACCCCACACAAACTCTTTCAAACGTGTTCTATTCAAATCAAATTCAAATTTTTGCTTATGTAAAGACATTAGACAATTTCTATCCCCTGTAGTCGCATAATCTGTCTTGGAAAGGAAAGCATGCTGTGTGTGCTGCGGAGAGGGTGGATTAGCACCTCTCCAGGGATCTGTGCAGACATGGGGTCAATTCCATTTTGTCAATTCAAATTCCAGTCAGTTCAAAAAAGTCAATTCCAACTTGCAAAAATCGATTCCAATTCCAAAATGTCAAGTCCAACTTGCAAAAATCCTAGGCTAAGGAAAAATTCAAATCCAATTCATTTTAACACAGTTTTATTAACTATTGTTCATTCAACGCATATATATATATATATATATGCGTTGAATGAACAATAGTTAATAAAACTGTGTTAAAATGAATTGGATTTGAATTTTTCCTTAGCCTAGGATTTATATATATATATATATATATATATATATATATATATATATATATATATATATATATGTATGTACATATATATATATGTACATATATATATGTGTCAGGTTTGCTATAAAAAACTTTAAAAATGGCATTAATATGTACTTTCTGCTGTGACACATATTGTAGAATTTTGCTAACCAGACACTTTGGACATTCCTGTACAGATAGGTCGTTAATCTGAGTTTTGAGCAGTTTCCCCTGTTTATATCAGTTGTGGTATCATTGATATTTCATCAAATTTACTGTAAACTTTGAGTGTGCAACATCCTAATCACCAACATGTATTCTACATGGGGAAATAACCCTTGTGCACTGGGAAAGAAAATGAGATAAGGCCTGAATGGTCTGACTTTGGTTTTACTGTCTGGTACAGTAACTTACTATTTGTTTTTGATGCAAATGCTTGATTATATTGTTCTTGTTCACAATGTTTCAATAACAGAGTAGAAATTGTATATGCTATAATGTTGACAGCTTCCTGGCTGTTACCAGATTCAGGATAACAGATTAATAGCAGACAAATATGATTTTTAATAGTAAATTTAAGGGGTAAAGATCAACAGTATCAAGTCAATAATAAAAAAAAATCAGTTCCGATTAAAAAAAAAATTAATTTAAATAAAAAAAAATCCAGAATTGGAATTGAGGGTCAATTCCGGAATGGAATTGACCCCATGTCTGGCTCTGAGTACTCTAAGGGTCTCTAACCAGACCAAGCTAGTACAGTGTTAGACAGTTGTAGCCCAGACTGTCTCAATTGAGTCAACATACTAAATTGGTAACAACTAGCTCAAGCTCTAAGTGGACTTTAACTCAGGGCTTCTGGCTTGAAAAGATACTTCCTCTGGAAGACAAGTTTGTGTGGCTTCACTGCATTCAAAAAGGGAATAGCTCAGACATACACAATGTCATAAAATATTTGACTACCAGGCTATCTGGTGACAACACAACAACACAAGTGTGCGCACATTGTGCTTTTGTATTTAAAAATATACAAAACTTTGTTGATCTCGATGTTTGTAAACTATTATTTGTCTTAAATTCATATAAATCAGCGATTAAAAAAATCGGAAATAAAAATCATAAATCATTGATTTTTTGGAGTGATTTAAATCAAACAAATAATACTAAATACTATACTAAACACCGTCCACAACCTTCCAATATCACCCCCTGAATAATTTTGTAATTCCCTAGGTAAATTACACATTATGTGAGTTTTAATAGTGTTTTGCTTTATCAATAAATGGGACAAAGAATCGATTAACAAATGATATAGTAATGTTCACAATAAGACACACATGTGGTTGGTACACAATCGTTTGGGCAGAAATCACTGTGCCCGTTATGCTCAGGGGCCGAATTCACTAGCGTTGCAGGCCAAGTTCACCAATGAATGCGGGTTGAATTCACCATGGGCCAAAATCACCTGTATCCGATGATTGCCTTTGAAATTGTGTGAAAATGCCTTGGCCTTATTGTGGCCATACCTGGTAATTTCATGGTAATATGAATGTTCTCACTTTGTAAAATATGCCTTGCTCCGTCTTTTATATGGATATCTTTGGTAAGCATTTGGCATACATGTACCCTGTTTTCTGGATGTGTGGTAGAACGGCAGACTGTCGGTCAAGGGGCGAGGGTTTGAAACCACCTGCTGCCATTTCGAAACATAGGCAATTTCATTGAAACCCACTTTGCCTGTGTCTTTCGGAAAGAATCGAAAGAGAAAAAATTAAGCAGTTTGTCCGCTTATCTGGTGTCTACGCCAGGAAATGTACAAGATCCCAAACAGTGAAATGGAAAAAACCTGTCAGTGCACTGCACAGAGCTGGTGATCATGGTCTCTGAAATCACTACTACCTCCCAGCTGTTTAGGAAGAACTTATTTCATGAAGCATCAAGCACTTGAATTGTCTGCGCCTGGAGTATGATGAGTGAGCATTTCTGCACTTTTCATTTAACCACTGGTCTCGTATATGTCCAGTAATTAAATAATAGATTTAATAAAAAAAAATTCAGTCAATGCATACATACATCCGATGAGTTCACTGAATTCTAAGATATTTTCTAATTTTGAGTCAGGTAGACTTGTACCCTGATCCAATCTGCATTTATAATTAGTATATTACTCAACAAATTCCTACTGTTATGTTGTGCTACTTTGAGAGTTTATTTCAGAGTGTCCTTCTAGATTTAGTTAGTCCACAGTAGCTTTATCCATTTCTCTGGTTGGGATCTTGTACTTTCCCTGACAGAAAGCTGCGAAAGGAAGATTCAACAGAAACACCAGGTAGAATGGACCAACAGCTTTTAATATCTCTTCAGAAAGACACAGACAGTGAGGGGGTGGACAAAATTGGCAGTGTTTAGAAAACAACAGAGGGTGGACTTGACCCCTGGTTCTCTCAAGTGAGAGTCCGGCACAAACCACCGCACCCCACTTGAGGTTACATTTAATAAATGTAATCAATTGTGTACATACTAAGAGGGGGAGGGAAGAGAACAAGGAGAGACTCTGATGCAACACCACCCGTGATATTACCCCTATTAGTGGTTCGTTGTTATGTTTTCTTTTCTGATTTTCAGTCGGGACAGTTCAATGAAGACATGATCCCAACAGTTGGATTCAACATGCGCAAGATTACAAAGGGCAATGTCACAATAAAGGTTTGTTGATTGATTGTAAGACGAGCTGTGTTGTTGAGTAATTTTATATTTATTGTATGCTGGTTTTTCTCTTCATCTCTTTATTATCTTGTTCACATAATTTGTTTAATATAAATAGTATTTTGCAAAAAAAGTATGCTGCAATTTCCTGCTTGTTTTAATGTAACAATTTTAATATGAATGTTAACATCCAGATGTGACAGTAGTGTAGTAATTAATTTGTACAGATATGTTCATCTACTGTGTACATGAAAACATAGAAACATTCTGGAAACAATAGTTAACTTTTCGTTTAAAAAATACAATGATTTTTTCTGCGAGTGTATAAGTTATAATAATATCACTTATACTGAAGACTGAAGCCTCAAGTAGGTATTAAACAACTTATTATTGGCTAACACAGGATTAGGAGAGTTGTGTGCATGCATCAATTCAATGTTTAGACATGTTATTTGATTAATGTTTCTCTTGTTTTATTTTTGTCAATTGAATGAGCCACAATAAAAAATAAGCATTTGCCGTTATCAGTTTGATTTAATTTAATGCCCATCACGCGATCCCGTGAACTGATCCCAATGAACTTTGTGTTCAGATTTGTATTTGTCGAATAAATTTTTTTTTTTCGCTGTAAACAATTCACTGTGATTTTCTGATTTGTATTCGATATTATTGTACATATATGTTTTTTGGCCAAGATAAATGCATCTCTCTCCGCAGGTATTGGAAATTGTTGATGAATGTACTGCAGAGTAATTACAGTTGATAACTTTATATTTATAAACAGATGACAGTGAAATTGTACACGCTATTGTGGTTCAACTTTATTAAAACATATCTAGGTGGTGAAGATGTTAAACTAGATATAGTCTATGATATATAACATGGTTTTATTATAAAAACGAACAAGCTTAGTACTTAAGGTTTCTCACATCATGTCTGAAGTTGAAGACTTTGCTCAGTCGACTGGTTTGTGTGTTGAAGCTGTGGGACATTGGAGGACAACCGAGGTTCCGGAGCATGTGGGAGCGTTACTGCCGAGGAGTCAATGCTATTGTGTAAGTACCCTTATTCCAACACATGAGAAGCTGATGGCATCAAACCATGGCCTTGGATGGAGGTGAAAATCAAGTGCCCCCGATGAATTGTAGCAAATAGTGGGGGCCAACGTATACTCAAGCCCCCACCCAAAATATTGGAGTGGCCCAACTCCCCTCCCCCCCTGTCAGTTCTGACAACTGTGTTATTACCCCAAGACTTAGTATTAGGGATGTCAATGTTTTTAAAAAAGCTCCATGTTCAATTGATTTAGCTCACTATAAATCAGGTTTGTTGATGTTAAAATTTGTAGTGTGTGAATAAAAATAAGTAATATGCACAGTCGGTTTAATAAAAGAATGGGCACCTTTGTTAAAATTGTTGAAAAAAAATTGGCTTTGATCTTTAGATTGGATAACTTGCTATGGCGGACATAGCCTTATAGTATATAGAGCCACTTTAGTACTCTTTGGCCAGATTTTTACCAGACCTGGTGAAAAGTAATTTAATCTAACAGTTTGTCTGATGTGTTTGCCAGCACTAAATAACACATTTGTACAAATGGGTTATCATGTCGTAGTCAATAGTAGAAAAGTTAAATTTTTCACAAAATGTAATTAAGTAGGGACTAATTCCAATCATTCTAATTAACCATTGTATCTTATCATAATGATCTGCCATTTATTTTTACTTTTGTGTGTAGCACTATGGAATATAACTGAATACATAAATCAGTAAACGTTAATATTACCCATACATGGATGAAGTGCATGTTATTTTAGGTGGTCGATTGCTCTCGCTCCCTAGAGCTTGTATTGATTGCTAGTAGTGGCATATCTAGGCCAAAGGGGAGCCTAGTCCAATGCCCCCCCCCCAATACACCACTGATTGCTAGAGTTGCTCAATCTTTACTGGTGCTAAACATTCACAGATTTTTTTCAAAAGAAGGTCACTTCCTGTTCTGTAAATTACCTTGGTGTCCAGAATTTTTCTCATTTGATTGGTTTGGCCTTTGGATGGGGAAACCGTGTCCAGTTGTTGACCTTTGCAAAATGGACATTAAAACCAATCACGCCATTTGTTTATTTGTGTCTTCACAGCACAATGATCGTAATGCCTTGCAGTGATACTACTATTACTATTTGTAATATCATGGTGACACATATTTGTTGTTCTTCCATGAGTTGTCTGGTCTTATAATATGATCTAGTATGAAGTATTGTGTAATTTTGATCATCAGTTCTTATTTTAGGATAATTGTGTCCAAAAAGTTTTGAAAAAAGTATATTTGCATTAATAAAACTGCTAGAAAAATTCTCGCAGTAACATGCATCTTTTTTGTAAATATGAGTTATCTGGTCTTCTAGTATAATCCGGTAAAACATTGTGTAATTTCGAGGATCCATTTTTGTTTTAGGGACAATTTTGTCCAAAATGTTATCAAAATAAATTATAATTTTTTCATTAATAAAATACCTAATATCAAACATTTATTGCAGTAACATTGTGTCATTTTGAGCACTAGGCTTCAAATAATGTTCATGTATTCCACAGTAGCAATGGCTAAACAACCACTACACTATTTTAAGCAAGGATAATCTTTTAATGGGAAAAAATCTAATTTTTCCCATAAATTGTGTATGAAAAATTTACAAACGAAAAAGTTAATTTATATTTCTTATCAGTTAGAAACTAAGGATGAAAAGATTGATTTGATTTCCTCCGCAGCTACATGGTAGATGCTGCAGACCACGACAAGATTGAAGCATCGAGAAATGAGCTACACAACCTACTGGATAAGCCTCAGCTGGCGTCCATCCCCATCCTTGTCCTGGGAAATAAACGGGATCTTCCCGGAGCCCTGGATGAGAAGGAACTCATAGAACGAATGTAGGTGTCATTTCGCTATGTACAGCCATGTCTCGTTTATCAGTTCTTCATTAATCCGTTTTTCAGTAATTCGGAATCTCCAATAATCCATATTTGTTGTGTCTCTATTTCCACAGGCCATTTTCAGGAACCAACAGGCCATATAACGCTGTAATATGATTCATTGGTTTGTTTTAAATCACTGAAAACGTCAAACATCAGTCCTACCAAATTAGACAATTAACGGTCTCTGTGATTGCTTTTACATCACAGCAACATTGTTTGTTAGAACTTTTATTCAAAGTCCTGTCAGTTACTGGAGATAAAAAATAAATAAAACAATAGATATAAGTGTGCTTATCCAAAAGGTATTTGCTAAATCATTCTGTGATCATGGGTATGTTTGCACACAGTTGTATTTATCTGAACATTCAAACTGTGTCCATTGGAACATATTAAATTATAACAACTTAGAGCGTTGCACTTTTTTTATTGGATTACAGTTGACATTTTTTTTAATTAAAATAAAAACAACAACCCTGTAGTTAAGGGGCTCGCATGAATTCAAGTCAGTAATGTTCTAAACATGGCAAAAGCACACTTCAAAGCAAGCTTGAGATTGTGAGCAATTCTCCTTCAGTAAAATACCAGGTTACTATATTGGTACACACTGATATATATAATATTTGTATAATTTGTACTATCTTATGTATGTGTATTACATTGATAATACGCACAATATATTACACGTATATTACCAATGGTTATAGCGATAATAGGGTGCATAAGGAATAATGCGGACATCTTGAATGAAGTTATTACGATTGTATGCTTTAGTATAATATTAATTTATTATATCACTATTCAGACTGTCAGCAACAATACTTGTTGCTGACGTGTTACCGAATACACGTCATAGTCACTCATTATTGTTCGGGATCGCTTGTTTATGTTTTGTTGGTTACGAGGTTGATTCGCCAATAAACCAACAATTTACAACAACATATTGCTGTGCAGGAACGTTTACTTGTTTATGTACCAACGTAAGAAGATAAACATGTCATTGACAGCTGGTTGCAGCGGACAACTCCAGATAGCTCGGCAGTTGCATAGCCAATATTGGCCCATAGCTTTGGCTCTCTGATGATGTAAATATCTCGTTTTGTCTTTATGAAACATGTGACTGAGAGAGAGGTTTATTAGGATCAAACTATGAACATAAGAATAGTTATAATACATGACAATTGTGAATAAAATGTTGTTTGATCCACGGAGACCTACACTAAGACGTGAACGATCGCTGGCGTACAGGCCACCATGACAGTTATATATGGTTACTTTTACTTTGTTAACTAATTAACTAACACTAATATTATAAATAATAATATATCATTCTACAGGAAAATATAGTGTAAGTTATTGGTATTGCTACGTAACGAACATTCTTGAGTATAAACATTGATAAAAAAAATTATTTTAAGAAAATATTTACAGAATCATAAATGAGTACCACAACTAAATATCAACAATTAACACCAGTAATGCTAATTCACACTAACATAATTAACACTAACCAAACACTAAACTAACTTGCATTAACGAACATTGACTAACATTAACATTACCTAACACAAATTGCCTTAACATAACACTGACTGATTGATCTCATAAAATGCCTTGCATATTATTAGTATACATAGTATATTAGTTTTTAGATAACCAGATATGAAAACCACTTTGACGTTTTGTTTAAAAAATGTCTCCCAGTGCAGTAGGATTGGTTATCAATAATGTGCGAGAACTAGTGGCTGACTTGTGATTACTGATAACACGCCTTTCTCTCGTGCAGTTGTATCATTGATTTGGGGTTTCTGCTACAGGAATCTGTCGGCCATCCAGGATAGGGAAATTTGCTGCTATTCAATATCTTGTAAAGAAAAAGACAATATAGGTAAGTGTGGTCATTGGCCAGTCAGTGTAAATATATTTGTTTATCAGCCACTGCATCTTTATGTAATGTAATATTTATTGCATTTTTGGAAAGTATAAACTGCTTATTCACTTCACGCTGACTGCGACAACTACTGAGTTAGTCATGTTATAAGTTTGCTATATGTGAGCTACTAAATAGTCCTAGTGTGATCTTTGGACATTGGTAACATGTGCAAAAAATAGCTTTTACATAATAGTTTTAGTATGTACTATAAATATAGTTGGATGCTGTCACATTCACAGGCTCAACATGGTAAAATTTGCAACGACGACTTGTTCAGGAAAACAAATCATACATGCATTTGTAAATATCCCATGTTTCCCGCTGACCTAACACTAATATGGAGTGACCAAACAGTTGGTGCAGCAACCGAGAAAGCCATGTTTCCCGCTGACCTAACACTAATATGGAGTGACCAAACAGTTGGTGCAGCAACCGAGAAAGCCATGTTTCCCGCTGACCTAACACTAATATGGAGTGACCAAACAGTTGGTGCAGCAACCGAGAAAGCCATGTTTCCCGCTGACCTAACACTAATATGGAGTGACCAAACAGTTGGTGCAGCAACCGAGAAAGCCATGTTTCCCGCTGACCTAACACTAATATGGAGTGACCAAACAGTTGGTGCAGCAACCGAGAAAGCCATGTCTTTCCAATGTTTATTTAAACTCTGGGAACCAAAAGTATATCAGAGAGAGATGATGAAATCTGTCTAGGATGCCTTGCAGGAGTTAGCTGTGAATGTAGATTTGCCGGTTGTTTAGATATAAGTGGTAGTAGTACAAATCATTGCATTCGTCGTTATTTTATTACAAGGCATGTTCTTCAATGTTTCAGATATCACGTTGCAGTGGTTGATTCAACACTCCAAGGGTGGCCATTAAGTCACGTGACCTCGAGTCACATGACCTTGACACTGATAATCAGTATGGCAGACTTCAGGGCAGTTCCATCAAACCCAATTCACAGCTGCCTGTAGGTTTGTTGGGGGTTGTTCAGCCCTGAAGTGGCACTGGGAATATAAGAAATGATTGCTTATATATATATATATGCTGTGGTGATGTATGTTACATTTCTACTAGTGGCTATTCCATTATGACTGTGAGTTATCATATATCATTATCATGTCACTGAAGTTAGCTGAGCGATCAGACTGCATGGCAAAATAGTCATAAATTAATTGCAGGCATGCCGCATCATGCTGGAGATGGTCACAGATTTTTTTGTAATTCGATTTGATTCATTGAAGTCAGAAACATGCGGTTAAGGGTTTCCTTTCAGTTGGAAAAAAAGACAAAACTACTGTCTTAACATTGTGCACAATTTTGAACAAATGATCCGTTGATGCATTGTTAGATGTCTGCAAGACAATGATTGGAAATGCAGAAGTGAAGTTGTCTATTTTCTTGTTGGCAACGAAAACTGTTCAATTTGTTTGTATATCAAGTATATAAGCAGTTGTACGTCGCATGCATGTATTAACATTTACTATATTAAATAAGGTGCACTTTCTGCTGCCTGTCAGCAGGTTGTCGGCAGATGGCATATTTCATTGTTACTTCTGTATATGACGATTTTGGTGTTGCTAATGTTTTGTAAGTATTGTAACATGTATCGCTTTGATATTATGAAGAGCTGTAAGCCAGGAACTGATGTGTTACACAACAGGTGTTACTCTTAGTCTATAGTGCACATTGTGAATGACAATGCCGGTGCTCTGTTTCAAAGAATGGTCATTAGGTGGCAGCACTTGTTGTGCATGTGTCTGCATGGCCTTGTTCATTGGATGAGGTACAAGACTAAACAAGTACAAGTGCTGAAAGCAGGATGCTTCATTGACATTACATCAAGTAGACTCTGCTGAAGGTCGGGACTGTCCATGTATTGATTGATAATATTTGCATTATCTGTAAAATCTGTTACTGAGTTATGAATGACTAGCTCATAGAAGTGTGATCAGTCTTTCTTACAAGTGTGATGTAGACTATGAGAGGGTGAATAGCAGTATCATTGTTTGTGCCTCCAGGACAGGGTGTCTTAGTGCATGACAGTCAGACTGTTGACAAAGTGTAGGGCCTACTATAACTTACTTACACAAATGCCTGTACCATGTTGATTTATACATCATATATGGTGAGGATTTGGATAGTGAGTTGCTAAAATTTTTCTAATTCATTGGAATATGGCTGCCTTTACTGTTGAAAGGACAAACACGTATTGATGGCTCTGCTTTCGTCTGTGTTTAGTAGATGCATGAACTCCCAATGTGCGTACCATTAAGTGAGATCTGCTTACTCACAGTCGTGACCTGCCGATTAACCAGGAAAATATCCTGCAAGTTAGATCATCATATCAGTATTACTATTTTATAACATCATAAACCAATTCCATTGGGAGTTACCAAATTAACACAGCTGCATTTTTGGCATGAAAATATTATACAGTAGAACCCATCTAAAGAAGCCACCCAAGGCACTGGCATAAAATGGCCTGATTAAAGGAGTGGTCTTATTACAGAGGCTGGTGATATATACAGATCTGACAACAAACAGTGGCCATTTCTGAGGGTGTCCATTTTGAAGTGGTGGCCAGGATTTCTACAGTATTCACTAATGCTTGTGAGATCACAATAATTTGACATTCTTATATACGTTAACTCATAAGTTCAAAAAAAGTCTTCACTGTGCAATGCAATTTAATAACACCAGTCAGGTTCAAGTTTACTTAGGTTCAATGCTGTAGTGACTTTTCCATCAATAAATTGTATAAAACAAGGCACTGTGGGATGCCACATCTGTACTGTAGGCATAATACAGTAGGACATAACTGTGCGTTTGTTTCTAAAGCCACCCTCCACTTGTTTGGCTAACATAATCTACTTACGCCAACCACATCTCTGTGTATAATATCTATTAGAATCATAGCCATGTGTACCTGTGTTTGTTATTTAGATTAGTTGTCGTGTGAGCTTATCTTGGTACAGACTTTATGGGTCGCTTACCGGATAGAGGGTCTCAAATGGTTATCTGTAATTCATAGTGTTTTGAATATGTATGAATCAGGTAATGTGCAGGCTTTATTTTGTAATGAAGTTTAACTTATGTATGGCCAATGCTAACAATTTTGCATAAACACTTTTCCTTTTTTCATACATGGGCTTTAAATGTACAAATCTGATCAATCTTCTCATAAAAATTATGTTATATAGTATAAACTAAATCTATGTTGACTGCCCAAATGAGTATTTATGAACTACTATTTGTTGATGTAATTTCACCGTTATCTGTTTCATTTCATGTTTTGACTCACACTATCATGTTTCCGATGCATGCTGAACAGCAAAGTTGATATTCATAAACAGATAACGATCAAATTATATTTAAATACTTGGGCAGTCACAATGTTACACTAGATATAGTTTATGCTATAGAACATGATTACATTTTTATGATAAAAACGATCACATTTTGTAACTAAATTACCTAACTTTAACCTAAGATTTTCTTATATCTGTAAATTGTGTTGTTATGAGAGTTTTTATGTTAACAATGGTTATCAAGAACACATTTTATTGCGTAGGATATCTACCTCTCTGTGTCCCTAGTTGTGTTTAATCTGTCTGCAAGGCAAATTCAATTCATCAATGGGCATGCATCTTCTATACATGTAGACAAGCAGATTATTGTGAAATTTCATTCATGTTTCTCTATGACTACATATTGAAGATGTCTGTTGTAATTTCCATATGATTGGGAATATTAATTGTGGCATGGTGGCCGGCAGATTGTTACAAATGTGTGTATGAGGAATGTTTAACTCTCCATTGAGATTACAATATCGCGCAATCCTCATGGGAGGAGGTGAGAAAATTGCACAGTTTCTGATAAATCAGTTGTCACTTTGATTGCCTAGTTGATGGGACTCTGCACTGCAAAAAATTTAAGTGGGATTATTTTGACGACACATCTTGATTGCATAAAATTTTCCTATTAAGAATATAGTAAAATTTTTACATACCTGCACAGGGATATAATATAGGGTAAGACTGTTTAAACCCTATGAATTTACTTACCACCATGCCATGACTAGTATGTTTCCATGTCTGTAACAATTAAATGAATGGTTCCAAAATGACAGAACTTTAGTGTTAATGAATGTTGTGTTAAGTGTGAAACTGAGAGAGTAGAAATAGGAAAACGATCCCTCATGAATCTGTTCTGTGGTGGTGCCCAGGAACGCCCGCTGTTGCACCGGTGGTTGCAGATTGGATCAGTTGGATTGTAACATACAAAGATTGTATTTGCATTTTGTTGAAACACATTTCAGTGAAATAATAAAACTCAACAGTGGTGTTACAACCTGCAGTACTGTTTTATGCATGTTATATATTACTTGTTTTGTGAGTACGTGTGTGCGTCCATGTCTGCATGCGTGCGTGCATCTGTGCATGCATGCATCTGTGTGTGTGTGCATCTGTACGTGCGTCTGTGTGTGCGTCTGCGTGTATAATTATATACCTGTCAATCTCCAAGTCTTTAAATCCGGGAGAAATTATATTGTAAAAAATATGGATCCCCTTACAATGTGGATGGGGTCTGGCTATCCGAAATTCGCCACAAGCCAAATGATCTTAGATTTCTCTGTGGTGCTTTCTATGCCTCTCCTAGACCCAAAGTGTGACTTCCATATTGGGGGCAGCTGGGGCACAGTTTTGCCAAGGTGAGTTGCGATTCACTTTTTGGTACAGCCTACAATCCGGAAGATTTTCTCTGATAGGAGGGCAGAAGTTACACAACAAATTTGGGATAGTTGGCAAGTATAATATATCACTCGCTCAACCCTTGACCGAGACGTAATTGGGATACACAATGATTTGTCAACTACACCTTGCCACTGGTCTCTGTCCTGGGTTCAGTGGGTTGCTTCAAGGAGATCTCTGAGCAGCACGTCTATCCATTCTTTGATGATGTTGAACCACATCTTCCGTGATCTTCTCCCTTTCACAGTGCAATTTATATATATATATATATATTGCACTGTAAAAGGGTGGAAAACGTTGATTATGCTGGCTTTTACAGCTAGAGTCGATTGAGGAAGTAGAGAGTATCAATCAATCATGCATATTTATACAGTGCCCTTTCCAGCCTTAGCTGCTCATAGGCGCTTTCCAAGTTCATGAATTACTTTAAAAACAAGTCCTAAATACTAAAAAGTCCATTCAATAAAATTTAAAACTATCACTAAAATGTCGAAATCAATAAAACTCCTGCTAATTTAATCTAAAATGCACGAGTGAACAAGTATGTCTTCAGCTGTTTCTTAAAGGCATCAGCTGATGGAGCATGGCGAAGAACAAGTGGAATATTGTTCCACAATGTAGGGGCAGCAACGGAGAAGGTTCTGTCCCCAGCTGCGTCATGGACAAGGGCACTTAAAGCAGCGTCCGGCTCTCTCTATGCTGGATGCTGAGGTTTAATATTGGCAAATACGGAGTCTTGCATCTCAGATTTCTTGTAGATGACACTGGAAGTCAAGATTTGTTATCAGTTAACACTGAGAAAGATCTAGGTGTGACTTTTTAGACAAACTTAAAATTAATAAACATATTCAAAACTGTGTCTTTATGGCTAATGTAATTCTAGGATTAATCAAACATACATTTCAGCACATCAACAATGAGATGTTCATGACATTGTATAAGGCCACTATAGTCGAACATACAACACCATTCTGGTCCCCGTACCTAAAAAAAGACATCAAGAAGTTAGAAGGGGTCCAACATCATGCTACTAAACTTGTAACAGTAAGGATTGCTGTGCTCAGGATGCCCACATTAGAGTACAGGACGGCTAGAGTCAACATGACACAGGTTTATAAGTTAATGACAGGATTCAACGATGTAAACACTGAAAGTGTATTCACAATAAACCATCTATGCTCGAAAATCTGAAATGGACACATCTGGAACATTGAAGATGATAGATCTGCCTGGGGATGCTCTACAAAACCAACAAAGGCCTTGTAGACATCAACCCAGCAAGTTTCTTCCACGACTCTGACCCAAGGACCAGAGGAGCACAATGCCTGCATCAGGAACATGTTCAACTCACTGCCCTCTTTCACTCTTTCTTCCCCCGTAAAGTGTCTGACTGGAACCACCTCCCAACCTCTATCTCCCCAGCCCCTTCACTGGAGTCCTTCCAGAGTCAACTAGGCCGCAGTCTCTGCAATCTGCAGTCAGTCCTTACCACTCCATAAATAACTTCAGATCCTGTATATAGCTTTTAATATAGTTTTACAATGCTTTTAGGGGGAGCCCAGTCCCAGTCCTGTAGGCCTACTGCCGAAGAAACAGATAATAATGTGGAATAGATTGCCAGAGGATGTAATTCAAGTTGTGACTAAATGTGTTAGAATTCAACAAAATTTAGTCCACCTTTAGAGTATCAACAATTTAATTTAAAATTTCAATTTAAAAGACGTTGCACCACTATCGGGGCAATGATAGTTGTGGTTAAAACACACACACACACACACACACACACACACACACACACACACACACACACACACACACACACACACACACACACACACACACACACACACACACACACACACACACACACACACACACACACACACACACACACACACACACACACACACACACACACACACACACACACACACACACACACACACACACACACACACACACACACACACACACACACACACACACACACACACACACACACACACACACACACACACACACACACACACACACACACACACACACACACACACACACACACACACACACACACACACACACACACACACACACACACACACACACACACACACACACACACACACACACACACACACACACACACACACACACACACACACACACACACACACACACACACACACACACACACACACACACACACACACACACACACACACACACACACACACACACACACACACACACACACACACACACACACACACACACACACACACACACACACACACACACACACACACACACACACACACACACACACACACACACACACACACACACACACACACACACACACACACACACACATATAAATGCATGACAACCAATGTAATATACCATTATTTTAATTGCTTACAAGAGGGGTACAAAAAGACATTGTAATATATAACTATTTGAATTGCTTACAAGAAGGGTGCAAAAAGACATTGGCTTACTCTACAAGTGACCCAAGGGGAAGGCCAAGATCCAGGTATCAAGGACAATACTGCATTTGGAAATTATTTAATCCCAAAATTATTGGTGCCTCAATTGTTTATCTAAAGAGGTATATAAAAAAGCTGTACCAACATTTTCTTAGAGACTGAGAATTCACAGTAAAATCAGTATCATATCTGGTGGCTATAATAAAAAGTGTACGTTGTGATGATTGCGGCGTTACATGCAATGCGAACATAATTTATCGGACACTTTACGGTAGATCACCTAGACTGGGTCAAAGGTTACCTCGCGGCAGAGAAAGCGGTGCAGAAAGTGATTTAGGAGTTTTCGATTGTCACCAAGAATGGCTCCAGTTTTGGGCTACTGGAAGATACGAGGGGTTTGTATACTTATACCTTACTGCTGTTCATGTTGTCCTTGCATTATCTCAATTCACCAAAACATTACACTTAGTCTTAGACGTTGTCACGTGTCTTGACTTAGTCTTAGTTAGACTAAAGTTTACTCTGATGTGATGTGACATGGGGTACATGTCATCGTCACGTGGACATGGCACTTGATATATGAAATGGCTCGTTTCGGTAGTATATTGCCTAAATGCCACATTCGCTAGTACTACTTAGTTTAGCCTAGGCTTAGCCCTAGGCTATATATATATAAATGATTTGGAGGATGACATATTTAGCAAAGTACTCAAATTTGCAGATGACACAAAAGTATTCAGAAAGGTTACTAATGATACAGATAAACAAAGTTTACAGGATGATCTAGAAAAATTAGTTAAATGGTCAGAAAAATGGCAAATGTTATTCAATTTTGGGAAGTGTAAATGTATACACATAGGACATGGAAATATGGACGAGGAATATAAAATGGGGGATGCTGTACTAGGTAGAATCACACAAGAAAAGGATTTAGGAGTAACATTTAGTGCTGACATGAAAGTTTCAGAGCAATGTGGGATTGCTGCTTCGAAAGGAAATCAAATTCTAGGGCTAATTAGGAGAACTATCACGTATAAGGAGAAACATCTAATTGTATCCCTGTACAAAGCAATAGTTAGACCACATTTGGAATATTGTATTCAAGCATGGAGGCCATATCGTAAAAAAGACATAGACAAGCTAGAAAGAATACAACGAAGAGCAACTAAAATGATTCCAGAATTAAGAGACCTTAGTTACAAAAGACGCTTATTACAATGTGGTTTGACAACACTAGAGACCAGGAGACTAAGAGGAGACCAAATAGAAGTGTGTAAAATAGTGAACGGTTATGAGGATGTTGATAGGAATATGTTCTTCAAACTTAAAGAAGGCAGTAGAACCAGAGGACACAAAGCAGCATTAGTTAAGGAGCAGTGTAGGTTGGACATGAGAAAGTACTCTTTCTCACAGAGGGTGATAAATGAATGGAACAAACTGCCAAATGATTGTGTTAATGCTAGTAGTGTGAATATGTTTAAAAATAGTATTGACAGATATCTGATAAGGGCAGGCTACACATAGATGAGAAAATTGTTGGACTCTCGATAAGCCAATGGCTTCCTTGTCCACTTGCCATCTGGAACTTGTTGTTCGAGATGGCAATCTTGTTAAACTAGGTAGCATGTAGGCAAAGTCAATCGCCATACATTTTTTTCTATCTGGCTGTTGCTGTTGCTAGCTCACCAGGGGCGGACGACTCGGCGTAGGTAGCATGCCATGCTACAGTTTACCCAAATTGCATGTGCTTTTTCCCACTACTTTTGGGGCACCCCTACTTTTGACCCCACTCAATGTCTCAAGTTGATTGACTAGTACGTAATAGTACAATATACTATACCATGCCCATGCCATGACATGGCATTAGGCATTGCATAACTAACTTAATAAATTAGCGATATTTAGTATTTTTAAGATGGTAAGCATTTTCTTTAGATTGATATATTGGAAAAATTCACATCTTTAACTGATAATTTTAAAGTATAATAATTTTAATTGTGCCTACCTTTTATTGGGGCTATCGTAGATATTACCGTAGTTGACCTTAATGACCTATTGGATGTACAGTATGTTTGAAAAAATAAAGATGCTGAAATTTTTTACAAATTCTGTTCCAATTAGCTAGTGCCAAAGCAAAGCAGTCTGTTTCTCAAAATGGTGCGATGAAATTATTTCATCCTAGGTGGCATTACTGTGCTGCAATTAAGATCTTAATTGTCATTAGATGGCACCACAACACAATCAAGTTGCTTCTAAATGGCTGGCTGAACATCTTCCACTTTTTTCGGGTTTTTGAGAAAACCTTAGTTATTCCGCTGTGCTTTGAAAACCTTCCGTTTTTTTCCGATTTCCCCGGTGATCGCAGTACTACCCAATGAGAAAATAAAATTTGTGTTGTGTCCTCCTACTAAGAAGATCGTCTTCATCTAGTCGTCCGTAGAACTGGTCCAGCAAAACTCACAGATGATGACTGATGATGCATTACATTGAAATGTTTGATATTTCTATCTGCATCTATTTATATGTATCGTACTACTTCTTATTGAATAAAGGTTGGAGTCAGTTTATTGTTATTTTAATCATAAACATTTTTAACTAGTGGCTTGGACTGAAGTGACGGAAGATCTACTCAAGTCCTCATTTCACACTTAAAGCATTCATGGGCAGGGTTGTTTGATTTAAATCATGATTTAAATCGCTCAAAAAAAAAAATCATTGATTTATGTTTTTTGACTTCCGTTTTTTTAATTGCTGATTTATATGAATTTAACACAAATAATTGTTTACAAGCATCGAGATCAACAAAGTTTTGTGTGTTTTTTAATACAAAAGCGCAAAGTGCGCGCACTTGTGTAGCTGTATTGACACCATATAGCCTGATAGTAAAATATTTTATGACATTGTGTATACCAGATTTAAAAAAGATCAAATAAATTTTAAAAAATCCGATTTAAATTTAAAAAAATCAATTTTTTTTTATTTTTATTTTTATTTTTTTTTCATGGGCAACACGGCTAGCAGGTCCTTAGCCAGAGACCCGTCTGCCCGCCTTGAAGACTGACAACCACGGGTAAAGTAAAAATAAAAGATGGGTTTTTGTTTTTACAAGATGATATTTTTTCATAATAAATTTTTTGTAACTGTCTTAATGACTCTTAGCACACTTGGTCATGATTCAGCGAATGTTGTCGGCGGCAGAATAGCGAATATCACCGATCTATAAGACTATATATATTTTTAACCTTGACATCGTTGGAAACTATTGATACTGCAGCTGATCTCTATTTATTGTTATCGTATTGGGGAAGGTGTGGCTGTGACCTTTCTCTGTGCCTATCCATTGGCGTGGGTGAAAATATGCGATATGTCAAAGTTCACGACAACCGATGCCTTTTTCGTCAACGTGAATAAAAGCAGCGTTTCTGCGATTGTCCCTGAACAGTCCGAGTCAGCATCGTTGGTGGAGATCCATTATGTTATCCATTATGCTGCTACTAACCGAGAATCTACTGTATTGTTGCCCACCATATTTACAACTGCGGTCACAACGAGCCAGGATTCAGTCAGATGGAAACGTACAAATCAAAGACCATAAATGCTTGCCTTCATTGCAGATATGTTATGTCCGTTATCGTCGGTATTTCTCTGTACAGTCTGCATTTAAAAATTAATTTACACACATATTTCTGCTGAAACGTTTATAGGCCGAAAATGGGGCATTCCGCGGAGGACATATTGAGTGAATTATACAACTATAATTATTTCTAAGGCATAAACACTATTTTTACACAGCAATCATAGATACCTGCAAGTCAGTCTAGCTGAGCCACCGCTGATACTCACTAACTTCACCAGGGTTGATTTTTTTTTAAATTGGACTTTTTTTTTTATCTGGTATATAGACATTTATATAGATGTTTAAATTTGTAAACTCTTTAAAACGTGTTCTATTCAAATCGATTTGGGTTCTTGTCTTAACAGAGGGTACATGACTTTTGCTTATATAAAGACATTAGACAATGTCCACAAAGCCTCACCCCCTGTAGTTGCATAATTAGTCCAGTCATTCTGTGGTTCAACCTCAAACAAATTGCAATAGTAAGTTTGGTGACATTTTTATATTCTACATTATTTAACAAGGTTTAACAAGATTTGCCATCTAAGCCAAAGGCCCAGATGGCAATTGGACAAGGAACCCATACGTTTATATGTTTGTGTTACCAGAAAAAAGTCAACCAAAATCCACATGGTGGAACATTGTCATTTTAACATATTGCTAAATGATCGTAGGTCTCACTGAAATTTAGGGGAGTACACGTAATTCATGTTTTATAACTTATTGTCCGTGAAAACATTATAAAGATGATATATATCATTGGAAAGGTAATACATTTAGCTATTCAACGGTGCCAAATAACTGTAATCTCAATGAATATTAAAGCCATTATATTATTCTAAACACATTTGCAAATTATCGTAATTGACGTGTACCCTGATTTTCGGCCTAGTCCTGTCAATCTGTGGTTTAACATCAAACAAACTGCAATGGCAACTATGGTGGCACTTGTGGGTAGTACTATATGTCTATATTGCAAGAACAAAAGTTCACTGAAATTCACGTCGTGGAACATTGTCATTTCTGACGATAATGATAAAGCCGCTGCCGGTCATTGTTTTCACGCATTTATGCCGAGTAATCTTTTTTGTGCAATTTATACACATAATGCACATTGCTGGAAAGGTAATATACAGATCAATCAAACGACACATAATGTTTAACTCCATTAAGTAGTACCTTGAAAATCGTAAACACAGTGAACCCCGTTTTTTAGCCGCCACGGGGTAGTAACGTTGTGTTCGACCGAATGTTGCTCACACATATAGCCATATACTTTCAGTGGCATTTACGGCCTTACCTGCTGTTTCTATATATATATATATATTATACTTATACACACAAACAAAACACACACACACACAAATGTTATGTTGTTTACATTGCAGTGTTCCTTACCGGTAAATGTCACCTTGAATCGCTGCTGTCATCAAGAGCTTCCACAATGACGACAGCTGAATTTTGACAGGTGCTTCCTTTGCATACACCACACACAGAAGTGCATTCAAGTCCATTCTTTCTGCAACTACATCGCAGCGAATTGCAGTTGTTCTTGCAGTTATAATGGATGACCGACAGCAAATGGGCTGGTGCTGCTGGGAGGTCAGTCATCTTCGGAACATTGCAGTTGTCTTTGACAATCCAGCTCCAGTCCGTGGCGTTGAAAGTGTTCTCGGATCCTTTCCACTGTTGGATCTGATAGTAGATCCTGAGGCTGTGATAGTGGGCAGCAGCTGAAGTAGGGGGTAGATTTTTTCCCAGTACGTAAGCTGCAAATCATCAAGGTTTTCTCCAATGTTGCCACCATGAACACATACAGTAGCCTGTTCTCCCGCAGTAACCAATTCTTCGACTGTTGGTGTTGCTGACTCAAACACCTGTGCTTGCTTCCTGAAGTGCTCGTTAGTCATAGCCTTCTTCAGAGCTGTGGCCTTACCAATCCCATATATGCGTGATATGGTATCACATCCTAATAAAGCATGTAAGGAGAGCATATGGCTGCACACAGTTGGGCCCAGTGTTTCTGTGAGAGCTTTGATGTTCCAGATCTTGACTTGGTGTGTTGTGCTCTGTTTAGGCTCTGACATTAAGAACACACCAAAGGGTTCCTGTCGAAAGTATTAACACAGCAGCACTAGCAAATCGGTGTCTTCACCAATTAGGATAGTTTCAGTTTTGTTCGATGAGTTTAGTGCTGTTTTAACGATCATTAGATCAGCATCCTCTTTTGCATGAAAACAACAGCACCCAGCTTTCTCAAGCTCTTTGCTCAGTATGCTTATGAATCGTTGCTTGTTTTCTCTATTGGCCAGAAATTTCTCCTTCTTTATATACATTCGGATGTCACTTGTGAAGTGAACTGCTGTTGGAGCACATCTGCGTGTTCGCCTTTTGTGGGTCATGTCCTTTGTTGATGTTCCAGCTTCGTAGCCATCGAATACAACAGTGGCATTACCGTACCATCTTCGCACATACGTGATGTATTGTGTGCATATGCCTCTGTAGGTAGTACCTCGATGCCATGTAATCCAATGCATAAGTGATCCTCCATCGAGAACATACTGCACTTCTCCACAGTTGGGTGGATTTTGGGGATGGTCTCCAAGCAGATTCCACATGGCGTCAGCAAGGAGGGATTTATTGGCAAGTCGCATCATCCCAGGTTCTTCGAACAAAGCAGATGGACAACTACATAGTTCGTGCTTCAGGACCAGAGGCAGTTCATCACATCTTTCTCCTACTGCCAAAAGGCGCTGGAAGAGGAGTTGAGAATCAACTTTCACGTCTTCATTGAACGTCACGCATCTTTTATCATTCAGTTTGATGGCTTGCTGTTTCCTTCTGAATGTATAGCCCAGGATGCTTTCTCCGATCATCGTTTCAAGGATCTGAGATCCTATTTCATTTGCCTTGTCTACATTCACTTCATTGTCTGCTATTTCACTGGTCGAAATGGTACGGAGACACCGATCGTCAGTGAATGGATTCCTGCTCTGCAGACATTTAAACAGCTCTTCTGTGTCTTTGGAGTCCCTGTCTTGCTCTAGTTGCCTCTTTGTGTTGGTCACTTGTGTTGTAGGTTACCGCAGCGAGGTCTTGCAGAGCATAATTAACTTCAGCACAGGCAGGCATTGACAGAAGCCAGACAAGCCTCTGAGTCTCAGTCAGTCCATGCTAGGCGTTAAACCGCCTGTTGTCTTCACACTTTGCATCAACACTTGCTGGGTAACTAAATCCGATGAAAGGCCTGCCCAGTAACGATCACTCATGCGGATTACATGTTTCCTGAGTTTTAGGCTCGTGTGAACATCAGGGTGTTGACTCTCCAACTCGAGCATGTTGTTTAGGTACACGTATGCAGACTTGCCATACAATGTGTGTCCAGCAGCTAGGAAGTATGGAAGCATCTCACGAACAGTGTGTAAATGCAGGTCCCAATTCCCCGTTCGTTCTGCTTTGATGACTCTCATGAGTATGTCCATCATGTCCATATACTGCAACCACAAACAAGCGGTGAGTGATTGCTTCAAGGCTTCTTTCTGCCTTTCGATCATGTATCAGCTGAGCATATCAGCTGAGCATATCTCCTCAATCATTTTGTCCAAAGATATGAAATTGTCAAACAAACTAGCGGCTTCTTTTAAATCTCCATTGCTGACAGCTGTACTGGCAGGTGGGTCGTTTGTCAGCCCCTGCGTGCCATCGTGTGGTCTGTCAAGTGCGTCTGTGCCTGGCGGTGGAGAGTCGTATGCCATTGCAATGAGCATGGCGTTTAGCGCTGCATCCACAAGCATATGTCCATGGACAGCCGTGATATAGCCTTGCCGGTTAGTATATTGTCGACTGCATTTCTTGCGTTGATTACCCCCAGTAGTTCTTTCAGGCCAGAACCAACCATCAAGTGGCCAAATGCAGTCAAGAAAGCTCATTTCCATGTGCAGACCACCAAATCTGAGGACAATTTCATGTAAATCACTTTACTGTGGTTCCCTTGACACGATCAAAATGGCTATCCACCATAGAGGTTGATCGAACGTTAAGATTGGCGTTACTCCCAATCGTTTAGCTTGGACATATACAAAGCGTAGAGTAAATGCATGTCAGATCACTGAGATCCATATCAATCATCGGCAGAAATTTTATGGTTGGTGGTTCTGGGTGCAGTCCATGCTGGACATGTTGCATGACACCAGACCAGCATGGTCTGGGTGAACGCAGCAATAGAGACGTTTTCCAAAGCAAGTCAACGTTGGAAGTTGCATCTTCGACATCCACTTTGGGTGGACTAGTTTATACAGCCACACTCCACTGGTGTCTGATAGACGAGGTCATTGATTGAAGCATCAGTCGCACCGAAGTGGTGGATGTTGATGCGCCCAACAGCAGCTAGGTCTTCAGCACTTGCAGTAACTCTAGGAATCGGTGTGCAGGTCTTGATGCATGGCGAAACGGTTGCAATAATGCCCATCCCGTGGAAGGTATTCATTCCATCGAGGGTTCGACTGTTATGGTCCACACTATCTGCTACAGACTGCACAAAATGACCCGATGCGAAGCCAGGAATGTCAACACTCTATAAGACCCTCATGCAGTGCGAAAACATTATTAAATAATGACAACAGACATACGTGCAATTTATTGTTTATTAATTGATAAATTATTTCGCTTACATTTACTAATAACACATATCAAAACTAGTATCGAGTGTATAAACTAGTCCACTCCAGATCACTACCCTACGCCCCCATGACGGCTAAAATCGGGGTTCACTGTGTTTAAAATGTGACCTTCATTAGTAATTAATGAAGTTAGACTTCTTATATATGTTTGGATATATTAATCCATTATCTTTCCAATGGTATGCATCAAATGTATGTAATACGCAAAGAAAATACGTAACAGCCTGACTAATGCATACCCCTACATTTCACTATGCCAAAAAGTGACCGGCGGCGACTTTTGAACACTTGTCATTATCGTCAAAGATGACAATGTTCCACCACGTGGATTTTGGTGGACTTTGTTTCTGGTAATGTAGACATGTAGTACTACCTAAAAACGTCATAATTACTATTGCAATTTGTTTGAAGTTGACCCTCTTTTGGGCATAGATTGATTGTACTAAATCTGTCTTGGAAAGGAAAGCATGTGTGTCTGTGGCTGTAGCAGTGCTAATTATTGTTTGCTGAGAGGATGGATTAGCACCTGTTCATGGCTCTGTGTATTCTAAGGGTCTCTAACCAGAATACAAAATGGTACAGTATTAAACAACTGAGTCAACATAATGAATTGGTAACAACTAGCACAAGCTCTAAGTGGACTTTAACTCAGGGCTTTTGACTTGAAAAGATACTTCCTATGGAAGACAAGTTTGTGTGGCTTCACTGCATTCAGAAAGGGAATAGCTCAAACATACACAATGTCATAAAATATTTGACTATCAGGCTATCTGGTGTCAATACAGCTACACAAATGTGCGCACTTTGTGTTTTGTATTAAAAAACATACAAAACTTTGTTGATCTCGATGCTTGTAAATAATTATTTGTGTTAAATTCATATAAATCAGCGATTAAAAAACCGGAAGTAAAAAAATCATAAATCAATGATTTAAAAAAAAAAATTTGAGTGATTTAAATCGTGATTTAAATCAATGATTTAAATCAAATGATTAAATCAAACAACCCTGAACTTCACTAAGTATGTAGTCTGTCATACCGTCTGCATAATGTCTTCAAGAAGTACAAGAAATGTGCTCCAAATAAGGCAAACCTAGGCCACCGCCAGCTATGGAAATGTTCACACCTTGGCTTCTCTTGGACATCAAAGCTGTTTTAGCTCACCTTTTTAACTCTCAGAAGCCAAGCTCCAACCAAAGTGAATGAACAAGGAGAAATTTGTCTATGTTACTATCCTTCCAACAGCAGTGGACCATGTACAGTTCGGTTCAGTTACATCACTCGGCGGATTAATCATTTGTTCGTAGAGGGGTCAAAGAAATGGTGATTACATGGGACTGATCATGGGCCCGATACGCCACCTGGTTTCCATGCAGTGGAATGCAGTAACGCTGTGTGATTAATGACATTTTCACCAGTTTATGGCCCACATATATTGTAGATATATGTATTGTTTTATTAACTGTGGTTTTGTATCGTTCACTACACTGCCAACTAGCGACCGTAACAAGTGTTCAGTGTTCACTTAATCAAATTCTATGGACAGGTTATACTGTATCTCAGAAGGGCAGGTTACACATAGATGAATAACCATTGGACTCTTGATAAGCCAATGGCTTCCTTGTCCACTTGCCATCTGTTTGTTGCTTTGTATGGCAATCTTGTTAAATCTGAGATACTGGAAAATTAGTACTTCTCTTTGATGAAATTTTACTACAGATTTCATGCACAAATTTGAATAGGTCAAACACTGTTTTTGCAGCTGGCTCAGCCTATTCGTTTAATGCTGCATTACGTTGGTGAAGACTATGAAGACAAGATGTACGATTGTGGGCCAGGTAAGATTCAAAGCATAATTGAAGTAGTAAATAATAAATGTTGCACTGTAATGTTACCTTCTCTTGCAAGTTGCCTGGAGAGTTCCTATACATGTACAACAATTTTCATTGGTTATCTGATATGAAGCTGATTGGAGGTTTCCTATAATTAAAATGCCCCAATTCTCTGAATTTTTCAATCTCAGTAGAACATCTAAAATAAAAACTTTATACTTCATGTTATTTTCTTTATGCATGTGGTATATTTATTGTAAGATATTGTATAAAATGGAATTTGACAGACAAATAAAACATGCAATGAAAAACGTTATATTTAATCTCTAAATGATCAAATTGGTTTATGAAATGTTCGTAATTATTTGAATTTGATTACCATTTGTAATGCTATCCATTTTTTTGTACTTTGAGAACTTGTGCGATGACCCCTAAATGAGACAGAACACCATCCTGAAATTTTGGGTGGGTGGGTGGGTCAAGGATAACAAAAATCAGAAAACAATACACAACATGCAAAGTCTGTGGAAAAACCTTGTGTAGCCCTCACTACTTGTTAAACACAAGAAAGATACTGGACATATCATGCAGAAGAGAAAGTGAGAAATTCAAGTTGTGTGCATGTACTGTTGACATTATGGATGTAATAGCAGACATCTCGCCACATGCTGTCTTGTAAACATTGATAACAGCATTGAAACTTGCAGACATGCATGTACATTTTGTTTGGTAAATATGTTGCTTTTACTATTTATAAAAACAGCTGATACTTACAGAAGTGTGTGTACACATTTAAATGTTACTTTCTCATAAAACAAACCATTTGTGAAATCACAATTTGATTTGTATGTCTTGACATTTTCCAATTTTTTTGATGGGGTGGGTGGGGTCAATCATATCCAAAATATGTTTGGATTATTGGAATGGGATTTTTTATTTACAAATTAGTCATTTGTTAAAATTTAAATAAAGAACTTTTTTATATCCTGGAAATGGTTGATTTGACACAGAATGACCCTTATATATTTCTGTCAGTTTACCTATTGTCTTTTCATAACTGCTAAAACCCTAACACTGTAGATGCTTTGCTGCCTGTGCTAGGTTCCTGGAGGCCTCTAATCCTGTTTGACTCATGAATCACACATACACATGTTTATATATCTATATTGGTTTATGAAATGTTATATATATATATATATATATACATATATATGTATATATATATATATAATATATTATATATATATCTTGTTTCTAGCTCCGGATTTCAACAGGGATTCCTGGTTGACCGAAAAATTCAAGCTTGGGTTGGATTTTCCAAACGTGAGTGGACCAACAGTCGAGAATTATAAAGTGAATGTGGGATGCTTGCTGAATATTTTTTGAGGACTGGGATATATGGTCCCTGCTGATTATTTCTAGGAATGTCCTACATAATTTAGGTATTTGATATAATTTATATATTTGACAAACTGATAATTGTGTTGACGTCTTTAAAGTTTTTTTTATGATTTGTAGACTTGCGGTCAGTTACACATACAAATTCCAATTCTACCTGAAAAATACCAATTCCAGTTACAAAATGCCAATTATCAATTCTGTATTGAAATAACTGTGTGAACTCAACGCCAAAAATTAATATCTATATTAGAGCAGCTTAATTCCTTTGATTTAATTTCTCCATATTATAGCATGGCAAACAAGTATGATACACATAATATATTATATTTTATTGGTTATTTGTAGTGAATAATTTAAGTTAAAAAGTTATGCCATTTATATTTTCACCAATTCTGGAATTGGAATTGATGTTTCAATTCCAGTTACAAGGTAACTGACCCCATTTCTGATGATTTGTATGCATTGATTACAGTTTATTATTTTCTGATGTGGGTAAATTTGGCTGACCTCTTAGCATCAGACATCTAGATTCCATGAGTACACACCATACTGGTTTTCATAGGTTCTCTTTGTATTGTATATGTATTAATGTTGGGAATTGGTAAATTGTCATGATCGATCATTGGTTTATCTAACCGATTGATCAATGATCGATTATAGAAATTAATGAATATATTTGATAAATGTCACTGTTTCTATTTATGCAATACTATATATGTGTGTGTGTGTATATATATATATATATATATTATATATATATATATATATAGAGTAATATTTTTTATTATTTCACAGTCAGTTTACCTTTTTCTTCTCATGACATTTCGATTACTATCAGCAATCTTCTTCAGACGACTACTGCTAGATGGCGACACGGTAGTCATTCTACGGTAGTCGTCTGATGAAGATTGCTGATAGCAATCGAAACGTCATAAGAAGAAAAAGGTAAACTGACTGTGAAATAAGTAAAAATATTACTCATTTGAACCATCCAGTCTGATAAACATCTTCATTCAAATACTATATATATAATGTATCAGTGAAAGAGAAACAAAACAGTTTATTGTTTTTTTTGCTTTATTTGCTATTTCACAGCATGGTTCGTTCAGACCAAACTGGCTGGCAATGGCGCTGCATCGAGCAGACTCGAGTCCCATTCTTCCTTATTAAGTTCGTTCCCTGCCACCTCATGAACCAGCGACAGGATTCAAGAAAATGGTCCTTCCTTTCCGCACCCGACTTCGTTGACACCATTATCAACAGAGTTAATAAGAAGGTTTTCATTGGCCACCAACTGGGAGAAGGGGGAAGAATAGCCAATCTGAAGTCTTCTCTCTTCCTGCAATGTTTGTACGCATTGATAGATAAAGTCATGGAACGATGCAAAATAACTAATCGAAAATGATCGATCCTTGATTTCAAGCATCAACCAATCAATCGTTGACGAAATCGATTAATCGGGACAGCACTAATATGTAGTTGATTGTTGTTTCTCTCTCTCGTAGCTGCCGTACTACATGGACGGTGACGTGAAAGTCACACAGAGTTCAGCTGTCACTATGCACATTGCTCGCAAGCACAACTTGTGTAAGTCATTCAGTCATCCTCTCACAGAATATTAACTTAACAGTGCAAAGCCTGGTTGTTTTTATAGTAAATGTTATATTGTATAGAATTAGTATATAGTATAAAAGCATTTATGCAATCAACAACACAACACAGATACAGAGATATGAAAAGGCCAAATGAATGACGTTTATTGTGGGGTTAAGTGTAAGCCCACTTTTAAAGAAATTTAAAACAAAGAAATGTGGGCTCCACAACATAACGCCATGCTGACTAAGCCCGATGCGTCGGGTTCAATAGAGACCACATTTCAACACATAAAGCAGTAGCAGTACTCCAAGAACAAATAAAACAATACTTAAGCCAAATAGCATATGCCCTACATGCTGTCATGCAGTCTGTAAATACAAAACTACCTGCTTAAAAATACACTAGCTCTAACTGGAATAACTACAAAGGTGGGGCCAATTCGCCACTTGTCACTGACACGTGACCACCCCACCAACCCTAAGCATATCTATTCGAACATCTATATTCGTGGTTTAATGAACCAGAATTTTGTCATATGATTTCACTGTTTTCTGTTTAGTTTGAATGTTCTGACTCGAGTATCTTGTTTACATTGTACGGTGAATGGCAAAGTCGATATTCGTAATAAAAAAACAGTCAAATTATATTTTTTATTCTGGTTCATTAAAACATATTTGGAAGGCCCATATGTAGAATAGATATATGTTTGTCTGTCGACGAAGGCCAAGTGAATCAACCAAATTATTTGGAAAATACAAACAAGTATTCGATCTTATAAGCATACAGTATGCTTGAAAGTGGAAAAAGCAAGGAATCTGTTCTTATAAGCGTACACTGACATTTGTTTCTCTAGACAATAAGGTAACTGTTTAAAACTAGTGGTGTCATTTGGTGATTAGTGTAGAACAACTGAAAAGTGGTGCCATCTGTTTAACACCAGATGACGACACTTTTCAATTGTTCCACACTAGTCAAATTACAGTAATTATGGATCTTGATGATTAAAAAGGAGGGTGTACGCTAATTAGGGCATGTATGCTTAGTATGTCGAATAGGGTAGTTTATTTTACTGTATAACATGATAAAAAATCATCAGACTTTGCACCTTTAAGTTATGCTTTTACTTTGACAGTGAAATTGACAATAATTGTTCCTAGGTTTCAGACAGTAATTATTGAGAAATTACCAGTTGTTGTAAGCAGTGTCTGAAATTAGCAAAAAATGAACTGGCCCAGGTTTGTTTTTGAACTGGCCCAGTTCTATTTTTAACTGACCCAGTTCTATTTTGAACCGGCCCAGGTAAGTTTGATCTGGCCCCACTGTATAAATTATAATTACAAGTACACATAATAAAGCAACATTTTCGTGCGTAAAACTAAAACAGACACTACTATAAATTAGAATAAACAATAATTTGATAAATATAAACCATACCAAATATTATTGTTCATTTCATATAATTAGCAGACAAATAAAATAAAGTAAACAATTTAATAAACATTTCGGTGTGAATTTTATTTGCGAAACAGTTACAATTATTGAATGCAACGTTATGTTTGATGCCGACGTTTAATGCGCACTGCCACTGCCCTGAGGCTGGCTGGGCCTGGCATGGGAAAAATCTATGCCTTTCTGAATTCACTCTAAATCGAAGCCTCCAAAGTTCACTTTCACAGCCAAATATGACATTAATCAAAATATCTTGGCACATTAATTTGTTAATTGGATTGTCTGCCTCCTTGGTATCACCAGTATGAAGTAAATTGGTGTAGTATCCTTCAACACTTTTCGAACTCTACAATTCTCGCAATTTCGTCTGCTATCTTTGCTTTGGTGTTTCCCTGGTATTCCCCAAGATATTGACATCATTAAATGTGAATCATCCAATAGGCATCCATGTTACAAGTCCCTTGCATGTGTGGACTTTGCCTTTGCGATCTGTCGCTGGCAAGGAAGAAGTAGTTTGTCACAATTGTATTTTATAGTATTTTATATCAAATTAGAATAGATTAATAAGTACTGTAGTTTGCATCACTAATACATACAGTCCGACTCAGCTGTGGCCACGGGGATAAATCGGCGAGGTGGGGCCGATAACTTGCACGTTTTGGTTAACTGAATTGGTGGGAAGCATTTAGAATGAACGGGTGCTGATAAAAAGGCCCTAATTTCGAACACTAGTTGTAAGACATACAACCCTGCGTTGTCATGTTGACACATTAGATGTTCCAGTGATTGTGGCTGCAAAAGATGGATTTGATTATGGACAATATACAGGTTAATGCTGATTGTGGATAAAAGCATGTATGGATAGATTTCAAAAACAAGTTAATTATGAAAAATGTTGCATTGAAATCAAATATGGCAAGGTGGCCATAAAAAGTGACTGGAGGAATGGAAAATGAAACAGACCGCCAATGAGCCTGAACATTATATTCACAATTTCTTCTTTAATCCAGTCACCTTGGTCCCAAGTGATTATGTCCAGATTAGTGAGTTCTAGATCTAGACGAATCATGCACTTTCTTCAACATGAATATAAATCTAAAATCTATCTATATATAATATGCTACTCTATCTTGTTCTTATTTTGCGACTATTAGAATCAGTTAATGATTGAAAAAGATGAATTTTGCTTTCACTTTATCATTAATGATATCTATTAATTAGCAAATAATTGTCAATTGATTTGAAATTGCCAGATTGTCGAGTTAAGCTTTGAGTAAAATTAAGGTTTTATTTGGCACTGCGGGTGCGTAACGCGGATTTTCAGGATTAACGGTGAATACTAGCATTTGGAAATTCCATTCCTTGTGTCCAGATGCCAAGGATTCTGGGTTATCATCGTACGTATTAACGAGGTTCCATGACATTTGTTTTCCTTTTAGAGAAATATTTTATTTAAAAAACATTATAAATGTCACCGAATGTAGGCCCTATCAGAAATGCACTTTACTCTTTATGACATTTTGTTTTTCAATTGACAGGTGGTGAAACTGAAGTGGAGAAAGCCAAGGTTGATATGATTTTAGCAGAGACGGTCGATCTAAACGCAGGATTCATCAGAATAAGCTACAACCCAGAGTTTGTTAGTTTATTTCTATTTTCCAGCTTTTATTGACAAACCACTTCAGCATTGAATTACTAGCCCATATTTTTTTGGACCCAGATTGTCTTCCCAAAGTTTTATGTGTTCCTTGGTCCACAACTTCCACCCTAATCAAAGGTTTTTTTGTAAAAGGCCATATTGTTATAAAAACTAAAATTTGACCCACAAGGAGTAATTTTGTTTCAGTAAATGTTGGCCAAAATGTTCACTGGACGTTTTGCTATTTTGAAGTCACACTCTGAAAAAAAATTTTTGTCAAAAATCCACAACAGAAATTATTCACAAGAGGTAGCCACTTGAATAACGTTTAACTTAATAATGTTCTTTTACCAATAAATGCATCATTTGTGCTTACTGTTGACATTATAGACATAGTTCCAACCTACAGCAACTTTTGTGTTAATTTCATGTTAGACTGCGATGCGAAGTTAGCTTGATTTCAGGGTAGGTGCCTACTTTAAGTCAACTGCATAGAGTGTATTACTTAAAACGAAACAAAAGTCATGTTTTTCGTCCTATGCACCTATAAGAGTTACTAAAACATAACCATTTGTAACTAGAATTAAGAATGTCATGCCAGTGGTTGACTAGGGAAACCATGTTGAACATCTTAATTTCATGGGCCGCACCATACTGTTAGATAACCCTACATCACGAGTGTGGAATTCTGGCAATATTCGTTTACAAAATGAAGATATATTTGTATACACCTATTCCTATTCTTGCGAATAGGATATGGCCATGCTATCCAAATTCAACTTATGTAACATATTTAGGCCTTTGTTTACTAAACTAGTTCTCTTTCTGGCAAAATAACACATTTGTTTGAGACTGCGATGGTTCTGTGTATGCCAGCCTCCCTTAATATGCCATTTTAGTCTAGGGCACCCCAATTTTATAGAACTGCACACGTGCATATCGGTCACGGTTGGTTAACATGTCAGCCCTTATTATCTCTTAGGTGCATAGCCCCCAAACCATGACTTTTGTTTCACTTTAAACTAATCACAAACAGATTTCGGCAGCAATGAACCTTGTTCCAAGATGGACATTTCCCCACTAATTCTAATGAGCTGCTGTAGGTAATATTTGTGTTGAAAGCTAGATATTCGCAGCTTCTGGTTATGTTGTTGGGAGAAATTAAATCTCTACATTTACCGCATATCTCAATTGCCCTGATTAATGCAGTAGCTCGATAATTGAACCGAACTTATTCACCATGTTTACAAGTAATGAGCTATTGGAGTAACATGTTCATTTTGACGGCTATTCGTAAGAAGAGAACAGATTTGTAACTTCTGGTTTTGTTGTTAGGAGAAGTTGAAGGGGGCATACATCGCAGGATTGCCAGACAAGTTGAAACAGTTCGAGACAGTTCTCGGAGACAATCCCTGGTTTCTCGGGAAGAAGGTAAACACCCTGAAATGTCAGAAGGGGCCATTCAAAAGTTACATAACACCAGAGGGGGTGGGGGTTATATGCCTACATGGTATGGAGTGTTACAAGGGGGCCGGGTGTTTAGAAATCTGTTGTGAAACCACCGAGAAGGGTACAAAATTGGTACCAACCCAGAGCCCCAAGTCCAGCAACTTTTGCTTGGGCCACCATCTTTTAAAAAGTACCTACCTTTGTGAGATAAAATTTTCACCCCCTTAAATTCTCACCCCCAGGTGAATATTTCATATGAAATATTCACCTCCTCTGAAATGTTCACCCCCTTTCAAATTGATGGCATAATTTTTTTTATTAATCATTTGTATTAAATAACCATTGCAATTAGAAATTTAGCCATTGCAACATCAGGGTTGCAAAATCACGATTTTCTAAAATAATCTTTTATTTAAATATATACATATATATTTTTAATCTGACATAAATAATTATATATGTTTTAAACATGTATAATGTAGACATGTAAAACGCATATAATCTTACAGCAATAAACAGTGTTCACAAGGGTGAGATTAAATTTTCACCCCATTAAATCTTCATTTAGTCCTCTTGTGGTCAGAACGCCCTAATCAACCCGTCAACAGGGCTATATTTAAACTATGTTGTGTGGAACAGTCGTCAAATAACGACAGTTCCTTCCAGCAGCTGGCAAATAATATAATAAATATAGTGAAGTTTGACTAGTAAGTATCAAAAGTTAGAAACACTGGCAATTCCTGTGACTAAATAGTAACAAATGCATCCTGGTTTGGTTTCATCAACCGGATGACGGAACCTCCTTTAAACTAGTTTAGAGTAAAAGTAATTTCATCCAATAAGATTAAACATCATTATTCGCTGGGTGGTAGCAACATGGCCGATACATGGCAACTTTAAAAACAAGCACATTTTGGTAAAGTCTACGATTAAATACTAACATTTGAGCGGTTTGTTTGATTGAAATAAAAAATTTCTGAAATAGGGGGGGTTAGTATTTCATATAGAGGGTGTCAAAATCTCAGCGAAATCCTAACACCAGGGTGACTATTTCATGGTGGTAAAAATCTGATCTCGTACCATCCCCAGACCCTCACTTTTTCCCCTTAAAAACAGAAACATCGATGCTCAAATACGTCAAACTAAAGTTACAGAAACAGAGTTTGAGATGAGAAAGTAGCCTTGATTTGTATTCCATACAGCCAAAAAAAACGTCCACAGTAATAAAATTGGAAACAGGTTTATATACAAGTTTGTCAATCAGCTACAGTAAATATGTGGAGCACCAACTAATGACTAGGGCCACCAACTTTACAAATTGTCTGAATGCTTCCCAGAGAAGTCGAGTTGGCCAAAATGGTGTTGGCGTTAGAGGTCTTTCAGTCACTAACTCTGCGTATCGTGTTACAGGTGACTGTAGTAGACTTCCCCCTTTACGAACTGCTTTGCAAACTCGTGATTCTCGAATCAAAGTGTCTTGACGACGTGCCAAAGCTGAAAGCCTTCGTCGACAGATTCGAGGTATGTGAGGTTGAAGACATAATGAGCACTAGTGCCTTTGAATTAAAGTTTCCAGAATACTATTTTGTCATTAATTGCCGAATTAATCTTGTATACCAACTATTAGTTTGTCAGGAGAAAAACCTGACATTTACACACACAATTAGGTGTTTGGTTGTGTGCGATGAAAATGGCAACCACTGGTGCTTTCACTTTCCTGGCTAGAAGTCTCGAGATTGTATGTTTAGTTTTGATGAAATCGTCCAACATTAATTTTAGTTCGGCCGAACTAAAATTCAATGAAAAAAGCAAAATGGCTGCTATTTACCTCTATCTTACAATCACTGAATAAATTCTTTTTTTAAACGGTCTGCATGTATTACTAAAAACCATTCACACTAAAGATTAAAAAAAAATGATTTGTGTTGCATTAAATGCACAAGTAGCTTTAAATTGTTGAGAAGAATGTGTTGGAGGAATTGATCTGTGGCAACTGTTGGTAGATATTTTTATACTATAAAACAGGTTGTGACTGTTTCTTTGTTTCCTAAAATCTCCATCAGTTTGGCACATATGGGACTGAAAATTATGCATGCTCAGGGGCCCATGGGGATGGTGCATATATGGAAAAAGTTGAAATTCCCCAGGGTTGGGGATGTACATATCAAACAACTTACGTGGACGTTTGATGTAGATCATGTAACTTGGAATAATAGTAGAAAATGCAAATAATTATATGTAACTTCGTTAGCCGTACCATGATTTGGCAGGTGTGAAAGTCTACTGCAGAAACCTTTATGTTCGGTGTGATTGAGTGACTGGGAGTCATACTCTTGCAGTGACTGCTTTTTATCCCCGTGCAACGCCGGGCAACTTGGCTAGTGGAGAATATTTTATTCATGTGGTTGTGCATGGGACGATTATTTAGATTTCAGGATAATTACTGTTGCACTGCTTGCTTATGCCAGCTCACAACAGCCCTTCACTTTGCTCTATCTTGTATTGCACTCTTAACTCTTAATTCCTCACTCCATGTTTTGGTAACCAGTGTACCAACCGAGACAATGGCTTATCCTCGCTCCTGTAGCATTGGTCTGCAAAATGTATCCTCTGCATTACCTCAGTTTATACCGTAATCGATTACAATAGCTTGTGATTACAGTTGTAATTGAACATCCTAAACCACTACACCAGCATATCTCCTGAGCGTGTTTATCTCACATGGCGCTGTTGATGAGTCATAACAATCCATTTTGATTTGCAACTAGTGTTTGGTTAGATATGTGTCTACTACACTAACTTCTAACACACGAAAATGGACTGATTGCATTGATTCCTCGACAGATATGTTGTTGAAGAATCAAAACGAAAGTTAGAAGTTAGTATTTAGACTCATCCAACCAACCACATGATGACTCTTCATTGACTCTTCAACAGCGATGTGATACATTCATTTCAATCGTGTCTGAAATGTTTGTCTTATTTGCAGAACTTGCCAGAAGTCAAGAAATACATGGAGTCGGACGCTTACGAGAAACTCCCGATGAACAACAAAATGGCAGCGTTTGGAAACAAAGTGTGAATAGTTCCACTCATCATGCAGATATAATTAACCGGTGTCATATTTTGCTATAATTAATTTACCAAGTGATTGTTAAACTGAGCCTATGATCATTTATACAGTGTAGGTATATTTTTACAGTACATAATAATTCTTTGCTTTTTGCTTAATGTGTTGTTAAAATCAGACAACAGTTGGATGAAGTGGGCTGGTGGAGCAAAGTGGAACCTGCTCATACAGTGTTGGAAGTGGGAAGTAGATCGGACAATCTGGGAAAGTTTATATAACAGCCCAAGAGGCATTAAATACGTTCAATGTATGTTTTGGTGATTGTATCTGCCTGGAAATAAAATGAAATTTCACAATCATCTATGAGTATGTCTATTGATAAAATGGTGTTTATTGCCAAAGTTTAAATACTGATGATATGTGTGTGCGTGCGTGCGTGTGTATATAATAACAGTGGCACATGTCCACAATGATTCAAAACTAGCTGACAACTAACATGTAACAACTATGAAGTCTGCATAATGATAGGATTGTGTAATACAGTGTATCCGGAATTTAACAGTCCGACATTGTGCATTAATTGACCTGTTGCCTGTTTTTTTTCTGAAAACGTGAACGTTTAAGTCGGACGCAGTCAAAAGAAAGTTGTTCGTCAATTAATTGCTCTTTGATACACCATATAACTGACCAGTGCATCTGCAAATCATATTTATTATACATACAATGATACATCATAAACTGCAGTACCCAGTTGTGCATTTGCAATTGCATAACCTACAATTTAAATTTTTCAGTCGTCAGTTGAACAAATGTTTTCACAATTGTTCACTTATTTACATAGCTGATTTACATACACATTAAATTAGCAATAACATTGCTAATCTGCAGTGAAACCGACTAAATCTTCTATACCCGTCAACCAATCTCCAACATATAGCACCGTATAATACAATGTGGCTCTGACAAGCAATACATTTGACGGCATAACGCCAGTATATACAATCATTAAAATGCAGCAAATACATTCTAAAAATATACTTGTTTTTCAACAGATCCCTCCACAGTTTCTTCATTTACAAGATTTAAATACAATTAACTTGGAAGTCATCATCTGACATGTTATAACAACAAATTTACAAGATCACTTGGCTGCATCGTACAATTAATGGGCGCACATTTTACTAGATAAGGCGAAAGCCCAACATTTGCCAAAGCATCACAACAAACGGAGAAATAGTAACCTGTGTTAATATTTTAAAGACTAATCGATTTACTTTATACCGATTATAAACCATAATAAATAGCAATCTTATTTAACTGAACGTCTCATGCCTAAAATTATGCTATTATGAACCTTGTGTATCACCCATACACTTGAGTGATGTTAAACATTACGAGTAATCCATTTACACACAAGTGCAGTACCCAGAAATGTGGCGATATGTGCGTTTGGAGATCAACTCCCATGTAGACTAAAATAGCTTTAGTTTGATGAATATTGCAAACTCCACAGACTTCACATTAATCTCCTACGGCTACCTTTTCGTGGATAATGTTTAGCGAGAAAAGAAATCGCCCAGAATACTAATATTATACTAGGCCCATATTCTTGAAAAATGTCATGTCTTGGTTTAACTTGTATTTGTTAGTTAAAAAGTAAATTTTACAAGTTTAAAGAACACAGGCCGTGGTCACCATTCACATTCTTATACACGTTTCTTCCTCGAAGTTCCAGGATCTTAGAGGGAATGTACAACATTTTGACTGGCTAATTATTTTTTATATAATTAAAATGCTCAAATTTTTTGTATTTTTTAATTAAATAATCTAAAGTAACATTATACTTCATGTACTAATCTATACTGCTGTTGTATATTTACAGTCAGAAATTGTATTTTACGCTATATTTTGCATTCAAAGGTGAACAATTATTACATCGTAAAACTAGCATATTTTACATCATCACAAAATAGTGTATTTTTTATAATATACATGAAAGATCACGATAGTAACATGTTTTGTAAGGATATTTTGTTACATAAATAGTACATCCCTCTTCCCTTTAAAAAAAAATCCTGTCGAGAAAATAGTTTCTTTTTTACTATGCCTTACTATTTATGGATTTTTTGCTATTAGTTTCGAAGATGGCCATCAATCATGTCTTAGATGCTTACTGTGGTTGATTTAAAGAAAAGCTGTACTTTTTTCGATCATGCCATTGATGTATATTAGTATAAAGGCTGCCATTCCATTTTCAAATTAGAAAATACAATACTTTTTAGCGGAATATTACACCGGAAAACTACTTAAATTGCCTAGATACAGACAAGAAGCAAACACAATGTTGAATGTGTTTATGTCGTGTAGGTTTGGCCATGACTTCATTTGTATCACATGCATACACTGAATGGCATTCAGACTGATTGAGACTTGTATTGTGTAAATGAATTTGCGTATAGACGAGTTAAAAAAAAGGCCAAGTGCAGGGGTCATTGTTCTTCTTTTAGACTTGTATGGAGAGTGAACTGAAAGAGTATAACATTATTTCGGATAGGCAAATAATAAAATGGAGGCGGCGGTAAAATAGGAAGCGGGCGGGTGTAATATTCTGTATTACGCTGTCAACACATGCCTTCCGTCCATGCCCGAGTGTCCTGCTCTAATAGTCGTCCCGGTAATATTTATTGAAACCTTACTATAGGTGGCAGCACCTGACGGTCACGATATTACATCCACCCCTTAATTAGAATTAAACTTCAACTAAAATATAATGGCGCTCTAAGCTAATATGACGCTCTAAGCTAATATGGCACTCTAAGCTAAGAGTCCAAACTTAAACAAGTTTATAGTCGCGTTCGTTGACTTCATCGCGGCTACATCTGCTCGACCAGGCGACCAGGAGGCTTCGAGACGCGTGACGATCTTCTCGGACCGGCCGTCTCGACAGGTCGCTGCTGTGTCGGCTCGTCGTTGAGTGGTACGACTGGAGCCGTGTCGGGAGCCGCCGTCTCCATCTCGCTGTCGGTGTCTTCTTCGACAGGCGGAAGATCTCTCTTTGATGCGTACGGCAGGTGGCGAAACATGGACACGTTGCGCGTCACTTTCGACCCGCACGAACGCCTCGCTGTGAGCATAGAGGCCTTGCGCTCGACCACCACTAGCGGACGTGGGTCGAACGGAGTGGAGAGCTTGTTGGTTCTCCGCTGCCTCACGAGGACAATGTCCCCTTTGCCGATCGTTGACTCGACTCGTACTCTCTTCTCGGCCTGTGCCTTCATGCGCAGCTTTGCGACTGCGTCGTTCTGCCGCACGATCTTCTCCTCGGCAGAGTGATGTCGCTTGACTTCTGGCAGCTTGGTTCGAGGATCTCGTGCGAAGAGCAGACGGTGTGGCGTGAACGCTGTCGTCACATGAGGTGTACAGCGATAGGCTCTTAGAAACTGTCGCATCTCCTTCCTCCAAGCTTTGCCATTGATGTTTGCTGATTTCAGAGCTTTCATTAGCGGTTTGTTGAATGCTTCTGCTTGAGCATTTGCCTGTGGCCAAAGTGGCGTTATCTTGCGATGTCTGACGTTGTTCTCTTGCATGTACGACTGCCATACGTGGCCGCTGAATGGCGGACCGTTGTCGGACTTCACTACTTCGGGGTAGCCCAACAGGCTAAAGACGCCGTCGACCACCGGGATCACTGTCTCTGCTGACGTGCTTCTCACCACCTCAACCACCGGGAAGCGTGAGAACTCATCGACCATCACGAGTAGGTACTCTCCCGTTGGAAGTGGACCGCAGAAGTCGATGCTAATCTCCAACCACGGACCTCTTGGTAACGCCGACATCGTCAGTGGCTGCGTGTCTCGACGTGTGCTGTTTGCTTGACATGGGATGCAGCTCCTCACCGCCTCTTCTACCGCCACGTCGATACCGGGGAACCACACCTTCGAGCGTAAAAGTGCCTTCGTCTTGGACATCCCCTGATGTCCGTCGTGTGCAAGCTCGACGACGCGTTTCTGTAGATTAGTGGGGATGACGATCTGGTAGTCTTTCATGACGAGATCGGAACTCTCGTTGACGGTTAAGACATCTTTCACTCTGTTGAAGCTGCAGAGAGAGTCGTAGTCGACGCCTAGACCACCATACTGCGTCACGTCATGCCACTTGTTCTTCTGGATCAATTTGATTACAGCCTGCAGTGTTTCGTCTTTGGCTGTTTCTCGTTTCACCTCTTCAACAGACATTGCCATCGGTGTCGCGACCGATGCGAGGGCGTTCACGTAGTGTTCCGCCATCTGCTGTTCACGGCTCCGTTTGATGTTCAACCTGGCCGGGTGACGAGACATGTAGTCGGCAGGATTACTGGTACCTGGCCGATACTTGACGATCATGTTGTATGGTTGCAGACGTAGTCCCCATCGCTCGATCCGCAGAGGAGGTCTTGCCTTCTGCCAGATGGACTCCAATGGCTTGTGATCGCTGATGACCGTGAAGCGAGGTGCACCCTTGATGAATCGATTGAAGTGCTCACACGCCCAGACCACTGCTAGCGCCTCGCGTTCAGTCTGACTGTAGCGTGCCTCGACACCTGTCAGAGCTCTGCTGGCGTATGTGACAACACGTTCTTCTTGCACCAGCAGTGCCGCCAAGCCGACTGGACTTGCATCCACCACGATCTCTATGTCCTTCTTCATGTCGAAGTATGCGTTTGTTCCAGACTCCTCGAGACTGGCTTTCACCTTTTGGAAGGATGCAGCCTCCTTCGCACCCCACCTCCACTCAGATGTTTGCTTCGTGAGATACCGCAATGGTTCGGTGATTGTTGCGAAGTTCTCGATGAATCTGGCACTGTATTGAGCCATGCCCAGGAATGAGCGAACTTCAGATGGATTCTGTGGCTCGTTGGCTGCGTGAAGGTCAGCTACCTTTTTCGGATCAGGCGAGACTCCCTCACTGGAGAACACGAGTCCAAAGAACTCGATTTTCTTCTTTGCAAACTCGCACTTCTCGAGATTAGCCGTCAGCCCAGCGTTCTGAAGTCTCTCGAGCACGCTCTTCAATGCTTCGTCGTGAGACGCCTTGTCGACTCCAAAGATTGCGATGTCATCGCTGATGTTGATGGCGCCTGAGACTCCTTGGATGACCGTCTGGATTTCATGTTGGAATACCTCGGCAGCTGCGTTTATTCCGAACGACAGCCTCTTGTACTGGTACAGTCCAACGTGCGTAGAGAATGTCGTGATGTAACGACTGGATGGGTGTAGGACCAGCTGATGATAGCCGGATCGCAGATCAATCTTACTGAAGATCGTTGCGCCGTTGAATTGTGTGATCAGCTCATCGAGGGTTGGCGTGACGTGTCGCGTGCGCAGAATGGCCTTGTTAGCCGCTCTCATGTCGACACACAGCCTGATTTCGTCCGGCTTCTTCGGCTTTGGTGGCGTGACGATTCTGGACACCCACTCCGTTGGACCCGACACCTTCTCTATTATATCTGCGGCTTCAAGCTTGTTGATTTCTTTCGCGACTTTCTGCTGTTGGTGGAACGGAACACGATTGTGCCGCACTGCGACAGGTGGCACTGACTTGTCAATGTGAAGTTTCACTTGCACACCCTTCAAACGACCAATGCCTGTCCACAGTTTCGGAAACTGATCGATTACCTTCTGGCCATAGTCATCGGAGCTGATGGCACGATTGACTCCGATTTGCAGAAGACCCAGCGACTCTGATGTGGCTTTGCCTAGCAGTGGAGTTGCTTCTCCCTCGACGATCAGGAACTCGCTGCGAGCTGTTCGCCCGTCATCTAGAGTGATGTCAGCCTTGACGGACTGTCGGACGTTAATTGGTGGTGAACTGTATGGATGAATCTTTCGACGACATTGGATTAGTCTCACACCCTGTTGCACCAGCTGTTCTTTGCAGGTTGAGTTTATGATGTCGCACGTCGATCCAGAATCGATTATCATCGTTGTCTTCACACCACCGATTGTCACCTCTACTGTCTCACCACGCGCAGTTGAGAACGTGTATTCATCTTCGTACTCCCCCTCAGAGCCACTCGCCGACTCACTGACGTGTCTGACAGCATGCTTCTGTGTACGACTCTCGTGACGTTGCGGTGCACGTGACTGTGCGTTATTGTTTCGGCAGACTTTGCTGAAATGCCCGATTCTTCCACACTTGAAACACTTTGCATTTGCAGTACATCGACAGGACTCAGCTGCGTGCCCACGTCGACCACACTTTGTACAGTTCTGTTGCTGAGATCTGTTGTCCGAGTGCACTGGTGGACGTCTCGTCTCCTTCTGCTGCATGTGTAGCTTGGGCCTGTTGCCCCTTCTCGGCTCCACAATCATGTAGGAACGTTCACCCCCTTCGGACATCTGTGCTGCTTGCCGCTCTGAGGCCTCCATTGCAGCTGCGAGGTCAAGGACGCGCTCTAGTTTCAAGTCTCTTTCTGCCAGCAACTTCGTCCGTAGACGCTTCGATTTGCAGTTGTCGATGACTTGATCTCGTATGAAGTCGTGAATCTGATCACCGAACTCGCACAGACTGGCCAGCTGACGCAATCGCGTTACGAATTGTCCTACGCTTTCACCGTCGCTTTGTACGGCCTTGCGGAACATATGACGGTTGTACGACGTGTTTTTGCGAGGCGTAAAATAATCTGTTACTTTAGCCTTAGCTGTTTCGTACATTGTGCCGGTTTCTGACAGCGTATAGAAGATGTCTTGAACCCCTTCACCAGCGCAGTGTAGCAATAGCTGCCGTTTTTGGTTGTCATCTTGAACACCCGACGCGCCTACATACAATTCGAATGAACGAATCCAACGCTCCCAACGCTGACACAAACTGTTTGCGTCACCGTGTGCATCGAACGGTTGTACTGCACTTACGTTTAGTGACACTGCCATTGTTTGACCAGTGTTTTGTTCGTTTTACTCGTCGCCAATGTAATATTCTGTATTACGCTGTCAACACATGCCTTCCGTCCATGCCCGAGTGTCCTGCTCTAATAGTCGTCCCGGTAATATTTATTGAAACCTTACTATAGGTGGCAGCACCTGACGGTCACGATATTACAGCGGGGACGAGAAACTAGTTTCTTTTTTACTAGGCATAATATTAATGCATTTGGAAATTATTTAATCCAAACATTATTGGTGTTTAAATTGTTTTTATAAAGAGATATATCAAACAGTTGCACCAACATTTTTCCAGAGACTGAGAATTCACAGTAAGATCAGTATCATTAGCTGGTATAGTTGTAATTTAATTTTACGTTGTGATGATTGCGGCCAGTGGCGGAATAAGACATTCGTGGGCCCTAAGCACCCGACACTTTCGTGGGCCCCAAGTAAACCCTCCACAAGATTTTCAAGTTAGCATTTCACTATTCATATTTACACAGCATAATGTACATGAATGAATCATCACTAAAGCTAATACACGAACAGTTCTTCTTTTAAAAGTCAACCATTGCAAGTTACAGATCCCAGATATTGTCGTGGTGTACAATAGGCTGGTAGCGATTGTCGAAGTCGACTAACACCATCTCACACCTAAGGCTTAGCGATGTGTAGTCTACAGTTTTACATTGCGTATTTTCTTGATGGCAAACGAGCTAATAATGTCATCAACCGAGAGTGAACGCATCATTTAAGATTCTATGGCTAAAAGTGACAGTGCCGACAAGCGCGACTAACCCATTGTAGAACTGTGGTAGTCTTTGATACGTTTCAGTACCGAGAAAGATCACTCGCCTTCGCAGCTTAAGCCAAAAATTGACAGATAGATCTGTAGCGCAATGTGACCGTTAGGGAAACTGGTAATCAGCTTATTTCACGAAGAAAGGTTATCATCTCGGCACCTGTCTTGAAGTCTCCATATTTTGTGAAGAGACGGAATTCCTCAAAATCAGGCTCAATATCATTATCGTAATACCGAGTGAGCTCTTCGCACTTCGAGGTGATATCGCTGTCGGCGATAGTCGATTCTCGGTCAACACCCCGAAACGTTCATATACATTCGTGTAGGCGGCCTTCCGTTTCTTGAATTCAGAGAGTAATATGTCAATGACGAGTTCTCTTGACAGTCGCTCACTTTTACCTCTTTTGGTGTTTCGTCGTGGAACAACTTACTCTTCTTTGCTTGCTTGTTTTCATCGTCGTAATCATGTCCTGGTGCAACGGACTGCTTCATTCTGGAATCGATCGAACCTTTCTGGGTCACGCAAAGAATGGATGTGTTCCAGCAAGACACGGTAATGCATAACCACTGAATCAATCTAAATTCCTGGAGCTTGCAATGCCTTGTTAATTCGGTTCAATGTGTCCATGATGCTGTTCCACACAAAGCACATAAGAACAATATTCAGAGAGCTCAGTTTGCTCACCAAAGACTTTGCCTCGAGCACGACGAGTGGAGGTTGGGTAGAAGTTCTAGCTATCGCGTCAACAGAGTTTTGTATTACTTTGTACTTTGATGCCAGCGCCTTCATGGCATCTGCTCGAATATACCATCGTGTTTCTGATAGGCTCTTTACTGTTTTGGTAGGTTCTCTAACAGTTTCGACCACCTATGTGGCGAGGCTGACAAGAATGTGTAAAGTCGCTGAACGATGCCGAAAAACCTGACCGCATCAAGTGCAGGATTCGGCAGCTGCGGTCCCAACTAAATTTAGGCTATGCGCTGCGCATGGTACCCATTCAGCAAGATGGTTCACCTGGTGAAATCGTGCCTGGACTCCAGAATAAGTTCCTGACATATTGCTCGCATTGTCATATGTTTGTCCACGGCAATTCTCAAGCTTTATTCCGATTTCGTCTAGGAAAGACTTGAGTGTTTCGAACAAGTATTTCCCCTCGTGTTTCTCAATGTCTATGAAGGCCAGGAATCGTTCCACGGGTTGTCCGTCAATCCGAACGTATCATATGACGATGCTCAGTTGATCGATGTGTGCTATATCAGGTGTGGATTTATGCTGATAGCTAGAGTAATACTTCGCCTTCTTTATTTCAGCAATTATTTTCGCATTCACTCTGTCCAATACGAGCTTGGTGAATTCTTCACAGATTGTTGAAGAGAGATATGATACTTGACCTCTTCCTTTATTCCCATCCCGGCGAATATGTTCGGCCAGAAAAGGGTCGAACTGTGACAGCAACTCTAACAAACCTAAGTAGTTACCATTGTCGTTCTGTCCAAACAACTCGTGTGTCGTGATTCTGTGCGCATTTTTCCAGTCATTGAAACCGTTCAGAGAAAAGCTATCACTTACGGTCCCGAATAGCTTACATACATAACAATAAACATTTCCAGTTGATGGAGAATACACCAACCAGTCCCTCATTACACTCTCCTCGTTAGCAAGCTTTCGAACAAAGAATTTCCGTTGTACGCATCTTGTCTCGGACGTGTACGAACTCGCCGATTTGTGAAGATCCTTGTCCAAGTTCTGTGATGGTGGGTTTCTTGTAAAATGGTCTATCAATTCCTGAGTAATTTTCCAACCTGCCGGGTCGTCACTGTAAGTCTTCCGGAGGTCTGGCAGCTAACAGCCTTCTAGTGGTTCCTCACGTCCGCAGACTGTAGTAGGAGGGTCATCATCTTCTGCAGAAGCTATGGAATCGTTATCAGAACTGCAAGAAGATGTCAACGATTCTGTCACTTCAGCCACCGGATCTTGAATGTCGTCACGAGCAGATACAGATGTAGACGTACGGTCTTAATTCTTCATGTCCGGATGAACTGGGATGAGCGTCTCTCGGATTCAAAAATCCCAGCAAGGATCCCAGGTTGCGTTTGGCTTCTTCGTTTTGTTTTTGCTTTTTCTTACGTTTAGAATGACCTCTTTGGTATTTACGGATATACGCGTCACCACCTGGCATCAGTAGGCCCTACTGCGAACATAAAAAGGTTGAGGCGTCTTAGACACTGATTTCACACGGGTGTATCCAGCAATTATTAAAACACAAATACACATAATTTAATCGTGATTTACTCAGTCAATCCTATTTTGGGTTTGTTTATATTTTAACCACCTCATCACCCAAAGTATGCTAATTTATTGTAATTAGTGTGTAACTTCATCATTTATATATTACTACAGTACATGTGTGTAATCTTACTTTTCAAATGTTGCTAACCTACTTAATCTAACATATAAGTTGTATGCTAACTGGGTGAATAAAAAACTTAATTATTATAATCTATAAAATGCCGCCGTGTCAGAGCCAGGCAGAGCCAGAGGACATTAATTCCGTACACATCTCGTCACCGGCGAAAGTGTGAGCAACCTATATTACAAAAAGCCAACTCCTACAGGCAAGAATACTTCGCTGGCCTCTGTCTTTGTTCCTGTAATAAAACATGCAACAACAAACGTATTGGTGTAAAACTGTTACATTAACACCCGATCACGATTTGTTCGCATCACTGTTTCGCGTGCGTTCGCTGCTGAAAACAGGGAGCGGCCATAACTTATCAGGAGGGGAACCAAGGCATGAAGGGAGGGCTCAGTTTTTAGTACACAGGATTTGGGGGTGAGTTGGATTTCAAATCCAGCTAATACGTCCCCCTCACTCGCTCCATGATAAATAATGATTACTCCTTAATAACACCTCTATAATGTCTTTTAAAACATGTAAGGCCTACGTCAGGAGATAGGATATGCCAAAACATAGCTGGTTTTCGGGAACATTCAGCCTACAAAAATTAGGCCTATACAAAAATATGCTCGGCTATTTTCGTGGGTCCCTTGGGCTTGGCCTTGCCTTCGTGGGCCCTGGCCGGCCCTAGGCACGTGCCTATGTAGCTATAGAGTATAGTGCCTAGTATTGGTTGATCCGCCACTGATTGCGGCGTTAATTGCAACGCAAACATAATTTATGGGACACTACGAAATTACGGTAGATCACATCACATGGCCTATAGACTCGTTCAAAGGTTATTTCAATATTCGGCAGTGAAAGCGCCCTACGCCTGCTACGCAGCAGTACGGAAAGTTATTTAGAAGTTTTCGATTGTCACCAAGTATGGCTCCAGTTTTGGGTTACTGGAATATACGAGGGGTTTGTATACTTATAGTTATACCTTACTGGTATTCTTGCTGTCCTTGCATTCTCTCAAAAACTTATAATTCACCAAAAAACATTAGCCATTACAGTTATTCTTACATTTTGTAATGTGATGTGATATGTCACGTCCTCGTGGACATGGCACTTGAAATAGAAAATGACTCCTTTCTGAATATATTGGACTTCGTCTTCGGTAGTGCAATGCCTATAGCGCACTTACTATTAGTATTACTTAGTTTAGCCTTATGGTTATGCTACTACTAACTAGGCAGCATGCCATGCTATAGTTTATTCGGTAATCGTTTACTTAACTGGCCTAAATTATTACAGCTTTATGCCGACGTTTTTTACAGCATTTTTGTACCTGACGGACCATTTTTAGCAAATTAATTTATTGCAGAGTTACGCATCTTGACATTGCCATTGCATTGGAAAGGTATGATACATCGTGTTATCAGTTTTATAGTTGTATGTTAATTAGTTTTCATGCTAGAGCACTTTAAAGACCCGCCCCCCGTCCACGTTTTCAAAACACATTTTGAATGAAGATCTGGTCAGAATGGCGCAATTATTAATGCATATAATTATGAATAGCGGTCCGTGATAGCTGACCTTCTGTCCTGAGAGAACATGTGACACCACATGATGATGATGATGAAGATGGCGTTGTATCATGAATGGTTACATAGGAAATAAAATATATACACGCAGTGTGTGATGCATGTTTATGTGATAAAATACCTTTTAATATATATACAATAGTTGTTGAGCTTATAATTATCTTATGTATAGTATTTATTGAACACTAAGTAATATGTAATGGAATTGATATATTGTTAACAAGGTGCCTATATAAGTAATGTTAAGTAGGTCAACAACAAACAACTGCTGGAGACATTTGACCATTTATATAAAATATTTTGAACCATGCAACACATGGTACAAGTGAGTTATATCTACTAGTGAAATATTTGAGGTATTTTGTGATTCAAAAAAGTAAGGTATACATTGACATTGTTGAGTATAACCAAACAACTTTGTCTTCAGAATGTTGCTACCAGGTCATATATCAGATTGCATAGATCAGGGACTGTGTTTATGTGGTGCCGTTTTTTTCGATTTTACGCATCCTACTAGACTAAATATAAATGTAAATATATCAACAATGTGCAGCATTTACGTGTATTTATGTTTGTAAATCAAAGTTCACCCTTCGCCAGACATTAAATATTAAAAATTAGTGCCGCAAATCACTATTCATTTTGTGTAGTAGAAATTTAGCACTGCACGGACGGCACCATCAAGCGGCCCAAAATGCAATGCATATTGTTGACATAATAAATGATAAATGAAATACATAAAATTGTTTTTTTTCATAAATCAAGGTGAATCCCGGATTTGCGAGAATCTTGAAATTTTCACATTGAATAAATAAATAAATACTTTCATTTAAAGAAATAAAACACGATGTATGTCAGAGTAAAGTACGTTTATTCAGCTTTACAGGCACACTTTTATTATATTTGGTCTATGTCAGCTGCTATGGACCGTAATAGGCACGTGTTTTTGACAACTTGCCGATCACAACAGCATTAACAAATATATCGGAAGGGTGGGTTACACATAGATGAATAATCGTTGGACGCTTGATAAGCCAATCGTTTCATTGTCCACTTGTCATCGGGGTTTTTTCTGCTTTGGGTGACAATTTAGTTAAAAAAAATTGTACTTCTGTGACGTCGCCAAATTGTACAGACAAGTTGGCACCAGTCATCTATAGGTCTTTATTGTGGTCTTATTTGTTAAGCCTAGAGAAAATATATAATAAATAAAAAACCCAAAAACCTGAACACACAACAAGTGTGTCAGTTATACAATATCACTCGATCAACAATAATAAACATAGAAATTTTTTTTTTAAGATGGTGTGAAAACACGTTCCACAGAATGCACAATATAATGTTACCAATTACAATGTAAAGTATGTTACATAATAGTTATTCAAGATAAACCATGAATATAATTGTATGTAATTTAAAAAACACAATAAGTTTTTGCATCTAATGAATGCAATAATTACACAATCCACCATAACCATGCTCGCCCCAACACTAGGCCATTTCACTGCATGAGGCTCATTAACGAATGTCTGATTCTGGCTTAACTGCACATAATGTTATATAATAACTCTACATGCACAGTCCATGCATAATGTATTTTAAATATCATAATACATTACCTATATAACAGCACTAAACATGATTAAACTTACCTTTATAAACTGTTATGCCAGCTACTTGCCACAAGCTTTCAAAATGTCATTAAGCCCTAGCTGTTAACAGATAGCTGGTGGGACATTCCTCCTTAAGGTCCAGACAGTTCATTTGCTCCCCATCTTAGCGCACCAGTAACCAAAGTCACTATTAAGTGATTATAACTGAACATGTAAATATGTTTACATAGAAAGATGGAAAATTTTCCAATAGACATTATGGTACAATTGTAAATTGAAAGGATTCGGTATAACATAGTATTTAGAGACTTACCAAAACAGTAAATGCAATTAACCAGAAGAGAAATAGCTATAACTATAATAACTAATTAACTATATTCTCTATATAATGCATTGGATTACACAGGGTGCTGCCATATGGTGGCAAGTAATGACACCATCAACAACATTAGGTAGCCTATCAACACAAGTAGTATAGGTGTGCAGAATATTATATTATGTGTTGACGACCAAACTGCTCCTTTTCACTTCAGTTTGAAAAAATTTGACTACAGATTTCATGCAAAATTTTTATTAGGTCTAACACTGTTTTTGCAGCTGGTTGAGCATATTCGTTTAATGCTGCATTACGTTGGTGAAGACTATGAAGACAAGATGTACGAATGTGGGCCAGGTCAGATTCAAAATCTAATTGTAGTAGTAAATCATAAATGTTGTACTGTAATGTTACCTTCTCTTGCAAGTTACCTGGAGAGTTCCTCTGTACAACGATTTTCATTGGTTAACTGATATGGAACTAGCTGCAGGTCTTGCATAATTAAAATGACCCAATTCTCTGAATTTTCCAATCTCTGGGAACATCTAACATAAAAAATTTACACTTCATGTTATTTTCTTTATTGCTGCATGTAGTATATTTATTGTAAGATATATAAAATGGGAATTTGACGAATTAATAAATCATCCAATGAAAATTTTTATATTTCACCTTCAAAGTTGATAAAACTACATCCAGTCAAATCCACCTGATGATGATTATATGAACTAATGAAGATCATTCCACATAATGTGAAACCTTGTGATGCAGGCTTTCCGAGTTGGCACAAGCATTCATCCATGTACTACTGTAGACCCAATGTCAACGTTACTGTTTACGAGCAGGATATATCGCTTTTTGGATGAAATGTCCTGCTTTTTTGTAATTTTCGAAAACAAAAAAATTTGTTATAAAATCGATCTGTTTGTTTCACATGAAGCCATTCTAGGTACATGCTTTACTAGAATCCTGTGCTTGGTTCCTGGAGGCCTCTACTCCTGTTTGACTTGTATCACTCCTGAATTAATATATATATATATATATATATCTTGCTTCTAGCTCTGGACTTCAGCAGGGATTCCTGGTTCAACGAAAAATTCAAGCTTGGGTTGGATTTTCCAAACATGAGTGGATCAACAGTAGAGAATTATAAAGCCAATGTGGAATGCTTACTGAATATTTTTTGAGGACTGGGGTATATGATCCCTGCTGATTCTTTCTCAGAATATTCTACATAATTGTTTAGGTATTTGATATCATTTATATATTTGACAAACCGATAATTGTGTTGATGTCTTTAATTTTTTTTTATGATTTGCAGACTTGGGGGTCAGTTACACATACGAATTCCAATTCCACCTCAAAAATGCTAATTCCAAAATGTTAATTATCAATTCCATAGTGAAATAACAGTAACTCAACGCCAAAAAGTAACATCTGCTTTAGAGCAGCTTAATTCCTTTAATTAAATTCTGCATATTATGGTATGGCAAACAAAGTATGTTATACACAATATATTATATCTTGTTGATTATTTGTATTGAATAATTTAAGTTAAAAAGTTATATAATGTAATTGAAAAAGTAATTGAACATACCATTTACATTAACTAACTCCGGAATTGACATTCGAATTTTACAATGTAACTAACCCCAAGTCTGATGATTTGTTTGCATCTGGATTCCATGAGCGCAACAGCATACTCATTTTTATGGGTTCTCTATATTGTATATGTAATACTGTTGGGAATTGGGAACATTTTCTTGATCGATCATTGGTTTATCTAACCGATCGATGATTGATCAATGATCGATATATATATACACATATATATATACATATATATATCGATATATATACACATATATATATATACATATATATATATATATATATATAATCAGTGAAGTAGAAACAAAACAGTTTGTTGTTTTTTAATTTATTTGCTGTTTCACAGCATGGTTCGTTCGCTTGCTGGACCCAGCTGGTTGGCAATGGTGCTACATCGAGCAGATTTGAGTCGTATCTTCCTTATTCCTTATTAAGTTCATTCCCTGCCACCTCACGAACCGGCGACGGGATTCAAGAAAATGACTTCAGTCCTTCCTTTCCACGCCCGACTTCATTGATGCCATTATCAACAGAGTTAATATGAAGGCTTCTCTCTTCCTGCAATGTTTGTACGCATTGATAGATAAGTCATAGAATACAGGGAATGAAATGCAAAATGAATATAATCGAAAATTATTGATCACACAAGATTGTGATCGATTCCTCAATCGGAGGCATGAACCAATCAATCATCAACAGAATCGATTAATTGGAACAGCACTACTGTGTAGTTGATTATTCTTTCACTCGTAGCTGCCGTACTATATGGACGGTGACGTGAAGATCACTCAGAGTTCAGCTGTCACTATGCACATTGCTCGCAAGCACAACTTGTGTAAGTCATTCAGGTCCTCTCGTAGAATATTAACTTAACAGTGCAACATCTGATTGTTTTTATAATAAATGTTATATAGTATAAAAGCATATCTATTCCAACATCTTGACTTGTATTTTAATGAACCAGAATTTGTTCATATAGTTTGACCGTTTTCCAATTAATTTGAATGTTTTGACTCATGTATCATGTCGACGTTGCAAGCTGAATGGCAAGGTCGATATTCATGAATAACAGTCAAATATTTATCTGGTTCATTAAACATATTGGGAAGGGTGACATGGGTTTGGGGCTATGCACCTAAAAGAGATAATAAAAACTAACCATGTGCAACTAAAATCAAGAATATCATGCCAATGGCTTAATCAGAATGTGTTCTAAAAGTTGGAGATTCCAGTAATTTAATTCTAACATGTTAACCAGCGCGACCAATAAGCGCATGTGCAATTCTGTGAAATCATGAAATTAAGATGCTGTGTGTTCAACAAGGTTTTCCTAGTAATAATGGTGTGATAATATTCTTAATTGTAGTTATAGATAGTTATGTTTTAATAACTCTTTTATGTGCATAGGCCCAAAACCATGACTTTTGTTTCCGTTTAAAAAATCTGTTATTTCAAAAACATTATAAATGTGACCCAATGTATCAGAAATACACTTTACTCTTTATGACATTTTGTTTTTCAATTGACAGGTGGTGAAACTGAAGTGGAGAAAGCCAAGGTTGATATGATTATAGCAGAGGTGGTTGATCTAAACACAGGATTCATCAGACTCTGCTACAACCCAGAGTTTGTTAGTTTATTATTTTTTTCCAGCCTTTATTGACAAACCACTTCAGCATTGCATTACTAGCTTATATTTTTCTGGACCCGGTTGTGTTCCCTGATTTTCCACCCTAATCAGATGTTCTTGTAAAAAGCCATATTATTATAAAAACTAAAATTTGACCCACAAGGTCAATTTCATTTCAGTAAAGGTTGGCCAAAATGTTCATTTATTCATCTATATATATATATATATATATATATATATATATATATATATATATATATAAACTCATGAAGTGCCAGGTAAAACTAGAGGCTTGCTGTCTTGAAATCACCTCCGAACTAAATGTTCTGTAACAAATCCATAACAGAACTTATCCACAAGAGGCCGCCACTTGAATAACGTTTAATTTATTATGTTTTCGGTTCTTACCAATCCAAATGTTTACATCTGAAACTGCTAATCGATTATGAACTGCTTAACCCCTTTAGTATTGGCGCTGCTGAGCTTGGGTCTCCCAAGGATTTTAGCGCAATAGAAGTATTTTATATAATATTATTATTATTCTTTTACCAATAAATACATCATTTGTGTCTACTGTTGACATTATGGATGTAGAATCGACAATATAACTTTTGTGTTGATTTTACGTCAGACTGCGATGTGCAGTTAGCTTGATTTCAGGGTAGGTGCTAATTGCACATGCAGTGTTTTACTTAAAACGAAACAAAAGTCATGGTTTTGCACCTATATGAGTTACTAAAACTTGTATTAAAACAACTATTTGTAACTACAATTAAGAATATCATGCCAGTAGTTTACTAAGAAAACCTTGTTGAACAAACAATATCTTAAGGTAGCTGGGGAGTCTAATGTGTCAGTTGATTTTTTTCCTCATAACATGCTAGGAAATATTGAACTGAACGTCGACAACACAAATAATCACCTGGCACGTCATATTTTGCCAATCCATCCTTTAAAAAACCAGTGCTTTTGGAAATCCCCCGACTTAGAAACACTGGCGATGTTTCCATAGGCATAGTAACAACAGCATGTGCTTAAATCTTGGAACCAGCTTTATTTGTTCGCCGTGAGCGCGGAACATGTCGCCTGGTTACTGTGATTCCAGTACGCATCAGTACCATATCTACCTACCTAATCATGTCCTTAAAGCAGCAAATATCATTGCTAATGTAGTTTATTGTGCCTTTGAACATATAATGGAAACGGCCAAGTAAATGTGACCTGGTGACCCCGTGGATAACAGGCCAATCAAAATGATCGTAAATATGCCCATGTTTGTCAGATGGCTAGCTGGTGTATCCTGACAACAACACATTACAAATACAGATTCAAGGGCCACTGTTGTGACAAATTAAGGGGACATGTCAATATTATAAATGGCTGTTGTTTTGTCAACAATACGTAAAAAAGCCAGTGAAAAACTATTGACATTTCTGTTATCACTAACAACCAGGAAATGATACTTAATTTACTTTTTTAGAAAAACTACAACACTTACTAAGCTGCAATTTGGCGTATGGATGCATTTTAAATGTAGGCAAAATTACACGAATTTGAATTATGATTGGTGAAGGTTTTGTGTCCAAAATACAGTCACTTTAGGCTGTTATTCATGTTTTTGCGAACTTATTTATGGTGATGTAGCACACATAATTTGTTTGTTAAAAAAATTTTTCCGTAAAGTTATCAGTGACACTCATACTTATATGTATGTCATTTATTTCTTTGGAATTTTCTCAAAACGATATAATTTTGTGGCAATTTTTTCACATATACAAAAATGTTTTTAAAATCTTGTAACATAACCAAATAAATAAAAAACTAGATTCTATTAATCTGGAATATAATATAGCATTTCAACTACAATCTGTGAAGAAATGGTTAATTTATCTTAAAAAACTTCTACTGAAACTACAGTCGAACCTCACTATTAAGGTCACCCTCGGGACTGGGTCAAAGTGACCTGACTAGCGAGGTGACCATATTAGCGGGACTAAATGTCCTATACTTTACTGCTGTGGAAATAATTTGGGACTGTCCCAGGGTGACCATAATGACGAGGTGGCTGTATTACTGAGGTGACCATAATGACGAGGTGGCTGTATTACTGAGGTGATCATAATGGTGAGGTGGCTGTATTACTGAGGTGACCATAATGGCGAGGTGGCTGTATTACTGAGGTGATCATAATGGTGAGGTGGCTGTATCACTGAGGTGACCATAAAGTGAGGTTCGACTGTACTCAATTCAAGACAAGCATAATTTTATAATAGCCGCCCCATCTACCTTATTTTCCTGGGCCGCACCATGCTGTTAGATAACCGTATGTCCTGAGTGTGGTATTCTGGCAATATTCGCTTTTTGCATCCAAATTCAACTGATGTAACATGTTATGGCCTTTGTTTACTTAAACTAGTTCTCTTTCTGGCAAAATGACACGTTTGTTTGAGACTGCGTTGGTCCTATCTATGCCAGCCTCCCTAGACTCCCTTGTAGTCGAGGTTACTCTGATTTCATAGAACTGCGCATGCGCTTATCGGTCGCGCTAGTTAACATGTCAGCCCTCGGTCATTCGGAGAAATGACGAGAATCTCCCACTTTTAGAACACATTCTGAGGAAACCACTGATGTGATATTCTTGATTTTAGTTGCACGTTGCCCTGATAAATGCAGTTGCTTGATAACTGAACTGAACATATTATTTTGTTTACAAGTAATGAGCTATTGGAGTAACATGTTCATTTTGATGGTTAGTCGTAAGAAGTGAACAGATTTGTAACTTCTGGTTTTGTTGTTAGGAGAAGTTGAAGGTTGCGTACATCCCAGGATTGCTGGACAAGTTGAAGGAGTTTGAGACAGTTCTCGGAGACAATCCTTGATTTCTCGGAAAGAAGGTAAACATTGAAATGTCAGAAGGGGCCATTCAAAAATTACGTTACCCCAGAGGGGTGGGATATATGCCTAAATGTTATGGAGCGTTACGAGGGGGACGGGTGTTTATAAATCTGTTATGTTACACTGAGCAGGATACAAAATTGGTGACAACCCAGAGACCAACAACTTTTAGCTCAAGCCACCATCTTCTAAAAAGTGCCGGTGTGAGATCTAATTTTTACCTCCTTAAATCCTCACACCTGGGTGAATATTTCATATGAAATATTAACCCCCGGGTGAGAATCACAATAGAATATTCACCCATTTGTGAAATTGTCACCCCTTTTAAAATTCATGGCATAATTTTTACTTATTATTAATTAATCATTTGTATGAAATAACCATTGCAATTAGCAATTTAGACATTGCAACACCAGGGTTAAAAAATCACGATTTTCTAAAATTATTTTTGTATTTAAATAATTTTTTATTTTCATTAAATCTGACATAAATAGTGTGAGAATCACATAATAGAATTTTCATTCCCTTTTAAATTCATGGCACAATTTGTTGTTGTTAATAAATTGTATTAATTAAAACTCCATCCTCAACAGATTTAACCTTCTCATGGTCAGAATTCCTGGATCAACCCGACACCGCCTTGTGGTCAGAACACCTGAATCAACCTGTCAACAGGGCTATGTTTAAACAGAGTCACCAAATAGCCTTCTCATGGTCAGAATTCCTGGATCAACCCGACACCGCCTTGTGGTCAGAACACCTGAATCAACCTGTCAACAGGGCTATGTTTAAACAGAGTCACCAAATAAAAAAAAAACATTCCGGCAGCTACCAGATAATATTGTGAAGTTTAGCAAGTGTCAAAAGTTAGAAACACTGGCGATTCCCGTGACTAAATAGTAACAAATGCATACTGGTTTGGCGTTCAACGACACTGTCATCAACCGTATGATGGAACCTCTTAAACTAGGTCACCTAAAAATAATGTTATGGCCAATACATAGCAACTTTAAAAACATGCACACTTTGGCGAAATCTATGAATAAATGGTAATTTTTGAGCGGTCTAAAATAAGGGGGTGAGTATTTCATAGAGGGGGTGAAAATCTCATAGCGAAATCCTCACCCCGGAGTGACTATTTCATGAGGGTGAGAATCTGATTTCACACCTGACCGTTACTTTTTATCCTAAAAATATAACAACATACAACAGTTATAAAATAGATTAATTATCATAAAAACGCAGAAGGCGATGCTCAAATATAGCTCATGTATGTTTTACTGCATTATCTGTTCGCAACATTCCAGTCAATAACTCAAACGACATCGTCATGTGGCATTTTGTAACTCGGGCTGGCAAGTCCCTAGAGACCAAAAAAAACAAAATGGCTGACAACAACAGAAGGCAGAAGCCTCGAAAAGGAACATATAATTCCAGGCGTGGTGTATTTGGTAAATCCCCGCACCGATTTTTGTTCTGGGACAGATCCATCCATACCACATAGCGATTGGTGGTCATTTGTAATGTCCCTCCTAATGATGGACCAATCACATACACCATCAACATAAAACACTTCAATCAAAGTTGGATGGATTGTGTATAATCTCGTAAATTTATACTTAATTTCTCTGTTATAAAAAATTATAACACTTACGATGCCGAAATAAGACAAGAAAAATGCTGGTATATAGCGATTGGTAGTGGGCTTGTGTAAAAAAATCTTGTCACTTTTGGCTGACATTCAACTTTATTGCAACTTTTTGATGGTGTAATATAGCAACTGTAATTAGTTCATCTTATCGATGATAAGTATGTAATTTTTTTTTATTATTTACTAAATTATTTAAAGTGGAAATTTGTGGAGCACCAACTTATGGCTAGAGCTACCAACTTTACAAAGTGGCTGAATGCTTCCCAGAGAAGTCGAGTTGGTCAAGTTGGTGTTGGCATTGGAATTTTAAAGTACTTCGAACCAGATACAACGCTATGTAAGAACTTACTTTTTATCTTTCAGTCAAGATTGTTAACTCTGCGTATCGTGTTACAGGTGACAGTAGTAGACTTCCCCATTTACGAAGTGCTTTACAAACTCCTGATTCTTGAACCAAAGTGTGTTGATGACATGCCAAAGCTGAAAGCCTTCATCGACAGATTTGAGGTATGTGAGGTCGAAAACATGTCGAGCACTAGTGCCTTCATATTAAGATTTCCAGAATATTTTTGTTGTCACTAATTGCCAAATTAATCTGGTATCATCCATTAGGAAAAAACAATTTGTCAGGCGAAAAACATTTGATGTAGATTACATAACTTTGAATAATCGTAGAAAACAGCAGTGTTACAAATAATTATACGTAACTACATTAGACGTACCATGATTTGGCAGGATTAAAAATCCATTGCAGAAACCTCTATGTTAATTGTGACTGGGAAATGAAGGAGTCTTAAGCTGTTGCAGTTGTCGCCTATTATCCCAGTGCAATGTCGAGTAACTCGGCTAGTGTAGAATGTTTCATTCATGTGATTGTGCATCGGACCAGGGTTTATTTAAGGTTCAGTTAATAAGGGTAGTGCAAAGTTTTATATGGGCAAGATGATCACTAATTGTGCTTTATGTCGCATGTAGTTTGCAGCAGAATGAGTATCCCAACAACCACTGAATGTGTGAATGAAATAGGCTATTACCATAGATGCAATACAATTATTTCATTTTCAAATCATGAAACAAACTTTAGGGAATATTGACCCAAACAACAAACGTCACATTCACCACGGTATACAAAATTATAATGTTGTTCATCAACCCAGAGAAGAAAATGTAGCCGTGTTTGTTAGTTTTGTCCACAAAGACAATTATCCATTTCTGATGGTTACTTTTCACTATTACGCACAGTTTTTACAACGTGCATGAAAACATGTTCATGATGGCTTGCAGTTGTGTTTTGTGAATTGTGACTGGAATGTTTTTGTTTCAATTCAAAATTATATAAAACCAACATCCGATTGATTGCAAACTCATTCACACTGTGTGCTTAGCAATATGATTATGCTAATAAAATACAATTGAAATAAACAAAGACAATTTCAGATTAATGACTCATGACACTGTTGACGAGTCAAAACAATCCATTTTGATTTGCAACTTGTGTTTGGTTAGATATGTGTCTACTACACTAACTTCTAACACAAATGGACTTTCGTTACATTGATTCCTCGACAGATATGTTGTTGAAGAATCAAAACAAACAACAGCGATGTGATACATTCGTTTCAATCGTGTCTGAAATGTTTGTCTTATTTGCAGAACTTGCCAGAAATCAAGAAATACATGGAGTCGGACGCTTACGAGAAACTCCCGATTAACAACAAAATAGCGGTGTTTGGAAACAAAGTGTGAAGTGGAAAAAATTACACTCATTATGCATGCGGAATTAACCGGTGCCATGTTTTGCTATAATTAATTTACCGAGTGATTGACCTTTGTAATAATTTTTTAAATGGCAGCTTCCCAAGTTACTGCTATGAATAAGCAATTTGCTAAATTAATAAAGTGTCATAATTTATACTGTACAGGTATTGTTTACAGTAGTTTATAGTTCTTTGCTTTACATTATATATTCGAGCGTGACGTCTGTATTAAAACTGTATTTAATTACTGTTATGATTGACATTGTTTTATATCGATATATATATAATCAATGGGTGTTTTGTTAGCTAGACATTATTTTTTCAATTTGGTACCTTTAATGAAAGGGGCTGATTGATGCAATACTCAGTAGATTTAGACACGTTTTCCTGTGATTTCCTGAGCGGTGGCCCTGTCGATATTTCCAGAGGATTGACAGTCTTGAATCTGTATACCCCACACAGCCCCTCCTGGGGCTAACAGGAGTGTGGTGCGCGTGGTACCAACAGTACAATTAATCAGACAGACAACCCCCCACAGTCGGATGAAGTGGGCTGGTGGAGCAAGGTGGAACCTGCTCACACAGTGTTGGAAGTGGGAAGTAGATCGGACAATCTGGGAAAGTTGGGATGCCTGATGACAGCCCAAGAGGCATTAAACATGTTCATTGTATGTTTTGGTGACTGTCTGCCTGGAAACAAAATGAGATTTCACAATTATCTATGAGTATGACTATTGATAAAATGGTGTTTATTGCCAAGGTTTAAATACTGCTGATATATATATATATATTATATATATACTAATAATAATAATATATACATAATAATAACAGTGGAACATCTCCACAATGATTCAAAACTAGCTGTCAACTAACATGTAACTATGAAGTCGGCATAATGATAGGATTGTGTAATACAGTGTATCCGGAATTTAACAGTCTGACATTGTGCATTAATTGACCTGTTGCCTGTTTTCTTCTGGAAAAGTGAACATTTAAGTCGGACGCAATAAAAAGAAAGTTGTTCATTAATTAATTGCTCTTTGATACATCAAATAACTGACCAGTGCATTAATCGGCAAATCATATTTATTATACATACAATAATACACCATAAACTGCAGTACCCAGTTGAGCATTTACAATTGCATAACCTACAATTTTTATTATTCAGTCATGTCAGTTGAATAAATGTTTTCAAAATTGTTTATTTATTTACATAGCTGATTTACATGCACATTAAATTAGCAATAACATTGCTAATCTGCAGTGAAACTGACTGCACGTTCTATACCCCTGTCAACCAAACTCCAATATATAGTACCGTATAATACAATGTGGCTAAGGTAAATAATTTAACATTTGTCAGTACAACACCAGTATGTGTTGTACAACATTATTATGTGCCATCTCCAATCCCATACTAATAAATATACAATCAGGAAAATGCACCAAATACATTCTAAAAATAGACTTCTTTTTCAACATATCCCTCCACAGTTTCTTCATTTACAACATTTAACTACAATTACCGGTAACTTGGAAGGCATCATTTGCCATGTAATAACAAGAAATTTATAGAATCATTTGGCTACATTGTACAATTAATGGGCATACTTTTTACTAGATAAGGAGAAAGCCCAACATTTGCCAAAGCACCGCGACAACCAGGGAGCAATAGTCATCTGTGTAAATCTTCTAAGGACTAATCGATTTACTTTATATGTATATGACAAGGCACATTGTGACGCTGTCTACCGATTGTAAACCACAACCATAACAAATAACACCTGCATCTAACTGAACATCTCATGCCTAAAACGATGCTATTATGAACCTTGTGTATGACCCATACACTTGAGTGATGTTAAACATTAAGTTCAATCCATTTACACACAGGTGCAGTGCCCAGAAATGTGGCGATATGTGCGTTTGGAGATCAACTCCCATGTAGACTAAAATCGCTTTCACCACATACCGGATACACAAATACTGCATAGTGCAAGTTTGATGAACATTGCAAACTTCACATTAACCTCCCATGGCTACCTTTTCGTGGATAATGTTTAGCTAGAAAACAAATCGCCCAGAATAATACTATTACTAGGCCCATATTCTTGCAAAGTCTCACGTCTTAACTTGTATTTGTTAGTCAAAAAGAAAATTTTACAAGTTTCAAGAACATAGGCCGTGGTCACCATTGACATTCTTATACATGTTTCTTCCTCAAAGTTCCAGCATCTTAAAATGCATGTCCTCAATTTATTAGTGTAAGCATTTTAAAAAGGCATATCTTCAGTGCTGTCTTAAAATACTTAATCCAGAATTATTCTTATTTCACTTGTTATATCTTGTCATTTTAGATTAAGCTTCCCTCTTCTGCACATTGTTGAACATTTGCCAGAACATGGACTATGTATGTCAGTTTACATATAAATGAAATGTATATGTGAATATTTAATACAGCATTATAATATTTAATATGGTATAATATTTAATACAGCATTAGAGTCATAATCATAACCTTGATAAAGACAAAATCATATTTAAGGTAATAGCAATATGTAGAATAGTTATGCCATTTTTTTTTTAATACAGCACTGCATTTTACAACACGTGTTTCCTCACAAATATTACTGTAAAAGTGCTCCAAAATGTAATTCCGAATATAAGAATAGACTGGATACTTTCCTACTGAATGAGGGTGCCGAGGGTCGCCTAGCAGCAGGAGAAAGCCTTGTCCACATTACGAGTGTTGAGTGTGAGGCTGTGTGTGGCTTGTTCCTCCAGACCCTCTCCACCATGCATCTTCATCAGCTCCTGAAGGCAACACAAGCATAGGGAGAAATTCCAAGAAAATGGGACTTTTCCTTTCCATCACAGGACATCTGGTCATTGTTAATACTACAACACCCACAAATTCCATCAACCAATTTTCATGAAATTAGCATTTTCTTTTTCGAGGGAACTTTTTTATGCCAGGTCCTACCATGTTAGCTAAAATTCAAATGGAATTACACACATGATGCGATTTGTAGCACTATGTTTCCATTGCCCAGATTGTGTTAGATATCATATATTATCTCCCAGAAAAGTTGAGTTGGCGTTGGCATGAACAGGTCTGCTAGGGGGTGAAGTGTAAAGCGCTTTGAGCAGTCCAAAGGACTGGATACTGTGCTATATAAGAACATACCTCTATCTTTAATTATGAAGAACATGAAGTCCCCGATTAGAATAAAATTGGTAGTATGGTTTTTACTGCAAAACATTACGTCAATTCCATGAAAATGTGGAACATTTGCTTTCTATCATATAACTCGCAGAATGTGGGACATATGACATGTATTCAGGAGCTAAACCAACACCGTGGTTGCACTCGCTTCTGCTTGAAGCTACCTTCGCAACTCATTCAGCCCATCTCGAATCGGGCTCATTGATTTTAAAATCTGTAGTGTGTGAATAGGTAATATGTGCAGTTGGTTTAAAGTGTTAAAATCACTGAAAGAATTGACTTCAAATGATTATTACATTGGGTAGCAAGTTTGTAGTTCTTAGATAATTATGTATACAGCAGTTTTTCTACAGAATTTCAACTGGGCCCAGTAAAAAATAATTTTATAACATCCAATGATTTCATCAAAACTAAATAAAAAAATTGCAGAAACAAGCAAGCATGACATAGTGGATAACATATCATATTAGACACTGAGTAGGTTTGATTTGTCACGAAATGATCATAAAACGAGGCGGAAAAAAATGTAAACGCGCAGGCTGCTTTAAAGGTAGACAGTATGATTGTTTTCAACGTAAAATAATAATTAACTTCTTTGGCGCCTATATCATCATGAACCTGAGCTCAGAGTTATAATACTTATTTAGTAGAAAATATATTTATTCTAACATTTTGACCACTCAAATGTGTTTTAATAAACCATTATTTCTTTTTATTATTTGACCGTTATCTGTTTATCAACCTAGCTGACAGGTTGCTGTGAAGTACATTTGTGAACAGCTGATTCCAAATTGAAAGTTTATTGGGGTCAGGCATTCACGGGATCATGTAAAACATTCAAATTAAACAGATAACAGCCAAAGTATATTTTAAATATGTGGTTCATTAAAACATGAGTGGTCAAGATGTTAGAACAGATGGTCACATGGCAAGTACCTTCTTAAAACATAATGTGTTATGATCGACTCCTGGCTCTAAATTATTATGGCTTCTTCAGATTGACATTATTTTTTTTCAGTTTCCACTATCCATGTGCTATTCTTCACCTGTTCACCACCACAAATCGAGAGGAGCAGAGTTGGGTTTCATAAAATTTGATAAATGTTGTACATAAAATATATACTCGTAAACACGTCCTGTAATTGAGCCATATAAAAGGGGATGCTCCATGTTATTACATGTATATTGACTACAGTACACCAGTAACTCAAATTCCACCAGACACTGATAGTAATCAAGTGTAATACTTATTTTCTTGGCAGCTTTTTCCAAACACAGAAAACAATGCAATCCTAACAGGATTTTCATAATGAAACAGTTTTTTGACAATTCAATCTTCATACATGATATACAGGATTCATACCTCAGCCAATTTCACGAAGGCGTCCTCGATATTCACGTTTTCTTTCGCACTCGTCTCCAGCACATCCAACATCCCATAATGGGCAGCTAAACTCTGCGCTGAACTGAACGGCACCTCTCTGATTTCTTCCAGGTCTTTCTTGTTACCTGGTAAGAGGAAAGCAATAAAGAAACGATACAATAAAGAAACAATACCGAGTTCAATGTACCTGTAAGCACCATAGTTTATTGTGACTATAGATGTTGCCATCTAATGGGGCGCATCAAACTGATTATAGCTGTCCAACTGAGCATCCAGAACATTAGAGGTTTAAATATTCTTGTAAATATCGTTGTCATACCTATCAGTAGTTGTGCTATGTTGCACGCTGCATATCTTTTAACGTCTTCCAGCCACCGACTGACATTGTTGAACGACTCTTTCTTTGTGATGTCATATGTAATGATAACGCCATTGGCACTTCTGTAGTAACTCTGTGTGATTGTACGAAACCTCTCTTGTCCTGCAGTGTCCCAGATTTGTAACTACAACATATTAATACAGCTACAATTGTTGACATGTTGGGGGATGCACTTAGTCTTTGAAACTGTTCATGGGAACATGAAAGAAACACCAATTATCTTAGAAGTTAGAATGGCTTTAGTTTAGTACATGTGCATGTATGGCTAATGTTTCTATCAATTATAACACTTATTTTTATGTTTACTGTAATTTTATGTGTGCTTATATATTTACTCAAGTCAAACCAAATGCGTAATTGCCACAACACTGTCAGCAGTCAGTATTGGCTGTTGCTTTGCCAACATTGCAATATTATTTTATACTGATCGGCATCAAATTCAACCTACTTAATAGAATATGCCGTTTTAAAAAATCTGAAGAAACATTTTGAGATTTATATACCAATTCACCAACAGGTGCTTCATCAATTCAATGCAAACAAATTATTAGAAAAGTTGTTTTGAGAGAAAAAGTTAGGAATATTGAATGTCCAAGTGAGACGAGGAAACCGGTTAAATTCACAATATATCTATGGCAAGCCGTACTGACAGTAAACGAAATAGATGTCATTCAGCCGCTTGTTGATTATGTCATAACTTTCCAATTATTTCAACTTTTACGACAAGTCAAGTTTGTCATAACCCTTCCACATGCTTTATAAAACACATAGTGGTACACAAATACTTGTACGGTTTTGTAGTGAATATAATATTATAACGTTAATTAAAATTGAATATTTAACGTTTTATTTATTCCTACTTTTATGACAAGATTGGCTTGCCATACATTTTCCATAAAAGGGCAATTAGTATAACGTGGCCAAGAACGAGACATGCACCAACATATGCTCAATAATAATATATTGTAAGCATTAGTGCCTTGCACGGGCCTATAATTTGAGCCCAAGCCCGGCCTGCAATTAGCAGTTAGAATCCAGGACCGGCCCGCAACCATTTGTCAAGCTCGGCCCAGGCTCATTAATGTTTGGCCTAGGCCTGGCCCAGCCCGAATCTTTCAGGCCCAGGCCCTGCCCATACCCATGGGCCAAAGCCTGCGGTCCGCTAAATTTAGAAAAAATAAACCTATTAACTTATAATAAAAACAAAACACAAATAAACTGTAATACATACATATCGTTTTATTAAATAACATAAAAAACAATCCCGGTTTCAGCTTAAATTTTATATCACTATCCATCCTGTGGTGGGAGGAAAATGAATAGGGGCCAGGCCTGGGGTCTATTACATTGCAATGTAATAGATTACTATTACTTAATTTTCTTTCTATTACTATTACATGCTGAAGGGAAATGTAATATATTACTATTACATTTCAAGCTATTACCATTATATTTTCCATCAGAATTATTTTCTTTTGATTAAACATTTAACATACTTAATTACTTACATAGATTCAAATTAACAGATGGGTGTATAACTAATTAAATTACAATTAACTCATAAATTTCCCATTTAAATTAACCTCACACAATTCCAGTCGAATGTAGAAGTTTCATATATTCATTGGAATGAAACAGAAAAGCAATGTCACTGTCACATAACAGTCTGATTATCACATAGTAGACCCACACTGCTCGGATGCTGCTTGATGGGCAGATAATTATTGGCTCAACAGTGTGCAAGCTAGCTACCAGAAAAAACTCAGAAAACTTGGTATAAGCCCCTGGATTTTGTTCAAACATGGCAGGCTGGCAGCTAGGGTTGGGAGATGGCAATGATTGATTAAGATTGATACTATTACATTGCGATCTGTTCCATCCATACAAAATGTCTCTATTAAAAGGATGCACATTATTAAAATGATACCATTGGAAGTCCCACTATTGAAAAGAGGTTAAGCTACATTCCCCCAACTCAAGAAATGGTGGGCTGGTCAAAACTTGGCCCGTGCAGCGCACTAGTAAGCAGGGATCGAAATTAAGAAATTTAACCCACTCGCCAGGGGGACTAGTAGCCTTAATATGTTACTCATCCCCATAAAAAATCACTAGTCCCCATTTTTGGTGGACATCGTCAAAATGCGACCTTTTTTATGCAAATTCGTATGCTGACCTGCAATGCTCCTTAAACATAAAACGAACAAATAAATATCAATTTCATAATTGACGATGCAACGTAATTATTTTATTCAATTAGTACTAAATCAGATCCCAAGGTTCTGGACGTTGTCAAAGGCCGCATGACTCGACTCTCGAGTCCTCCACAATGTCCCCAGGCAGCGTCAGTGAATGAAATCTTTCAGGATTTGGGCAACTGCTTCTTCGTCCATCTCCGACTCATCAGAGTCATCATCAATGTCACCAAAATAGCTACTCGCCCGGGGGACTAGTGCAGGCCAAAGGTTACTCATCCCCAGGAATTTCTACTCGCCTCAGGCTCAGCTCAGGCGAGGGGGCGATCGTTAAGTTCGATCCCTGCTAGTAAGCATGTGAAATCGTTTCTTATCTGGGTACGGTAATCATAAAAGTGTTCAGTGTTATATTGAATATCAAAACATATTTTGCTCAGGTAAGACTCTCTATTGAACTTGAATTTAGGAATGGGTTGAATTTGACGCTAGTGACTATAGTATACTCTAGACTATAGTCTATACAGACTTATCATTAGTTATTTTTAAATAATGACTGACCAGTTCGTTGTTTAGATATTAAGCATGTATAGTATAATATAGATCGGAATATCACGATATTTGTATTAAAGAACTTATTTTTAAACGGACTTACTTTGATTCGTTTGCCATCCAAATTCAATGTTTTCATTGTGAAGTCAACACCAATCGTGTTCCCGTGGCGTTCGACAAACGTCCCGGACTTAAACCGCTGTACGACACATGTTTTGCCGACACCTGCGTCGCCAATCAAAACAATCTTGAACAAGTAATCGAACGTGTCATCTTGATCTAGCACTGGTGGATGTGCCATGGACACGTTTATGCGTTATCAACAATCAGTTAATGTAAACTTTGACGTGCGACGTGAAACCGGAAGTTTCAGTGTCCGACACGGGGGCGTTAACTGCAGAACGACCAAAGTTGAAGTGTCTCGATCACTGGTCTCGATCATCAAACTCCCCACCAGTGGCGCCACTCACAATTTCACCGCTGTCACAACATATAATAGTCTATAGCGTAGTTTTCTCTTCACGCCAGATTTTGTCCCATTTTATGATCTCGCTGGATCTCACATTATAAATTCACTGGGAGTATCGAAAAAAAGTTAGGCATAAACAGGTGCAATTAAAAAGAAATCATATCATCTGACATAACTGCATCTGAGCAGACACGTAGACAAGTTTGCAGAAAGTAATCGAACGGCCTCGTGATTTTTATTATTTTAATGCGTTGCATATTACCATACAGTGGGACTTTTTTGAAAACGCTCTTTCCTCGCTTTGAGAAACGTACACCGTCGTTCGAAACTGGTGAATAGTTCACTCAAACCAACTTTTCTAACAACTTGTTCTTACTCGATAGAAGAAATAACTGGCTAATGGCTAATATTTGTATCAATTATAACACTTATTTTGATGTGTACTGTAATTTTATGTGTAGTTGTTTCAAATATTGATTCCATGCGCAAAACTGTCTGTATATTTGTTTTTAAAACAGCATATTATATTACGTATGACAAAAACCACACCAATCAGTATACATTTGATTTGCAGATTCTGCATATCTTTATTTCTTTTGGTAAGCTCGTAATTTTTGTCACGAATTCTCCCAATTTCAGTTGCATGCAGTTGTGAATATAGTGTTTGTATTGAAAATGTGTCTACAAACACAATTCCTTTCGTTTTTTTTTAATGAACCTAGGTTACATTACTCAAGCGCACAGCTGCAATGACCGTAGCAAGTCGTAAAAAAAACAATGATGTGACCCAGCCAACCAATCCTTATACCACCACCGTCCGTTTTGAATTTATAATCAAGTTGTGACAGTGATGATATGCAGAGTGGCGCCACTGTTGGGGAGTTTGCATCAGAACAACTGAATGGCAACCATGCAGCGACGAGACGGTCGTGTGATGATAACATGAATAACGCAGAAGCACTTTGGACATGATATACAAAAGACAGACTGAGGTGGAATGTTCTAGCGGAAGGCTATATCCTGCAATGGACGGACAAGACCAAGGTGACTTTGAATGACACACTAAGACTATACAACTATATAAGTGTAAATGTTTAATGTCAAAATTATCCGCTAGGCGGCAGTACAAGAAGTAAGTTTTACAACATCTCCGTCTTAAAAAAACGTTTCTTTATCCGTTCTCTGCTAATGTTATTCTAATGTCTTCTTTCAGTTATTATAACACGTACGTCATCTTGAACATGTCAGAACTATAAGAACATAAAATTAACCCATAGTTCATGGAAATCTAAATACCGATATACCTACGTGGAACCATGGTTGCAGAATACAACATGAATGACGATTTGCAAATGTCGCTAAGCTAGTTGTGTAATAAAAATTACATTTTATCTATAGCTAGTGACAAACGTTGCTACATCGATCGTCGTCCATAATTATATTTTTGTTGCGATTGATTTTGTACTGAAACGAATTGTTATTAATTGTTTCGTGCGTTTGTAAGTTAACGTGAGCTTCACACAGAATGCCTACTTAATGAAATATTTCATAGGAAGCTGGCACCTGTCCGTAACCGACGCATTTGATCGCGTCCGTGCTAGTGAACGATGCCTCGCCAGTCTCCCGTCAAGTGTCCACAAGCCCCACTCGCAAATCGTGAAGTCTCTCTGAGGAGAATTATAGGAACATATCGATTTTACGCATCCATGAATTCTAAATAATTTTCTAAAAGGCGATGGAAACTGACCGCGTTATTCAGAGTCATACTTACAATAGACCCGGTTGTAGATGTGCACTGATCGCACGAGCTGCTCTGACTCTAGGTCGACGGCTCACCATGGGTTATTAATTGTTACTTAAGGTATGCGCGTGGCTTCTGCTTGTGTTGAAATCGCCTTTGGTGTCGCCACCGACGGCTTTGTCTGCCGTTCCCACCCATTCTACTGAAGACATCCTTGCAGGGCGGCCCACTGCTATTCTATCCTCCGTTATCACAACTGCAAATAACAGTGAACGGACACGTCCTGATTGTTTTTCCGTACAATTAAATGTCATATGTTACTAATATGGATATAATGTTGTTAGACCAACTAGCATCACGAGTTCAATTTAGATCAATTAACTTGTTGAGTTCAATTTAGAACAACTAGCTTCTCGTCACGAGTTCATTTGGACCATCAAGCTACACGAGTCAAACTTAAACCAATGAATTCCATGAGCCTAACTCAGACCAAGTAACTACATAAGCCAAACTTAGACCAATGAGCTCCATGAGTGAAACTTAAATCAAGGAGCTTTATGAGTCTAACTTAGAAAGGGAATTCCACGAGCAAAATGTAGAAAGGGAGCTACACGAGACAAGCTTACTCCAACTAACTGCACGAGCAAATTTTACACCAAACCCGCGCGCGCGCACCTACTGGTATGCAAATATTTATCAATGTAAATGCGTACTGCATAGCCTAATGCGTTAGCATTTGAATGCAATAATGTATCATTTGAGTCATTTGCATTTCTATTTAAAATGCGCTAGCTCGCACTTGACCCCGTATTTGATATCAACCTAATTATTCGATAACTGTTACTTACATAACGATATATTTCAAATGAAACTCAGCGGTTTCCAGCGTCCAGACAGTACTGACCCCCGTAGAGAAAAGCTGACCAAAAAGTAGGTCAACGCGTTCCAACGTAGCTAAAATGTATGCACGTGAACCGTGAATTTCCTTCATTGCGTTCAACACATTTAAGTGTCGTACTCCGAAACTCAACTATTCTGTTTGTAATAATATGTACACATATCCTTGCTAACACGCACTTCCAATTGACCAGACATTGAATGAAGAGAGTTTCGTAACGGATAGTGTTCCTTTGGAATCACCTCTACGAAGTTCTATTATTATTTATGCAATTTTATTATGCAAGAATGGAATATTCGAAATAGTTAATATATAACATAGCCCGATTTAAGCGATCTTTTAGTAATATTCCCTGATCGGATACACTCACCTTGTATGGCGAACATGAAAACCAACATCAGCCAGAACACGAGGGAAGCTTCGTGCGCTACACCCATTGCTGTAGCTGTCACAGTTTTAAGTTTGGCTGGATAATATGCGACGAGCCAATGGAAATGTACTCGGTAGGTTTAGTGCTAGTGCTGTCTTGGCGTACTCGGCGAGTGCTATCTTGAGTACGGCGTGCTCGGCGAGTGCTGTCTTGCGTACGGCGTGCTCAGCAAGTGTTGTCTTGCGTACGGCGTGCTTAGCGAGTGCTGTCTTGCGTATGACGTGCTCGGCGAGTGTTGTCTTGCGTACGGCGTGCTCGGCGAGTGTTGTCTTGAGTACGGCGTGCTCGGCGAGTGTTGTCTTGCGTACGGCGTGCTCGGCGAGTGTTGTCTTGCGTACGGCGTGCTCGGCAAGTGTTGTCTTGCGTACGGCGTGCTCGGCGAGTGTTGTCTTGCGTACGGCGTGCTCGGCGAGTGCTGTCTTGCGTACGGCGTGCTCGGCGAGTGCTGTCTTGCGTACGTCGTGCTCGGCGAGTGCTGTCTTGCGTACGGCGTGCTCGGCGAGTGCTGTCTTGCGTACGACGTGCTCGGCGAGTGTTGTCTTGCATACGGCGTGCTCGGCGAGTGGTGTCTTGCGTACGGCGTGCTCAGCGAGTGCTGTCTTGCGTACGGCGTGCTCGGCGAGTGCTGTCTTGCGTACGGCGTGCTCGGCGAGTGTTGTCTTGCGTACGGCGTGCTCGGCGAGTACTGTCTTGCGTACGGCGTGCTCGGCGAGTGCTGTCTTGCGTACGGCGTGCTCAGCAAGTGCTGTCTTGCGTACGGCGTGCTCAGCGAGTGCTGTCTTGCGTACGGCGTGCTCGGCGAGTGCTGTCTTGCGTACGACGTGCTCGGCGAGTGTTGTCTTGCATACGGCGTGCTCGGCGAGTGTTGTCTTGCGTACGGCGTGCTCAGCAAGTGCTGTCTTGCGTACGGCGTGCTCGGCGAGTGTTGTCTTGCGTACGGCGTGCTCAGCGAGTGCTGTCTTGCGTACGTCGTGCTCGGCGAGTGCTGTCTTGCGTACGGCGTGCTCAGCGAGTGCTGTCTTGCGTACGACGTGCTCGGCGAGTGTTGTCTTGCGTACGGCGTGCTCGGCGAGTGTTGTCTTGTGTACGGCGTGCTCGGCGAGTGCAGTCTTGCGTACGACGAACTAGGTGAATTCTATCTTGTGTACGGCATGCTCGGCTATGACTGCTGTTAAACTAGTTAAGCTTACTGCGGAATAGTACCAGTGATTGTTTGTCTAACTAATCAGATGGGATAGGGAAGAGCGGAGCAAGCTGATTTGTCAAAACATTGGATAAAACTCAGAAACCAATCAACAAACAACTGTAGTTGCTCATTCTAGTGAATACTAGTTGCATTATGCATCAGGCGTGTTCGCATGAATCGTGCAAAATAGAACTCGGAAAACTAGACAGGTTTATTATACTGTGGGTGACTGGGTAAAACAATCGGCATGTGATATATGTGCTCTTATTAAAATAGCTCCGAAGTAATGTTTAGACTAGAGTTGTATCATGATGTAATTGTATTCATGCACACGTTCGCGGCAAAATAAATGAAATAGCATGATTAGGGTGTATAAGGTTCAGTTCATACGGACAGCGCGAAGTTTCATACGGGCACAATTTTTTTTACAACTGCTTTACCTTAAGATGGTCACTAATTGTGCTTTGTATCAACAACCGTTACATTTGGGCTTGAAATAGGCTGTTAGAATAACTACGGTTCAATGATTTCATTTTCAAATCATGAAGCGAACTTTAGGGAATATTGACTCAAACAACAAACGTCAACTTCACCATGGTATACGAAATCCCAATGTTGTTACCATCAACACGGAGAAGCAAATGTAGCCATGTTTGTTAGTTTTGTTCCACGAACACAATTATCCGGTTCTTATGGTTATTTTGTTCCACGAACACAATTATCCGGTTGTTATGGTTATTTTGTTCCACGAACACAATTATCCGGTTGTTATGGTTATTTTGTTCCACGAACACAATTATCCCGGTCTTATGGTTGTTTTGTTCCACGAACACAATTATCCCGTTCTTATGGTTGTTTTGTTCCACGAACACAATTATCCCGTTCTTATGGATGTTTTGTTCCCCGAACACAATTATCCCGTTCTTATGGTTGTTTTGTTCCACGAACACAATTATCCCGTTCTTATGGTTGGTTTGTTCCACGAACACAATTATCCCGTTCTTATGGTTGTTTTGTTCCACGAACACAATTATCCCGTTCTTATGGTTGTTTTGTTCCACGAACACAATTATCCCGTTCAATTATTTAGCAGCGTCGGCAGTCAATAATTGGTCAACCAGCGTCGATGCATGTACGTGGACAAAGTAGACTGATCAAGCGTCGTCTGTCGGCGTTGACAGGATTTGCAATACGCGACGCTGAGATCGGGTTTAGAGTAAATTACTATATATAATTGAATTACTCCATTTACGTCGATTCACATATTTATGTTACCAGCATATTACTTTATAAATATGTTCCTTTGTATTATTCATGTCTAACATCACGTACATAATAAAGTAAATAATGAAGCAAAAATAATGTGAAGAACTAGCTGGCCATTTTCAATCAGTGATAGAGATGTCAACTGAATGTAGTGATAGAGAGTTCAACTGAATGTAGGCCTGACATCAATATGTGCATTATAGATAAAGAGATAGCCTTCAATTCAGTTGAATATCACGATATCTTTAAAAACTTTACATATTGGAAGTTTGTCGTCCTGGAATATTTGTTTTATCCTCCCAAGCAGATCCTTCCATATTTTATGCTAGTCGTAATTTCCACTTCTGATGTGTCTTTATCCTTATTTTGTGTCCAAGGTATTCATAAAATTCAAATTCTTCTAGTCTTTCATCTTCTGTTTTATCTTCTTCTTCTCGACAAAGTATGTCACACATTTAGTTTTTCCTTTATGTATTTTCAGACCAATCAAATGCTTTGTTTGTTTAGATCTTTTAGCATTGATTCCATTTCTGAAGTTGTTTCAGAGAACAAGAGAGCAACGACATCCGCACATAGGAGATTTGAGAGAACTTCTCTATTGAAGTATATTGCTTTTGTTTCTAGCTATGTCTTGATAGAGACGTCCTGCAGGATTGCGGTGAAACGTTTTGATGAGATTGGAACTCCGTATCTTACTCGTCTGCCTCATTTATTTTTGCTTCAAGATGAATTGTAGCTATTGCATCTGTGTTTATATCTTCAAATATTTTCAAGTAGATTTAATTAACTTTGATGTTATTTACAGCCTTAGAGATAGCGTGATGTTCAACTGAATCGAATGCTATCCCTTTATCTATAATGCACATGCACATATTGATTTCAGGCCTACATTCAGTTGACCTATCTATCACTTGGATAACTGATTGAAATGGTTGGCTAGTTCTTCATACTATTTTTCTTTCATTTTCTACTTTATTATCTACGTGATCTTAGACATACACAATGCACAAGAACATATTTATAAAATAATATGTTGGCAGCATAAATATGTGGATCGACGTAAATGGAGTAACTCAACGATATAATACAAACTACTATTTAGTAGTTTATTCTAAACTCGATATCAGCGTCGCGTATTGCAAATCCCGTCAACGCCGACAGATGACGCTTGCTCACTCTACTTTGTTTACACACATGCATCGACGCTGGTTGGTCAATTATTTAGCAGCGTCGGCGGTTAAGCGTAGGTCACCACGGGCGATCAACTAGATTCCGAGGATGGCAGTCATAGCAACGCCATCATGTCCATTTAGTCTCATCCATTTAGTCTCTTGTTAAGTTGCTGCCGGTGTCCTAACGTCTCCCCTTACACTAACTGCTACCACTCACTCAACTGCTAGCCCGCCTCTTAACGTCTTACCTTACACCAACTGCTACCGCTCACTCAACTACTAGCCCGCCTCTTAACGTCTTACCTTACACCAACTGCTACCACTCACTCAACTACTACCCCGCCTCTTAACGTCTCCCCTTACACTAACTGCTACCGTACACCTAACTACTAGCCCGCCTCTTAACGTCTTCCCTTACACTAACTGCTACCACTCACGCAACTTCTAGCCCGCCTCTTAACGTCTTACCTTACACTAACTGCTACCGCTCACTCAACTACTACCCCGCCTCTTAACGTCTTACCTTACACTAACTGCTACCGCTCACTCAACTACTAACCCGCCTCTTAACGTCTCCCCTTACACTAACTGCTACCACCCACCCAACTACTACCCCGCCTCTTAACGTCTCCCCTTACACTAACTGCTACCGTACACCTAACTACTACCCCGCCTCTTAACGTCTCCCCTTACACTAACTGCTACCGTACACCTAACTACTAGCCCGCCTCTTAACGTCTTCCCTTACACTAACTGCTACCACTCACGCAACTACTACCCCGCCTCTTAACGTCTCCCCTTACACTAACTGCTACCGTACACCTAACTACTACCCCGCCTCTTAACGTCTCCCCTTACACTAACTGCTACCGTACACCTAACTACTACCCCGCCTCTTAACGTCTTCCCTTACACTAACTGCTACCACTCACGCAACTACTAGCCCGCCTCTTAACGTCTTACCTTACACTAACTGCTACCGCTCACTCAACTACTACCCCGCCTCTTAACGTCTTACCTTACACTAACTGCTACCGCTCACTCAACTACTATCCCGCCTCTTAACGTCTCCCCTTACACTAACTGCTACCACCCACCCAACTACTACCCCGCCTCTTAACGTCTCCCCTTACACTAACTGCTACCGTACACCTAACTACTACCCCGCCTCTTAACGTCTCCCCTTACACTAACTGCTACCGTACACCTAACTACTAGCCCGCCTCTTAACGTCTTCCCTTACACTAACTGCTACCACTCACGCAACTACTAGCCCGCCTCTTAACGTCTTACCTTACACTAACTGCTACCGCTCACTCAACTACTACCCCGCCTCTTAACGTCTTACCTTACACTAACTGCTACCGCTCACTCAACTACTACCCCGCCTCTTATCGTCTCCCCTTACACTAACTGCTACCACCCACCCAACTACTACCCCGCCTCTTAACGTCTCCCCTTACACTAACTGCTACCACTCACTCAACTACTACCCCGCCTCTTAACGTCTCCCCTTACACTAACTGCTACCGTACACCTAACTACTAGCCCGCCTCTTAACGTCTTCCCTTACACTAACTGCTACCGCTCACTCAACTACTACCCCGCCTCTTAACGTCTTACCTTACACTAACTGCTTCCACTCACTCAACTACTACCCCGCCTCTTAACGTCTCCCCTTACACTAACTGCTACCGCTCACTCAACTACTACCCCGACTCTTAACGTCTTACCTTACACCAACTGCTACCACCCACCCAACTACTACCCCGCCTCTTAACGTCTCCCCTAACACTAACTGCTACCGTACACCTAACTACTACCCCGCCTCTTAACGTCTCCCCTTACACTAACTGCCACCGTACACCTAACTACTACCCCGCCTCTTAACGTGTCCCCTAATACCAACTGCTACCACTCACCCAACTACTACCCCGCCTCTTAACGTCTCCCCTTACACTAACTGCTACCACTCACTCAACTACTACCCCGCCTCTTAACGTCTTACCTTACACTAACTGCTACCGTACACCTAACTACTACCCCGCCTCTTAACTTGTCCCCTAACACCAACTGCTACCGCTCACTCAACTACTACCCCGCCTCTTAACGTCTCCCCTTACACTAACTGCTACCACCCACCCAACTACTACCCCGCCTCTTAACGTCTCCCATTACACTAACTGCTACCGTACACCTAACTACTACCCCGCCTCTTAACGTGTCCCCTAACACCAACTGCTACCACTCACCCAACTACTACCCCGCCTCTTAACGTCTCCCCTTACACTAACTGCCACCGTACACCTAACTACTACCCCGCCTCTTAACGTCTCCCCTTACACCAACTGCTACCACTCACCCAACTACTACCCCGCCTCTTAACGTCTTACCTTACACTAATTGCTACCGTACACCTAACTACTACCCCGCCTCTTAACGTCTCCCCTTACACCAACTGCTACCACTTACCCAACTACTACCCCGCCTCTTAACGTCTTACCTTACACTAATTGCTACCGTACACCTAACTACTACCCCGCCTCTTAACGTGTCCCCTAACACCAACTGCTACCACTCACCCAACTACTACCCCGCCTCTTAACGTCTCCCCTTACACTAACTGCCACCACTCACCTAACTACTACCCCGCCTCTTAACGTCTCCCCTTACACTAACTGCCACCACTCACCTAACTACTACCCCGCCTCTTAACGTCTCCCCTTACACCAACTGCTACCAATCACCCAACTACTACCCCGCCTCTTAACGTCTCCCCTTACACCAACTGCTACCACTCACCCAACTACTACCCCGCCTCTTAACGTCTTACCTTACATTAATTGCTACCGTACACCTAACTACTACCCCGCCTCTTAACGTGTCCCCTAACACCAACTGCTACCACTCACCCAACTACTACCCCGCCTCTTAACGTCTCCCCTTACACCAACTGCTACCACTCACCCAACTACTACCCCGCCTCTTAACGTCTCCCCTTACACTAACTGCCACCGTACACCTAACTACTACCCCGCCTCTTAACGTCTCCCCTTACACCAACTGCTACCAATCACCCAACTACTACCCCGCCTCTTAACGTCTCCCCTTACACCAACTGCTACCACTCACCCAACTACTACCCCGCCTCTTAACGTCTTACCTTACACTAATTGCTACCGTACACCTAACTACTACCCCGCCTCTTAACGTGTCCCCTAACACCAACTGCTACCACTCACCCAACTACTACACCGCCTCTTAACGTCTCCCCTTACACTAACTGCTACCGTAAACCTAACTACTACCCCGCCTCTTAACGTCTCCCCTTACACCAACTGCTACCACTCACGCAACTACTACCCCGCCTCTTAACGTCTTACCTTACACTAACTGCTACCACTCACCTAACTACCCGCCTCTTAACGTCTCCCCTTATACCAACTGCTACCACTCACCCAACTACTACCCCGCCTCTTAACGTCTTACCTTACACTAACTGCCACCGTACACCTAACTACTACCCCGCCTCTTAACGTGTCCCCTAACACCAACTGCTACCACTCACCCAACTACTACCCCGCCTCTTAACGTCTCCCCTTACACTAACTGCTACCGTACACCTAACTACTACCCCGCCTCTTAACGTCTCCCCTTACACTAACTGCTACCACTCACCCAACTACTACCCCGCCTCTTAACGTCTTACCTTACACTAACTGCTACCACTCACCTAACTACCCCGCCTCTTAACGTCTCCCCTTACACCAACTGCTACCACTCACCCAACTACTACCTCGCCTCTTAACGTCTTACCTTACACTAACTGCCACCGTACACCTAACTACTACCCCGCCTCTTAACGTGTCCCCTAACACCAACTGCTACCACTCACCCAACTACTACCCCGCCTCTTAACGTCTTACCTTACACTAACTGCTACCACTCACCTAACTACCCCGCCTCTTAACGTGTCCCCTAACACCAACTGCTACCACTCACTCAACTACTACCCCGCCTCTTAACGTCTTACCTTACACTAATTGCTACCGTACACCTAACTACTACCGCGCCTCTTAACGTCTTACCTTACACTAACTGCTACCGTACATCTAACTACTACCACGCCTCTTAACGTCTCCCCTTACACTAACTGCTACCGTACACCTAACTACTACCCCGCCTCTTAAAGTCTCCCCTTACACTAATTGCTACCGTCCACCTAACTAATACCCCGCCTCTTAACGTCTCCCCTTACACTAACTGCTAGTGTAAGGCTCTTAACGTCTTCCCTTACACTAACTGCTACCGCTCACTCAACTAATACCCCGCCTCTTAACGTCTCCCCTTACACTAACTGCTACCACTCACTCAATTAATACCCCGCCTCTTAACGTCTTCCCTTACACTAACTGCTACCGCTTACTCAACTACTACCCCGCCTCTTAACGTCTCCCCTTACACTAACTGCTACCACTCACTCAACTACTACCCCGCCTCTTAACGTCTCCCCTTACACTAACTGCTACCGCTCACTCAACTACTACCCCGCCTCTTAACGTCTCCCCTTACACTAACTGCTACCACTCACTCAACTACTACCCCGCCTCTTAACGTCTTCCCTTACACTAACTGCTACCGCTCACTCAACTAATACCCCGCCTCTTAACGTCTCCCCTTACACTAACTGCTACCACTCACTCAACTAATACCCCGCCTCTTAACGTCTTCCCTTACACTAACTGCTACCGCTCACTCAACTACCACCCCGCCTCTTAACGTCTCCCCTTACACTAACTGCTACCACTCACTCAACTAATACCCCGCCTCTTAACGTCTTCCCTTACACTAACTGCTACCACTCACTCAACTAATACCCCGCCTCTTAACGTCTCCCCTTACACTAACTGCTACCACTCACTCAACTAATACCCCGCCTCTTAACGTCTTCCCTTACACTAACTGCTACCGCTCACTTAACTACTACCCCGCCTCTTAACGTCTCCCCTTACACTAACTGCTACCACTCACTCAACTAATACCCCGCCTCTTAACGTCTTCCCTTACACTAACTGCTACCACTCACTCAACTAATACCCCGCCTCTTAACGTCTCCCCTTACACTAACTGCTACCACTCACTCAACTAATACCCCGCCTCTTAACGTCTTCCCTTACACTAACTGCTACCGTCTAAGCACAGTGAAGACGTCTTCGCCATGACAAAATGTGCAGACCATATAAAGTGAATAAACATCAAGACGTCGCCGCCAAGACCAAGTGTGTGGACCATGAACAGTGAACAACCACCAAGGCGTCAACTATTTAAACAACTGCCAGGACCTGACTGGAAGCTTTCTTTGATATTGGTTAGGTGAACTTGTGTAACTGGCTGAGTGGCTGTCTAATGGGCACTATGATCATCAAAGCTAATTATTACTCCAGACAGCAAGTCAGTGGCAGTCACCACAGGATTGCATAAAATAATACCCAATAAAAAAGTTAAATGAAAGTTAATTGTGATTTTTTCAATTAAATTAAATTAACTTCTTCCAGTAAAGTTAATTAATTAAATTAAATTAATTTGTGATTTTCTAGAAAGTTAATTCGTTAACTTAAATTAACTTAATTGAGTTAATTGAATTAACAAATTAACAAGTGAAATAAACCCATGCCTGGTATGTATGTATGTATGTATGTATGTATGTATGTATGTATGTATGTATGAATGTATGCATGCTATGTTACCCCTCCTAGATGCTTTGCATCTCGGGCCCCAATCTTTCAGGGGGTCATCTACGACCTCACGGTCGACCTCACGGTCGGATCGTCACAGTTTAATAGTTTTTAAATTCAATTCTGGGAACAATTGCCCTATGTTGTTATCACGCAGAATTGTACGCACCGCTATAGGAATAATTACATACAATTCACAACGTCAGGCGTTTTTCCTATTAGTGTTCAAACTTGCATAATACAATGGCAGTGCGTCGCTAGACATTGCATTAACTGGCAGTATTGCGTCGCAATTATCCAAAAAGCCATCGAGATATTGACTGGCAGCACCAAGTAACAAGGCATTTGTGTGATAGTGTCGTGTATCCTGACATGTTTTTAATATTGGCATCGTGACAGTCACTTACGAAGTACCAAATTATGTCGTCCGGAGGAAGGGTATTTTTGCTAATACGTTTAATTAGCTTAACTACAGAAGTATTAAAGTATTAAACGGTGACGTATATGTGTATTGATCGTCGCGTTGTGCACGCTATGTCACCATGGCATTATAGATAGTTGTGGCAACATAACTGTAGTCTCCGTTGGTGACGGGCAGTGTCGTGACAGAACGCTGCAGCAATGGACGTGTCGCACGAAGGCTCCCTCATGTTCTGGCTGGTGTTGGTCTTC